>JAPYKE020000208.1:600000-951711 GCA_028554795.2 Sinohyriopsis cumingii
CATGTTATATGTGGATTACTCTTTTTCTGCTTGGATTACTCTTTTTGTCCACTTGGATTACACTTTTTCCTCGCCAGGGGTTGGCATGTATGTAGCATTACATTTTCTGCTTCTGATGATGACAGCATGGTTCAGCTGATATTTTGTGAGGACTACCAAAATGTCTTTTGCTTCTAACTGAAGAAGCAGAAATTTCAGTCAAATGTTCTGTGATTAAAATTAGTATGTTCAAAATGACTGGACAAAAGCTATTTTCACATTGAAAGCATCTTCCTCTGGTCATATGGCATGTATATTCTACCCTTTTTTTAGTTTCAAAATTTTATTTCCTATGCTCATTCCAATATTTTTGGACTCGTGATCATTCAGCAAAAGTTAGAAGATTAGTTGAAGTGAATGTTGTACATAAATAAATTGTAAGAACTTTTTTGTTTTTTTATTGTGGTACTAATCTGCATGGATTTTGCCCACCAGCTTCAGATCCAGGCTAGTAGCAACAATAAATGTATATTTCTTATAGTTGCTTGTAATTATGGCATGCAGTGTATAGATTTAACTTTATGCCCAGTTTCTGCTTTTCTACCACTTCTGTTACAAAACAGTTGTGGCTTAAATTTCCCTAGGGTTGACATGTATGTAGTATGTCAAAATTCATTTATAGCTATTAAATGAAACTGAAACTCATAAAGTTGAAGACTTTAATTTGATATGTCCATATTTATAATCCTCACTGAGCAGACTTTGACAAGATTTGGTACTGGTTAAACTAAAACTGAAAACAATTGAAATTAATGACTGCTCAATTTATGCATGTATATCCATTGTACTTGGGGGGGGGCGGGGGCAGTTTTTTACAAACATGTGCAAGATTATTCTAATTATTCATTGAGTTAATATTAAATTTTACATAATTCAAAATTGCATCTACAAGTGACAATTCCACATTGAAAGTGCATTCCCAGGGTCCCAAGTATGTCTCACTGCAAGAGTCTCAGGTTGTTTGTACATTTGTATTTCAGTTTGAAGACATTAGCTTACAAAAAATTATGTGGTTGGATCTGAAATCTTGTTGACATAAAAGGCAGTGCTTGAATTGAAAGTTTTTTCTCACTGCATGATGACAATCGAACTCTCTCACTGAGCAATTGTGTTGACAAACAGTTCCCTGACAGTGTGGAATGACAACATTGTAGACAACTTGGTTCAGTCAGATGAGTATTTTCACAATCTTCCAGATAAAGTCCTAATACCTCAACCATTTGAATAAATTAGTGTATATTGTCAAGTTTATTTGACTCTGCCTTTAAGGTTATCGCGTGTTTTCTACCTTTAATTATGAAATTTTCTTTATAATACACCAGCATGTTTATTACTTGGTAAAGTTCTTACTGTGTCATTATAAGAATGGATTCTTCCAGTCATTTTGTTTTCCGATTCTAAACAGAGATATTGGTACAGGATTTTCAAATACTGTGAATTTATTCATTTTGTTGGCAATTGCTTTTTGTCATGTTGAAAGAAATGCATATTTTGGATACTTAAATGTATATATCTACTTTGAACCCCAGTAGCTTTTTATAGTCAAGACAGTTCATGTAGGATAGTTTTATTTATGGTTTGTAGCAACTACAATATCCTGAAGATTGTTATAGCAACCATAATATCTTGAAAATTGGCACACCAGAAATGAAAGTGAATCATGATAGACTTGGCTCATTGTGTGATTTTCTCATAATGATTGTTTCCGTAAGTAATACAGTCGATGTAAAATATTTTAAAAGAAATTTATATCATCTTAGCAGTTTTCACAGTTAGGGCTGTTCCAGTAAAACATATACCCCCCGTGGGGAAGGCACTTTCAAATTCAACCAACCCACAACAGAAGCAATTTAAAAAAATTATGATCCACTGTCAGATGTGTTTTAATCGAGAAACACTGCCCCCTACAGAAGTATATTTTTTTAACATAATTTCTGGCTTTGGGTTAGTGGGCAGTAGAAGCGATTTTAATATTGGGTTGGGGACAGAAGCGATTTAAATGACAGCTGGCTGGAGGTAATCTACCGAATTCATATACATCATATAATCTACTGCATATTTTGATTTGTATTCATTCATATAATCAGTCTTTTGTCCTTTTGTTTGTTTGTCTGTCAGCCAAGTATGTCTCTGATACTGTGAAATCACAGATTTTCATGGTGGCTTATTATTTGTAGATGTCATTGATCGGTCCCTAAATAACTACTAATTTAAGATCCATGCATACAGATTTTATAACATATTTCTATTCTAATACAGAAATCGTGAATTGTATCCTAACTAAACTCTGTGTTTCCTAAAGTAATCAATATGTCTTGCTATTTTTCTTTGTTCTCAGGCATGCTGCTTTTGATTAGAATAATAGTTAAATCTTGTATTGCTTTAAATGTGTGGTCAGATTCTATGATTCATTGTTTTTATTTTTTCCGATAAATGTTTTGGTAAACTTATATGATTTGTCAGAAAAAAACCAATGATGCCTGTGGAAGTGATGTTGCATCATTTGTCTACTTTTACACTATATCATTTCTTGTAAGAACATCTTTTTCAGTTACCGATGTCTTCTTTTTTACACCTTGTTGCAAGACTAATATAAAGTTATAAAAAAATATAGCAAGTCAAACATTTTTATATCATAGATTTAAAAAAATGGATGAAAGTCAAGGATCACTCATAAAATCAATGTCATTGCAGTTAACTGTATTGTCAACAGCATTATAATCATCACTGATGGCCTAGCAGTAACATTCTGCACTTTCAATCCAGTTGTCACAGGTTCTATCTCCTACTTCTAGTCTTTCATATGAGACTTATACCTATGGCCTGAGGGGCTTTCATGGCAGAGTGGTTTAAGATGCTTGCCTTGTGATACAGAACTGAGGGGCTTCCATGGCAGTGGTACAAGATGATTGTCATGTGATTACTTGCCTCCAATGTGCTAATGAGAATGTTGCCAGTTACTTGTGGAAGGTCAGTGGTTCTACATAAGTGGTGTTTGGTGTCTCAAAAGGACTTGGATTTTCTTCAGCAGTAAAACTGGCTGCCATATATAGTCTTTCGGGGTTCTTCCTCCACCTAATATATTGTAAAAGAATCACCAAAAAACCCCAAATCAAACCACACTGAATCAACTAACTAATCAACTGTGGCAACAGCAGCAAAGGTACTAGTCAATCATTTTTGCCACAGCTGTATGAGTTTATAACTTTTGACTCGAGTAATTTTTGTGGACCTTAGAATATCGTCAATTATGCCTTTCTGTCAGTTACCTAAAAGTCATCATCAGTTGGTGCAAATGGAATTTTCATGGTGAGCATATGAGATAGAAAAGTCTTGAACAATCCTGCATCCCACACTGTCGAAAAGTTTACATTTTAGCTCACTTAAATTTTCTCTTAACAATGTTCATTGTTCCAACTAGAACTGTTATAACTTAATCAAGCTATATTCACCAATATCTATCTGATGATATGCATCTGTAATAAATATTTGTAACAAGGTATGAGAATGCATCAATGTTTTTCAATGAGCAAAAACCACAATCAACAAAGCAAGAAATAAAATTATTCACGTCTCTCAGGCAGAAGTAGGGTATAATCATAATCTTCCAAAAGATTTTTAATTTTTTAAATTTGCCAAATATTTTTTCCAACCATACTGATTCATTGGACATATCACCAGAATGGACCAGAAGGTTAAAATCAATTTGATACATCTTTTAAGTAGCTAAATTCCTATTGGTTTAGTTAACTGTACACCCTTTATTGTCTTCCTTTTGATGAAATTTCTTACTGAAGCACAGAAAATAATGTTGCACACATAAAAAAGAGGCACACTTCTACTCATTATTGTTTTTATTATACTTCTCCATTCCAGCCTGTTCTTATGATCTTCTCCCCCCACATACTGTTTGTCTTGTTTATGATGTGTATCTAAATTTCTCACTTACTTTTCCTACTACTATACAGATGTTCTGTGAATGTGCATATCAGTGTGAAACACAATGGGGAGACTAAATCCAAGATTGAAAACCTCCACATTTCTGGATGTATTCTGCTTGGATTCCATATTTCTGCACAAAACTCAAGAGTTCAGGACTCTGCACTACTTTAGTTCCTACTGTAAATTTGTGCAAACACCACGATATTAAAATTCAGTAACTTAAAATTTTGAGTGCTCATGATCAAATTTATATCAGTATAGACACATCTATATGACAGCTTTGTGAAGAAAAAGAAACATAACAGCTTTACCATTTTCTGGATCTATACAAATTTGAAATGTGTGCTTTCAATACTGCACCAAAGAGTCAGCTGCTGATTTCAGTAATGAGTCGTCCAAACACGGGTCTGTAAAGGGATGGAAATTATCTTAATAAAACAATGTCCCTCACTTTTTTCAGTTACAAGTAGGACAGGCTCTCAAAAGATTTTTTTAACTAAAATCTTACTTTCATTATCAACCAATCAGGGACAGTCAAACCTGTATATACTCTATTTTATCTTCACTGACTTATAGTATGGTTCTCGTTCTTTCACATCTGTAGTAATGTGAGTCCTTGAACAACTCTCAATGGTTGTAAGCCTTTTTTGACCATGCTGAATGGACACACTGTAAGATAATGTTCAAGTAACAGAAATACCATGGGATAACCAGAGACCAATAAAATTGAATAGTCAGATTATCTCCTCTGCAGGGATGCTGCCAGGATTTCAGAATGTACTCTAAGTTTTGTGTGTGTGTGATCACCAATGAGAAAGTGGTGGTGGTGGGAATAGCCATTGTTAAATATCTCCCTAACACTTAAATATCTGTCACTCTTTCTTACTGTTCCACTCTGTTACAGATCTACTGAAATCAAAATTCTTGAAGAGATGTCATCTCTAGTTGTATAGCGATTATTACTGTGACATCATTGGGCATGGTCACGTGGTTGTGGTGGGGTCTTGGTTGGGATGGCATAAAGATTATAGGCTTACTCCATATTTGACAGCTAATTATGATGTTGTCAAAAGAATTAAAAAATTTCTAGCAATTCAGTTGGACTTGGATACTTGATTGATAGTCAATGAACAGGTTCTAAAAGTGATGAGTTTATTTTGGACCTATGTTCCTCCATCACATTCAAGATTTAGATATACCAAAGGTGAAATTGGTACAGTTGCATCCTAAACTACTATCATGGCTACTTCAAATGTTATTTAATGTGAGACTTTAATGCAAGAACTCGTAGTTTCAGTGATTTTTGGGTTAAAAAAATTAATTTCTTCTCAAACAACTCAATTTGGTACAGATTACATTGTTTTTTTAATATGGTGAGAATTCTTGATGTGTAAAAACTGCACAAGAAATGAACAACATCAGATCAGAAAATTACTACCACTGGGGAAAATACTGATAGGAATATACAGAAATAATGATATAATTATTTAAGTAGAATATATGGTGACAATATGAGCGCTAGTTCTACAACTTTGTGCAAAATACATCTTTTACGACTATTCTGTTGTTTCTAACAGCACCGTAATATGGCAATGATTTCTGTCCACTTTAGTCCCTTGGGGGGGGGGGGGCTTTCAACCACTAAATTCTGTCATTGTAAGTATCATCACAGCTAACTGATGAGCACATTTTCCCACTATGCAGTTGACTGAAGCAGGACTGGCAAGTCTTTGAATTTTACCGCCCACCTAAATTTTAAAAAAATTGGCGTCCAAATGCACGTGATTATAAGTGCTTCCAAGACCTCTGTCAGTTTTCACTAACATGAACCCTGTCAAAGAAAGATTCACTTCCTTGAATCAGTGTTTTGCTGCCTCCTATGCCAGATTTATCTCTTCCATATTGCTTTATTAGGGTTTTAAGTCCAACATTCCCATAGAATGCTTGTTTAGACATGGGTATCTTGAATAAATATAACCGGCATGTTGTCCATCCAACATGTACATCGGACTCGCACTCAACATCAATTTTGGGCTCAAAATCACACATTGGTATTTCCAGTGACATTTTTCCAATGTCAAACAGACCGATATACATGAAATTCATTGTCATCATAGCTATCACCAGCCAGTATTTGCCGACTGAAAACGTCTGAAGACAAACCGTGTTGTGATTCAACCATTTTGGTTTCCTGTGTGGCCCTTATTGGAAACACGCATTTGTAAAACTACCACGATGAAAGGAAGGCTAAAACTCCGTAAAATGCATGTTCCAGGGCCAATAAACGAATCAGATTTAGTTTAACAGCCATTCTTGTCAAACCAAAGTATCCAGATATCTGGGTGTCACATCAAGCGCTGTGAGAAAGCTGCGGCAGCACGAATTACATCGCGAAATGCACTTTTAAAGTTAAAGTTAAAAGTTTAATAAAAATTGCATACTGCGCAAAGCACATTTTTTTTATAACCGCGGCGTTGACGTAATTTGCTGAACGCGTATCACTGCTTTAAAAGTAGGTTAATTTGTACAAATTACGTGCACTCGCGTGTACTGGCATCATTTTCTGACCCAATGTTTTATTCACGTTAGACCGCTAGGAGGGGGTAGATGCGATTTTAAATATATATTCGTTTTTTTTCTTCTTCTTTCTGACAACCCCACCAGCGATTTCTCATTTTGTTAGCACAACCCACACCAGAAGTGATTTTCCTAACCAACCTTCCACTATCAGAATCAAAATAATTCGAAACACAACCTCCTACAGAAGTTTTTTTGAAGTGCCGTCCCCGGGGGGGATATATGTTTTACTGGAACAGCCCTTATTCCAAGATTAGTTTAAGAAATTGATCTGGGGACAAATGTGGGAGCCCACTGTCACACACACATGCACACATTAGACATTTTGCCACATGTTGGATCAAGGTGTATTTACTGATCACATCTAACAGACTGTATAGACCAAGAGCTGCTGGTGCATTTAAATCTACGCAGTTTACAGTTGGACTTGTGAGTATAGATGGGATGTGTATTTTTGGGGTGGGGGGTGGATTTACTTTATAACCAGTGAAGGAATAAATCTGTTTTGGTTGTTTGTGGTATTGCTGATTTCATCTAATTTTTTTTTTGAATATCGGAAGTAAAAAATATCTATCAACAGAGCTCAAAGGAAAAATGTTTTAGACACAGGATCCGAGCTGGTGACCTAAACAAACTCATAAGCCCTGACTGAAATTCCACAAACCTAGACAGTTCATGTCAACTCTCAAGACGGAAAAAAAAAACCCAACCAATTTAGGAGGTATTTCCACACCTGCCTCCCAGTCTTTTATCTCCTGATATTTCGCAGAGAACTCCTGAGTATTACATTATCAATTTTCATTTCTAAAAAAAACAACAAAAATATACAAAAATAGATTTATTGTATGCAATCCACATATGCTATATTTTATTTTATTACTTGTGAATACTGCTGTGACCATATAATTAATATCACACTACAAAGTTATTTTTCTTCTTCAGTAAATAGATCGTGAAGATTTATCATTATTCACGTAAATTTCAGATTTGTTAAAACCCTACAACAGTACTATAAACTTTAATTACTATGATTAAATTAAAAGGAATGAAATACAATATACCAAGCAGTATGTGCCCCCAGAGAACTAATTCAGAGTAAATATTTCATATATTAAACAGTTTTACATGCCTTTAGATTTAAACATAATGAAATAAGGTGGGATATAAAATGTGGGAAACAGTTGCCACATTTATGGTAACTTGTGACTGCAGATTTGAACTGTTAAAATTAAGTCGCAAGTTACAAAAAAATTTGGCATCATTTATTTGCCAATCAATTGCTAGTGCATATATACACACACTGTAACGCATGGTTTCTTTAAAATTATGTCTGAACGCAGTCCTTTTCACAAGATAAATGCTGTGATACAGATTAATTGTTAATTAGTCACATTGGCTTTATGCTTCTGTACTTCAGTTTAACCTTTAGCTAGCATGCACTTTAGCCACAGCTGACCAGAATATGAAAATGGGAAATTGTCCTGGGGGAAAATGAGGCATCTCACGGGGAGAAATGGTGCGTCCTGTGGGCACTTGCACATTGGGGCAAGAGGTGGGGGCAATAGTCGCCTCTCCCAATTTCACCTTTAAACCTGTTTTGGCCTAAATCCATAAATTTGGGTTAAAATTAAGATCATTAGAGCTCATTTAAAATTGATAATTAAATTTGGTTTTAGCTGTGTCATACAAGTTTTAACAGCCAGGTATTCTCAGTGGCTTAATGTGGAGAACTTAGCTTATTCCAAAGCACAGTTCCGTTAGTGATTTTTAAGGCACATCTTGTGATCGAAATATAACTGGATACAACCAGTTCTTAGGCCAAAGGTTTCACATGCACAATTCAAGTGTTCAGTATCATAATAAATCCAAAGCATCAAGTTTTATGTTTAAATATCTGCAATCCAGATAATGCAAATACACCAGTGTGTGTGTGTGTGTATATATATTAGTATGGTGTACATGAATTGTTCTACCTCTAGATTTGACTGAAATTTAACAAACTTGTTTTTTATATGCGGATCCTAATTTGAGCATATTGTAATTATGTCTCTGCATGTCCTTTTCACAACTTTTTTCCTTTGGTGAGAGTTTCATAAAACAAGTGTCCATTGTATCTCGTGGCTAGATGGCATCATATACCAAAGCCACTGTCCATGCCTCATGGCCACAGTCATGGCAAAGGAAAGTGCAATTCTTTGACTTGTATTCTAATCCAAAATATAATTTGTGTAATCTAATTATTTTAAGTAAATTTGATCGTGTTTGAGGTGTACATTGCATACCATAACAACTACTTGTTCCCGTTTTGATGGTCGCATCACAAGAAAATGTTACCTGTTTCCTGTGACCCATTTGTACATCACATCGAGACCGTATCTTATAAATTGGAGATTCCAGTCCATGTGCTGGAGTAACATTTGAATTCGTGATGATATTGAAATGAAACATGAACCAAGTATATATTTTTGCAATCAAGTTTTCAGATTTCTGACCTGGAGATATTTTGCCAGGTGTCCAGAATTTTCAGCATCTGGACAAATACTGTTGTTATCTGCATTCAGTTTTTCATTAGATGTATAAACACTAGGATTGCATTGTTGACGAACCAATGTTTTGACTGTTGCATGTAAACAGTGAAATTGTGGCTTTTACTGGTTTCAACTAGTGAGAAGCATATTTGTCACTTGTATGTGTTGTATCTTAAAGAAATTGGCTGTAAAGAAAAGCTTTTCTGATGTTTAAGAAAATAATTTCCAAAACAGTTTTAGATATTGGTGCAGATATCAGATCACTTGAAAAGGGAGTGAGAAATAGATTCAAGTTGAAATGACTGTTGGTAAAATAATTAATGGGCTATTTATGTTGGACTATATTCAAGACTAATAAACATCTCAGGTTTATATTTCCTTAACCACATGATGGATTTTCTTCATACTTAGGATGATCCAGCCCCCATTGGGATTTACTCTTAAGTTAGTCTTTGCAGAAAGAAAGAAAAAATAGGTTTTGGTTCAAGTTATTAAAGTTGTTTACATATCCTAAACCCCCTTGATGGATTTTCGTTCATGCTGGGATGAATCATTTAGATGCCAACACCAATTATTCTGCAACATGCAGATGTTTACAGTGAAATTCTGTCATTGTGGCTTTCTACTTTGTTTTTGTCTATTTTTCAGTGCCCAACATTACATGCACATAGTTTTTAGGACACTGGCAAAATGTAGAGGCCTGGAAAAAATAAACTAAGAATTATAGAGTTCACATTTGAGCACAACAAAAAAAACAATGTTGAACGGGATCAACCAACGTCTTGACAGTTTTTTTATTTTTACATGGGTTTTATGTCCAACATGAAAAGATAGATGATTTGGACAAATCATACTTTTCATATCTTGCACAGCTGTAGAGATACTTGGCCAAAGTCCTGTGATGATAAGCTTTGTGCCAGATGATGTCATAATGATATCACATTCAAGCCCGTAACTTTATCTGAGGACTGGAGGGATGACTACGTCTTTTATGCATATAAATACATTCAAACCTGTCTTATATCAAAGGACACCTGCTGATAAAAGAAAATATTTATTAAGTTCTAAATATTACCTACATTCAGTAATTTCTCACAATTGGAGGTAATTAATGTCATTGTGTAATTTACAAACATTTACCATAGCTGCATCAGTCCCAAATATAGCTTTTGAACTTTTCAAATGCACATTTTCCAACTTGACAATAGCTGTATATGATATTTTGTTTCACCCTTCCCAAAAAATTTGCCTTACTGCAGTCTTGTTACTTTGGCAGGTCTGCACTGTCAGTGAAAGGTCCTTGTAAGCCTAACGATTTTAATGTACGTCCTTTATTTTTCAGCTCAGGTTGTTCGTCAACAACAAATATCTAGCAAGGAACATCCAGCAATAAGCTGTTCAGGTTTTAAACCTGGAGCCTGTGCTGACAAGGTGGTCAGAATGAAATCGGGGGTCTGACATTGGACTACAAGGTGACTAAAAAAAATTTGTTTCTTTTTTCCTCCCTAAAATCTTTTAAATGAGAAAAAGAATTCTGCCGACTTGACATTTTCATCTAGCGTACGTGTTCAGATGTTAACAAAGTTTCTGTATGAGCTAAGAAATCAGATGCATGTCCTATAGATGGTGTATCATGTGTGAAGTATCCATCCAAGATGTATTTGACATTTTTCTGCTTCTGATGATGACTGCATAGTTCAGCTGATATTTTGTGAGGACTACCAAAATGTCTTTTGCTTCTAACTGAAGAAGCAGAAATTTCAGTACCACTGTCTCTGATGAAATTGGCATGTTAGAAAGGACTGGACAAAAACTCTTTTCGTAATGAAGCTTTTTCTCTGTTCATATGGCAAGTATTTGCTGCCATTTTTAGTTTGCAGTTGTATTCCTTTTCATGTTTTTTTAACAAGTCATTATATGGAATATTTTTAAGTTTGTCATTTCTTTGACCAGATTGTGAAGAAAAGATGGTACTGGCTGGTTCATGTATGCCAAATGTCACTGTATATACAGCCAAAATCAGCCTTCTGTTGGACTTCAAATTGAGATGAAAGAGGGATCAGCCCAAAGAGACGTGGCAGAGGAATATAGAGGCTAATACATGGGAGTGTATTCTGTGGTATATTAACACACATAGGGCTGTAGACCATCCACATTGTTGCTGCCATACCAAAGCCTTATGTGCCACCTGTGTCATGACAGTGTGAATGTGGGGGTATTAAATTCCAATGGGACACTCACCCACCTGTATGGCATGTACTCAGATCACACTTATGAACAGTTGTTCATTCAGCCTTCTTGGGTCCATTGAGGTTTGGGACTTGCTGAGTCTGCAGGCTTGCAAGGGGAGGAAACGAGATCCTACTGCCTCTACGTCTCCACAATTCCAGAACTGTATGGGATCCAGTTATCCTCAATCCCAGGATGGTGTGGTGTGTGGGATCTTACTCTGTGTCAGTGACCAGTCAGTATCACAAAATTAAAAGTAATTGAAACACTCACACCCGCACCCCTCCAAAATGAAACTACATTGATTTTTTTTAATATTTGTCTATGGGTCATGTAATGATAGCTGTATGGAGAAAATATATTGGAACCTTAAATTTCTAAAGCTTTGAATTTTTTATTTATTTATAGCCATTTGTGCTGTATAATGAACCATTTAAGAATATTCTTTCCAAGTACCTTGCTTTTCTTTAAATAAAAACAAATGGGTGGGGCTATTTAACTTGTTCCCCATGTAGCAATAAAACATTAAGCATCTTCGTGCAGATGCTGCCTGTTGCAGCTAACGTTCAGTGTACAAAGAAAGCTTGGAGTCTATAAGGAACATATGTCCACATGGTTTTAAATTGTTTTTATTTTCATGGCCAACTTTGGAATCGAGAAATTTTAACATTTAGTAAGTTAAATTGTGCCACCAAATGTTAAATTTGCAAAAGTTCAAAACTGAATCTTCCAAAATCACAAATTGATGACAATTTTGATAATTCTATGAAGATGTTGAAATTTGGTTCTACATCAGACATCAGACTTTTAGAACAGTTGTGCGGGGTGCTTCATGTCAAGTTGTATTTGTCCCTTTTATTTATCTTTTTTTAGTCTATACATTACAAAGTTACAATTCTTACCATGTACCATTGGCACACTGGCCATAGGTTGCCAACACCTGTTTTAGATCATGCATTCTTGTTGGTCTGGTGTCTCAAGTATTTTTTATTTTTTAAGGGGGTGGGGATACTGTTTCATCAAAGATGTAGGTAGGTGTACTGTATACCCAAGCTTGCTATGATGTGTGAATTTCTTCACCTGAGTCTCCATGTTGTAACAAAAACGAGCTTTTTAAATCTTGGCAAGCCTTAATATGCAGAAAAATTTGATCAGAATTCTTGTCTATATAGTATTTTTAAATATTAAGGGAACTTTCTTCATCAGATACATATGTTGCTGATTGGAATCTTTCAAGTCCTGGTCAATCAAAGGTGAGGGCATCGCTGTGGTAATCCCCCTATTTGGCAGTCAACTTTTGGTTTTAGCATGCATTGTTGATCTGACCTTTACAACCTTTATTTCATACTTCTGACTTTGGTTAAATGTAATGCTTTAAAAGCATTTCTTGCTCTTTGTTCATGCAAGCATCTCTGTTGGTACCACATACATGTAATGTTACTGCTAGAGTCATAAAGGTTGTTTGAGAGATGAATATTGACATTTATTACAACCTTGTCACAGAAGTAGGTCAGAATGACCTATATTTCTTGCTTTATTGGCTTTCATAATCTTGTTTTATATCTCGTGCTCTGTTTATGCTGAAATCATCAAATTGGATGATTGAATGTCCCTCTATTAGTACTTCACCCTTGCCACAAAAGGACACTTTGGCCAACATTTCACAGTTTACGGATTTCAGTTAAGCTTTTGCATTTAGCTAATTAGCACCCTGTATATATACTGTTATACCTAGGTTCGCAAAACTAAATGAGTGAATGCATTTCCAAGACTGTAAAATGACAAGATGATAGCTGAAATGCAGATACATGCAACTGAAATGCAAAAATATGCATATTTCTTAAAATGACCAGTTGTAGGGTCTATTGGTGTTACTTGACATTTTGCATTTCACCTCCATTCCAAAATTCACTTCATCTAATTGGTTTTGAGCTGAATGCATACAGAAATTGTCACGCAAGCCTCTTTATCAAATTTGTTTTGGATCTAACCCATACACAGGGTCCCTACATTACCAGGAAGTCAGGAAAAATGATCATTTTTTTTTCCGACCATGAAAAGTCCTGGAATTTAGCAAATATTGATGAATGTCCAGGAAAAGCCCTGGAATTTTCTGCCACCACTTGACACGAGAAATAATCACGTAATTGAGTTGTAACTAAACAGATCGTGAGTTAAATTTGTCGAGTTCTAACCAGAATATTTGGAGGGTGCGCTATGGATTATTTGGTTGCTTGCAATAAAAGATATGCCGAGTCAATCCAGATGCCCAGTGGATTAGAGATTCATCTAGTAGACTTTTAATTTCAAAGTCAGCTTGATATCCATATCTTTCCTTACATGGAAGGTATGAAAACCAATCTAGCATCACAAGAGGCCAATATGATGGTGACAAAGCTTAGACGGATGGCCTAGCAAACTTTAAACGTTGCTAGATCAAGTGATACATGCATGAAATCGATATGAAAATTACATATTTACTCAGAAATTGTGTGTTGTAACATCGTTATGTCTTTAATCTCCTGAAATACAAGGTAAAACTACATCGTTGATTAAATGTGACCTGGTGCTCGCGATATGCATTGCTAGTCGCATGAGTACTGTACACATATCTAACAACCCACCTTTTCAAATGTCGTAGAGAGAGAAAAAAATACTTGTAAATTGAAAATCATATACTAGTTATAATAATATAAAAAAGAAAAGAACACAAAATTCTCCATAATTATATATTCCGAGAACAACATTTGGAGTATTGTTGTATCACGTGACCACCATGTTCACATGTGATCTCTGCTTGATAAATCAGACTGGCCAGATTGCTGGCTTTTGCAAAAGGTATCTAACTTTCATTTAATATAATTGAATTTCTGTACAACAACATTATAAATGAGTTTGTTGTTGATATCACATGAAATTTGGACATCCGATGTCCTCATTTGAGATTTGTGAAGTCCTGTGACTAGTAATACAAATGGCGAGTACTGGGTCAGGTTTCATCTATGCCGTAGTTTCATCTTGTCTGACTGATGATTAACGACATAACAATTATAATACTCCCCATTTCTGAGAAAATAATGGTGAAAATAAAGGTTAATTCGCCGGATTGGAGAGTTATACTTTGGTATATCACGTCTTTTGAATGTATATCTGTAGTTTTTCAGCCTCCTTGCGATTCTGAAGTGATAAAAGACGCATGGGAACAGTCGAATCGAGCGGAGGGTTGTGGTCATGCTTGCACTCCTTTGTTATATTACTGAATAAGTAATAGTCTGTTTCTAAATTCTTTAGTATTTTTCCACATAAACAAGACATAAACACATTACACCCTATTCATTGTTGTTTCTCTTCCACATAATAGCTCATTTTTAAAAAATATAAAATATTCAATTTTACTCATTTTTTACAAGATCGGTTTAGTTAGCTTAATATCGCTTGCCATTTATTGGCATTGTTATGTTGCATTTTGTAAAACTAGCTATAAACCTGATCAGATTACTGAATTGCTGACAGAAACAGTCCATAGTAATGCATTTCATTTCTGTAGCCCGATGGATAAACATTACATCATTTCAAAGCTGTGCGCAGAATTGGCCAACATATCGCGAGTCATGAAAACACGGTGGTGGTATCCCATGGGTCCAAAATTAATATTATTTTGAACAGAATATTGTGGTGACAATTGCCTCTTTTCAAATGGTAAGCATTACAGTATTTTATTTTCGTCAGTCGGTCGAATTCGGCATGCGTTTTACTTCAGTATTGGATACGGAAACCTTAGGTGCACATAAATGCCTTACAGCACTGTATATATTAAAAAACGATACAAACTCCTGTATCAATACATGTTTGGGGACTGGTTTAACAAATTACAAGTTGTATCTTCATAAAATTCAGTCTTTGTTTATACAACAGTATTTAATTTTGAAGGTCTGTTGTCAAAATTTAAATAAACCCTTTTGAAAATGTTTTACAAATGATGGATTTTCAAACAGATCATCTTAAAGAGATTAGGTTGTTTGAAAAATTTTGTTTGGGATTTTATTGGCACAGATGAATTCAGGGTTAAATTCTTTTCATTACAAGTCAAGATTCTAATTATTTGCATTTTTTTTTTATATACTTAATAGGAAATGTTACTTTCTATGAAATGTATATAAATATATTGCTATAGAATTCATTAGAATTAAAGGTTTGAAAGGAAACAAAACATTATTTATGTTCATTATGTTTTTCTCACTTAGCAACATAATGCAGCAAAATAATTAAAAAAATTCTTCTGTACATTGTAATGACTTTACTTGCTAATTTATAGGAATATAATCAAACTTATTTGATGTGATACATTTTGTGGTTTTGTGCATGATCATCTTTTCTGACTTTGATGTTTTGGGAGAGTCTTGAAAGAGAAACATCTTTAGATTTAAAAAATGCATGTTTTATAATCTAAAATGTTCTTTAGTTCCATTCAGTAATGGTCATATGTGAACCTTGAAAAATGTAATTTCAACCTGGAAAAACCTTGGAAATGACCTGGAAATTTATCTTTAGAAAAACGTGGGAACCAGGCATACAAAATGCAGCAGCAGAGGGGCTGAATCCCACAACTTTTAGAAGCCTCCAAATGCCGAAATAAACCCTTATAAATGCGTTGACGCGTCATTGTAAATGCAATTGTCGCCGTTGTTGCTGCGTTTTTGTTGTTGTCATCGTAGTCAGAAGGGGCGTATCCCACAACTTTTGGAAGCCTCCAAATGCCGATATGGAGGGCTCTAACCCTACGCCGTTGTAAACGTAATTGTCGCCGTTGTTGCTGCGTGCCGTTGACGTCGCCCCCTCTGCTGCTATGAATTAAAAGTTTAAGTTAACAATAATGGCCAACATTGGAGAAGCACATTCCGTTAGATTAGTTCGAGAGCGACTAGAGGCAATAAAAAAAATGTCTTCCTGTGAGAGATTCTGTAAGACAAATATTACAAGCGCGGCAAGACGCACAAGTTGAATTTTCGACAGGTGCAGAACAATTATTTAGACCTGTTACGACAGCTACTGAAAAAGCTGCAGTGGTTACTGAAAGAGCTTTACTGGGAGATTGTAAGGATGATATTAAGGAGGAAGAGGAACGAATAAAGGGTATTCTTCCAGTGCTAAAACAAACCGCCGAGCAGACTGAAAAAATTGCTAGAAGAACTAAAAATACAAAACTTTTACAAGATCTTCCAACTGATATAGCTGCAGCTCAACCCGGTGAAGAAATACTTGAAGGCATTGAACAAATTCATACTGAACTCGCGTCTAAACCAATAAAGGAAAATATTGGACTGATTGCAAAATTTAAAAAGAATTTTGTTGAAGATATTAGAAATACTAAAAGAAAAGAATTACCTGAAAAAATATTAATTAGTATATTTGATAAACCTAATATCTTAAAATCCAGTTTTTAAGGAGTAACCGACGACAATCTTATTAAGTGGATATATCGCATATATAAAAACAAAAAACAGGCCAGAGATGATTTAAATTACAGAATTATTGATGAAGAAGTAAAAAGACTTTATAAAGAGAGAATAGGACAACTAGAACTCCAGCAGGAATCTTCATATCAACTTCCTCCACCTCTGCAACAGATAGAACAACAACGGTCTTCTTCGCCGGAACTTAGAAAAGTGGAGTTTCTTAAAAAAGCAAGATCCTTATCTAAGAAAAGCACAACAGAAGAAGGAGCAACTGGCAGTGGTTTGGGAATTACTTGTCCTGATAATATCATCAATGATGTATCATGGTTAGAAGTTCTCATAGGAGGAAAGCGAGCTGGAAATAACTCACCAGAAATAATTAATGAAGCAGCTGATATCTGTCAGCGATTATTTCAAGGTGGTATCATGGATACTAGCATCTACCGAGAACTTATTGATGAGCTTGTCGACAGCGATTAGAGAAACAACAATTAAATGAAATGATCGTACACAATTCTTATCGTAGACCAGTTATGGTCAGGGTTGTAAACTCACGAGTACCCGTATACAGAATGACGTACAGACTCGGATTCAGCGATATTGTTCGGGGTTTATTCGCGGGGATGTCACCTAAAGCAATACCAATCGCAAAACAATTATCAATGAAAGCTATGGATGTTATCAGGGATAAAGCTACTGGCGCTGTTGGTAGCGCTGCTGGTAAAGCATTCCTGGCAATCAAGGACAGACTAGCACGATTAATATGCAAACCTCAAAGGGGTTCACCACCAGTAAAATTACCAGCCACTGCAGACATGCCTACAAATGTTAGTAAAGTAATAAACGAAGCCACAAATCAAAAACTGGCAGCGCTGATAAATCCTGAACAAATAAACACAAGTTTGGTGGCGGGAAGTGGTCTTCATTTTAGACGATAACGTCTATAATAAAATGTTTAAACGGGAATCCGACACAGCATTCGACATAGACGAGCCAGTCCCTAAAAATGAATCAGTGCGTGATTATCAGTATTATTCTTATGACGCAAGAGAACCAAATAAACGAGGACGAATTGAATTACAGGTTCAGGATACAAGTAGATATTTCTTGCCCACTGAAGCATTTATTGAAGTAGAAGGTGAAATTATAAAAACAGATGATACAGTATACAGGGATGCGGTTAAAATCGGTTTAGTCAATAACGGAATTATGGCCTTGTTTGATAGTGCTATCTACATGATTGATGGAAAAAATATTGAATCGATTCAGAAGGATGTCGATGTTGCTACAACAATAATTGGTCTAGCAAGATATTCTGATGATTATACAAGATCAGCTGGTCCATCAATGATGTTTGCCAAGGACACTTCTAATTTTCCTAACAGTGATCAGTTTATTATTAGACAACCAAGAAATAATGCCAATACCGCTGACGCTGATGTGTCGCCGGTGGTTCATGGTGCTAATACAGAATTTAATTTAGGTTTTGCTGCACGTAGACAAATGTTGAAAGGTAATCGTAGAAATTTTTCTTGTGTGATTCCGCTGTCGCACATCTTTGGATTTTGCAGAGATGTCAGAAAGGTAATTTTTGGAGCAAAACATACGGTCGTGCTTGTTAGAAAAAATAACGATAATGATGCTTTATGGCGACCTCTAGGTGACGCTGGTAAGGTAGAAATAACAAAACTATCACTGTGGATGCCGGTAATGAATCCTGCAATTACTGAAGAACAGTGACTGCTTTCTTTTATGGATCAGGGTGGTAAAGTGTTGTTATCGTGGCTTACAAGAACCACAGATAGTATTCAAAGTACCAATAACAGCTTATTTACATGGCATATAGCATCACAGCAGGGGGTTTCCGCGCCGCAACATATTTTTATTGCTCTTCAAGATGCTGTACAAGTAGGTGATCAAACACGTTCGCATATGATATTTGATCAACTTCGTATCACTGACATTTCTCTGTGAATAAATGGACATCAAGAACCGTCTGAGAACATACTGTTAAATTTTGATAATAATCATGTTGCACGTGTATCTCAACGATTGGCGAAATATCTAGCACGTGATCTAAATATCAATACTGGTTTGCAAATATCACAATTGGAATTTATATCTCATTATCCAGTCTGTTACTTTTCACTAGAGCATCTTGATTTAACTAGACAGTCTGTCATTGATATACACTTTCGGGCTACCGTGAATAGCGACCCAGGAGCTATAGCTAATTACAGAACAATCGCTGTTATACTTTCTGATAAAACAATGTTACTTGAAGGTGCTGGCGGCCGAATGAAATTTGTTGATGCACCAGTAGAAAATATGTAACAATTAGATCAGTCTAGTATTAAATAAAATGTCATACAGTCACGTTAATGTCACTCTGACTCCTGGTCAGGCTAAGAAATTACAATCGAAAAACGCGAGCAAATGTGGGGCAACGATAACACTAAAAAATTATCAGACTACTGGTGGTCCAAACAAGCTATCGCTGACTAAAACGCAACTTAATCATTTCAATAAAGCAAAACAAGCAAAAACTGGAGTTCGACTTGATTTTGCTCCAAAAGCTGTCAAGGACACGATTAAAACCGGTGGTATATTTCCTCTTCTCGCAGCAATACCAGCACTGATAGCTGCTGCTGCCCCAGCTGTTGCTAAAGCCGCCGCGTTAGGAGCTGTTGGAACCGCTGCTGGAATGGCACTAAAGAAAGCCACAGGGAAAGGATACCAAAAAAATGGGACGTGGGCTAAGACTTCCAGGAACTCCACCATCATGGTACCCAAAACGGTTCTGAAACCCACTCCGATGTCCAATTTTGATTTGCTTGATGCTGTTAAACAATTAAATATAAAAAATTTCAGAGGCGTCTTTATGAGAGATCAACTACCACGACAACCGAATAATCCAGAAACCGGAATTATTAATCTTGATAACAGCGATGGTCCAGGAACTCACTGGGTTGCTTACGCGATCGATCTACGTGGAATTATCTATTTTGATTCATATGGGTTAGCGCCGCCAGTTGAATTTCTCGAATACACAAAAAACATCCCCCTGTCAAAGACAACGACGAAAGTTTGGTACTGAACACTGCCAACACAAACACTGACCGATCCTTCGATATGTGGCCGTGAAGTATTGAATGTTCTTGATGCGATATCAGCGTCAACCAAACCACCTCACAAAGTTGTGCACGAGTATACCACGGGTCGATTTAAACAGTTTCCTATCAATTAATGGTTGATATCTACGGAGGATCTCTCAACAGAAAAGTAAAGCGCACCGACGTGGATTTATCAAAATATGCGACCAAAGATGAAATCAATAATCTTTTAAGTCTGACCGGGATAGACCCAGATGAGGTTGTTATTTTTCAGGACCGACATGGAAAACTAAAAACCAGTGATATCAAATGGCATGAAATAATTCGTAGGGTCATTGGAGCTACTCCAGGTAACATCCCTGTGTTCACTGACAGCGGAAAAATCAGAGATTTGCTGATACCAATCGCGGCGTTGCGAGCTGATATGCAGAAAGTTGCAGTAAAAAAGACCGGTGGTACAATGACAGGTGAACTCAGCATGAACGGAAACAAAATAACCATGTTAAGAGATCCAACATCCCCGGAAGATGCCGCAAACAAACAATATGTTGACGCCATTGACGGTAAATTATCCACGTTGCGGGACGCGTATGACAAGCACGTAGACGCGTTTACAAAACTTCGTAAAAACTTTCAAAAAACTTATGAGGCCGCAGATAATTTCTTTGGTACTCCACTCGTATTAAACAAGGGAACCGAAGAAACTATACTGGAATCCGCCAACAAGAAATTAACTGTAACATCTTACTGGTGGTGTTTGGAATTTGTAGCTGAAACGCCTCAGTTGATTACTGCGTAAAATAATAAAATGGCATTAATGAAGTCAACAATGGCAGCATCAACGAATACACTGGATGCACAACAATGCAGATATCAAGTACGCGAATGGCAATCAGAGTTAAAAAATACCATCAACGAATACACAGCAAAGGTAAAAAAAATGCAAGCGACGTGTAACCATGTTAGACACAATAGTGTATTCAGTGTCCGCGATAGTTGCATCTACGGGAGTATTATTATCAGCGCTAACACCAGTGACAACTGCAATCGCGGTCACAATTACAGTTTCAACATCAACAACAATTACAGGAGTTGCTAATATTATCGCGAAATAAATATCCTCGTGTGCGCTAACAAAATTGCACGAGTATGAAAAATTAAACAACGCGGCCACAAGCACCTACTCAAAATTGTCGTCGTTGATATCATCCAGTCTTGACGATATAAAAATATCAGATTCCGAATTCGCACAAATGGCAAAGATGTGTGAAGACTACACTCAGCGTATAAAGTACTTTGATTTGAAATGACAGCAGATAAATAATGACGGAATTACTTCAACAGATAGTCGCAAATACAAGCCCAGCGCGAACTTCTTTAATCACAGTAACCTCAACCCAACCATAATTTAGTATTAATTTTCCAACTGCGATTCCAGTAAGCGAGATCGCGTTAGCACAATTGCGAATATATCACAGTTGGCCCAATATCAGATCAAAATCGTTTGGTGGATTACCAGCAAATAATTCGCTTGTGTTTGCATATAAAAATAAACCCGATGGCACACCAGACTGGAACATCATTGGGTTACCAACCGGGTCTTATCAAATCGAAGAAATGAATGAGGAATTACAACGTCGAATAAAAACTATCACAACAAAGGAATCCAAAATAGCAATAACTGTTCATGAGCCAACGCTGTCTTCTGCCATTGAAATAAACACCACAGACTACGCCGTGGATATATATCAGAGTTCAATCAGAACAGTGTTAGGATGGCCTGAAGTTGCTCCACCGACGCCACCAATACCACCAACGCCTAAAAAGTCTGACTATGTCACTGACAAACAATCATATCACGGAATTATCACAGCACATCAACAGCATTTGGATAATATAAAAAGTGCAGCATTGGGTATTTATATGATTTACTGTGGGGGTGAGCCTCAGTGGTCATTTATTTATGACCGAGAA
The DNA here is from genome assembly GCA_028554795.2 of Sinohyriopsis cumingii. NCBI lineage: Eukaryota > Metazoa > Mollusca > Bivalvia > Unionida > Unionidae > Sinohyriopsis > Sinohyriopsis cumingii. Next base: position 621,859 of record JAPYKE020000208.1, read on the forward strand.
GGCGGCTCTTTTCCTCTTGCCCTAAGTAGTATTATTTACTACTTTGGATGGATTAATGAGTTACATAAACAACAACTAGAGCATCTACGGCAGCTCTTCCAAGAACACCTTTTTGATTTACAAAGTTCACGCAGCGAAATCATCAGGAGTGTAGAAATATTAAATCAACTTGCAGCCGACATGGAATATATTAACCAGTGAGTAATCGAGGAAACAATCAATTACACTAGTGGCGACCTTTACTTTAAGCAAAAATTTATGACCGATTACTCACTGACAACGGCCACGCTGCCAGATTATAAATTTCCCGGATATAACGTGCCCGCGTTAAGAAAATCCGTCACTGACCTCATCAATGAGTCCTTCGATGATATTCTTGCCAGGCACGTGCGGACTCTGTCAGCACCAGCTATCCTCAGACACAATAACAGTCAAATCACCGATGGCAGACATGTATCACCGGGCATCGTAAACATCACCGAAGTGGTCGCGGTCAGTCGTGTGTGATGTCATTGATGGCAGTTACAGCACGGACACGACAGTATCAGATCAAGCCCAGCATGGATTTATTCTCTATTCGTTTACTCCGAAAGATGTACCACCTGGATTTCTAATCGTGCAAGAGCCGATCAATTCGGTCTATCTACGATGTCATAATCTGTGGCTGACCAGAATAAATTTCGTGCTGACAGACCAGCGTGGCCATCTTCTTGATTTTCGAGGTGAAACACTACATATTAATCTGCTAGCAAAGTCCTAGGGATTTTTCAGTGAAAAATTAATTTTATTTTATATTTTCTGCAACGTTGACAAATTCACTGAAATTTATAGGGTAATTACTAGTAAAAATCACAGAAATCGACCAATTTCTCAATTTGGAAAGGTAATTTACTAGTAAAAATCACAGAAATCGACCAATTTCTCAATTTGGAAAGGTAATTTACTAGTAAAAATCATGTGAATTTAGTAAGAAGCAAAAACAAATATATTTTTACTGTAAGACCGAAAATCATTTACGATTTCACAATTAATCAAGCAAGTATTATATAATGTACCACCGCGTAAAATGTTTCATTCATAACAAAGAACTTCTTGATGAAGCTGTCAGTACCGGAAAAGTTACCCCGGAAAAAATAATTATTGATGAATACGGCAACGACAATTTTATAATGACTGATACGCAACTACAGCAACTAAAAAAAGATCATATTGTGATCGCGCATTGCGGTATACATCAAATTTTAGAATATATATGCGTATTTAGATCTTAGATTAGATTTATGAATATGTACCACCACATAGATGTTTTTGTGTATGACAAACAAGCGCTCGAGCAAGCAGTTAGGGCTGCATTTGCACAAGAAGAAATTAACGTTAAATTTATTATTGACGAATACGGAGACGAAGACTTCTTACTAACACAGCAACAATTAGATAGTCTCAGATGCGGGCATATTATTTCAATTGTATGCGACAGAGATCAAATTCTCAATTATACACACTCCTGCATTAAACCCCACCGACTAAGGGAAATATTATCTAACTCGGACTGATGCAAGTAAAAAAAAGTGGTTTTTTTTTTTTTAACTTTCAATTTCTAAGTACTTGACTTCTAAGTAAATCAAGGTGAGATATTTTCTTCCTTGACTTCGTCAGCGGACATACAATCCTTTAATCTTCTCACACGAGTATTTATTATCTTTTTTGTTTCATACTCTTGAGCTAATTCCAACCTAATCTTTTCAATTACACGAGACAATGAAACAAATTCATTTATTTGTGCTTCTTCTACTGTAGCCAGCGATTTATACAAATTGTTCTGAATTCTTTTTATAAATCGATACTGAGCAGGAAGAATATAACGCCCTGTGCATTTAGCTTCATGTAGTGATTCAAAATCAGACATAATTTTTTCAGGATTTAGTGATATATTAAATCCGCGCTCTTCTAATTTTTTAATAGCAACAATCACATCATTCATATTTTCGTAATTCATATATATAATATTATATATTTAAAAGAAAAAAAATGGACACCACATCTTCCTTGAGTCTCTAGCTTATCAAATGATAGGCTACCAAACTCAGGAGCGGAAACACAACCCGCATTTGAGCCCCTAACCTGTCAAATAACACTCTAGAGAGCCCAGAGGGTGTGTTTGCGAAAGACGAGACATTCTCCATGTTGAGCCTCTAGCTTACCCAAATGATATGCTAGCAGGTTCATATAGGGACAGTACAACATATAGTATTTACATTTGTAAAGCTTCTAAAATGGCACCGCATCTTAGCAAGCTTACAGTAGGACATAGTATTTACATGTATTTATATTTGTAAAGCTTCTAAAGTGCCACCGCATCTTAGCAAGCTTACAGTAGGACAGTACAACATATAGTATTTACACTATTATACATAATATTTACATTTGTAAAGCTTCTAAAGTGCCACCGCAGCTTAGCAAGCTTGCAGTAGGGCATAGTATTTACACGTATTTAAAGTAGGATATAGTATTTACAGTAGGATATAGTATAGTAACTAAGGACGGCACAGACAGATATGGGGTTATACTGTATGCTCAACAAAGTTGCACACCCTCCCCAAAATCAATCCCACAGAGTGCAAAATGTCACCCCGTCAGGGTGATAACGCGGAAAGTTGTGCAACTTTGTTGGGTTTCAAAACCCCGTACATAATTCGAACGCTATAGTATATAAACCAACTGATACTTGGAAGTTCAAAAATAGCTCACTCGGTTTTTTGTACTTGTTTTCTTAAATATAATCGCAGAAAAAATACAGATGAACCATAAAACCGAACAAATGTAATAAAATAAGGATTTTATCTGTGAAAAAAAATATTATTTATTGTACACCCGCCCGTGCTGACAGGTTTTGAGAAAGTCAAAGGGGAAGTAATTAGAGATCGTGTTACCTGTACTCGTAAACGCGGAAGTGTTATAGACTGACGTAGTGTGTATACTGCTCTAATGCAAGAGTGTTGCGCAAAGGGAAGGAACTAATTGCATGAGATATGCTTAACGGAGTTATCTCCCATTTACAACTTCAGGATTCCTAACAATAATGAAAAACAATTTTTTATTATATTTTTTGAGATGGCGGATTTGTATATTTTTTCTGCGACTTTACGTACTGAAGCCCCACAAATATCAAAATGTTCATCGATTGAAATATTATTTCTTCATTCGTATCTAAGTTTATGGATACAACTGCCCTAGACTTTCTCTCCCCCCACCCCAGCATTCCCACATGCAGAATTTTGGCGTTGTGTGATGGCCTGTAAATTTTGAAGAGAATTATCAAGTTTGTTTTTGTTAATATGATCAACTACAAGATCGTCTTTGATCTCTCCAAAGAAACACTCGAACACGAACCTGTGATTGTGATAATGTTTCTTTCCAACAGTAAATCTAAGATAACCAGCATTGCTAACAGCACCAACTGGTTTTTTCAATATACAGTGCCTAACTATTCCCATACGATTCGCTTCGTAATTCTTAATGATAGGATGTGGAACAAATTCTTGGCTCATTTATATAATAATGTATCTGTCTAATTTATAATTTGTCTGAAAACTTAGTTATATAATCGCGCTCACATTTTAGCGCAACATCATTATTTTTTTTTGTTATAAGATCACGGTATCTCTTTCCTTCGCAATTTGCACATAACTGTGTTTTACCCCTGACCCCAACACCACATCGCAGACACGGTATTGGTCCAAAACTTCCCCATCGGACGCTTTGGGAATGGTTCCCGCAGAATTCTTTTCTGTGGGATTTATTACAAGGAATTATGGATCCAACTTGAAGCCACTTGCATTTATTCATTGTATATAATATTTCTTATTTAAATGTTTGTCTTAATATGGAGGAGTTTGAAAGATTATCTGCCATTGGCACTGGGAAAGCTTCCAGATTCGATCTTGACAGACTAACCCCTGAATCGCGGAGATGGGCCCTGACTGATCTGTTTGGTATTATCATGAATGCCAAAAAAAGAATTTCGTAATGACGGTGCATCTCACGTATGGTCCACATTTAAAATTATACGCGACATTGACAGAGTCAGTGTTGACGAAGTCATTGATGCTACAATGAATGATGCACGAGCAAAAACAATTATTAATTATCTCTGATAATCAGAAATATTTTTTCAGAATAAAATTTATTATGCAAGCAGATTCCGATAAGTGGATTATCCGTGACAAAAATGACCCTGTCCTTGCTAATGGAAAAACCATTCTGTTAAGTAAAGATTCCAAACCAGGAATGCTGACTGGGATTGATAAACTATATTACGCTCGAGCGTATCCTGTGACCGCAGTCATTTATGGAATCTATCCGATAAAAAAAAACAAAAATCAATAAAATCACCCCAATGAGATTGTCAAGGCTGAATTGTGTAGCCGAGCGAGTAATGGAACATTTTAAAAATGCAATGCGCGGAAACGTTCTAACTGATCTAAGACGTTAGCAGCATGGGCTGAGCAAGTCAAGGACACAGGAGCATCAATAAACGATGTTGCCAAGCTAGAAAAAGCATTAAGATTTCCCATAACCATAACAACGATAACAGAAGAAGTATTATACAAATCGAAATATAATCGATACGGAGCTCCAATAAATATCATTGATCATAACGCTCACGCTTGGACTAACGCAGTTACAATATTTCCGCGGGATCGTGTTGTGAAATATTATTCGGGAAACATATTTGATTTTATTAAACAAATAAGCAAAAACGACCCTGTGTCGATGTGGTTGTTTAAAAGTTCCGAAGATGGTGAGTATGATCAATTTGTAAGACCCAGCGGCGAATTAAACCGGACAGAATCTCTGCAACAACAAATGAAAAAACTCGCAGAGAAAATTCAGAAAACACTGAGCAGTTATTGACTAATTGTTTTACAGTTCCAAATGTTGCCACTCACACCGCCAGAGAAAGAAATTTGTGGAGGCCAACCCGAAGTGAGCTTCTCGAGGATATACAGTTGAGTTGTGTTGAGTATGGACACGGCAGTTTGTGGAATACCAAGTATGACCACAACAAGATGATATCCGTGGATATGATTGCGTACTATCCGGGAAGCTTTCTCGGGATGGGCGAGTGTAACGAATACTTTAAAAGATTTGGACATCCCACGAACTCGATGACACGAGTTGCTATAAATGGTCCTTTACCAGATTTTTCCCTGGCAGGATTTGCTCGTGTGACATCATTTGAATTTGATGAAAAACTTCATCCGTGCTGTTATGTTTGGTTTGGCAGACACTTTAGTGAAAAGCGTTGGGCACCAATAGTGTTATTGCGATATATGCTTGACAACCGAATACTGGTATCGTTGACTGTCAGTGAAGCAATTATATCATATCGACCGCAGACTTTAGTTTGGTTACCAACACTGTAGCGTATCAGTCTCGATGAAATCATTGAAGAATATGCACGAGAGAGTCCAAATACTCCCATGGATGTCATTATTAAAGAAGCTCCTAAAGTTCTTAAGGTTAAACTCAGCAATAGTGAAACAACAGCAAAAGATCTCAGGAGAAGAATAATCGGTAAATTTACTCAAGGTGGTGCATATGATCATAAACTACATCACTCACGATTGATTATCGATGACACTGAATAAAATTTTATAATTGCATATGCCACTGCGAGAAATATATTTTGTAATCGGGAGGACGCGCTCTTGTCTGACGGGAAAAAGTTAGGCACAATTGTAAGTTTTATTAATGGAGAATCGCCTCAATACACACATTTAAGATCTTCGATGCTAGCTTATGTTTCTATAAATTTGCTATCAATGATAAATCGATTTCCCAACACTGCAGTTAGAGTTGCAACGGATTCATTTTATATCAATAAAAGATATTCAAAATCACTGGCTCGTTTTACAAGCACTGATGAATCATGGAGTTCGTGGAGAATAAAAAAGGAAATGTTACATGGATATTGTAAATCCGCTGATGTTGCTATCAAAGATAATTATTGCAAATCAGAATTATCAGAAATGTCGAACGCACCATCTGTAAATGATCCAATCACTAGACACAAAACCTTTTATTTGAACGGACCGGGTGGTTCTGGTAAGACAACTAGAGCGATTGAATTATTTCGAAATTCAGATATGGTTGTGCTAACACCAACACACAGACTTGCCAGGGAGATGAAACAACGAGGAGTCAATTCTTGCACTTATCACGGCTTTTTTAAATACAGCGGTGGTGTGTGGACTCCAGATCGAATGGGAACAAAATATATCCCAGAGAAAGTAATCTGGGATGAGATATGCATAGTTTCGTTAGATATATTAAAATTGTTCCTGGATTGGCTGCTAACAAAAAATACAGCTGTGATAATGTGCGGCGATCACGGTCAGCCACCACCTTTTGTTGGTCCATCTCCACATTTATGGTTAAAAGATTTTGTTGATTATTATGAAGAAGTGTCTGATGATCATAGAGCACTTGATGCAACGCTGAAGGAATTTAAAACATTAATCAGATTACAACCGAATAAAATTCAATGTGAAATCATGCGTGAAATGATTCCTGAAACTTCAATGAGTGACTTTTACAAAACATGGAAACCAGACGATTTGATAGTGGCAAGTAGAAAGATAGTCAGAGACACACTTCAACAGCAGTTATTTCAATTACAACAAGAAAAATTCCCAATGCTGCCAACGCCGCTGTGTTATAGACCAGCTGATACGCGGTTACAGAATATAGATGTTGATATACCAGGACAGACCGAGAAACAGAATTTAGTATTGAATGATATTGTGCTAGTTGACATTGATGCTGCTAAAGATGCACTGCGCATGAGTAAATCCCCGTGGACGCTAGGATACGCAATGACGATACATTTATCTCAAGGACTGACTATCAGTGATACAACTGTCTGGATCATTGATGATCAAATCGAGTGGTCAAACTTAGTTTACTTGGCTGTGTCCAGAGTCAGAAGAATATCTCAGCTGCGGAGAATTGTCTTGGATGAGTCAATGGCTGATGAAATTAATAATGAAAACAACAGCGACATAATAATAATAAAAATTAGCCGGTAGCAAACAGTGACCAAAAAAATAATCGCAATTTCGACCTTGATGTTGAATTTATCATGACACTGAAACAACAGCAGAATAATCACTGTGCGAGCTGTAATTGTATAATGTTGTGGCAGTATTTGAGTAAACACCCAAAACAATTCACCGTAGATAGAAAAGATAACAATCTTGGTCATACACGACAAAATGTGATGCTGACCTGTCTTGAGTGTAATCGAAGTCGTGGTGCTAGTTAAGTGATCGGGGTGGTAATTGTGTGTCCTCGGGAATTACTTGTAATTGTTCACGTGTGAATCCACGTTGAGGAGCAGTCGAATCCAACCTGTAGATTGCTGGTCTACCAGTAGATCTAGTTATATTAGATATCTTATGTGTAGTAATACTGCAAATGGGATCAGTCGCTCTTTTTTTACCACCTTCAAGTTCATCTGGTTCATATAAATATCTCACAGTGACACTACCCAGTATTGGTCGTGCTGAAAACCCACGTCGTTGTACAGGTATATGTTTTTTAGTGACCGCGATGGCAGGTTTCATGTTGGTTGTTCGAGTTATTTCATTATTTAGCGCAGCTATTACGCTTGGTAATCTTGCGACCCATTCACGAGATCTCTTGTCCTGAATGAATTCCTTCGCGTATTGATATCCAAATAACCGCTCAGCAAGTGTTCGATTAAATCGCTCAACAATTGCCTGATCACGATGAATTGCAGTATGTCCTCGCCTGATGGCGACATTATGTTGCTTCATCAGTGATGATACTGCATCTTGAAATTCTTTGCCAGGATCAACTCGTAGCAGCTGTGAAAATCGTAGAGGTCCTCGTTGATAAATTCGTTCAAACGCAGAAGCAACCTCAGATGCTGTTTTAGTCGCTAACGGTTCCGCATCTTTGTATCTACTTGCAACATCAACTACAGTTAACGCATACTTGTATGTTCGGCGACGAATGGTATCATGTGGCAGAAATAATATATCAGCTTGATGAACTTCATTTGGCACACTAAAATCAAAATGTGCAAAGTGAATTTGTTTAGGCAGTGGTTGGTAAATTTGCCATATTGCCTGCTTGAATAACCAATTCTTAGCAGTATCACGTGTGACTTTTGCTGCACTTGCGAGCTTGCCGATTGCTGCGCTACCTCTCCAGTATACTCTTGGGGAATAATAAATCGACTCCATTATAATTAATTACCAGTGCCTAATACAAGCTTAGATTTCATTACAGATTTTATTAACCAACTAGTTAATCTTTCTTTGAGAGATTTATCAGTGATGGCATTTAACGCATGAATTAATTTTACATCCGCGAGATGGCGCTGTTGCAGATCTTTACTTCGGTAAGCTACATCATGGACATTACATGCGCTATCAATAGCATTTATCGGATACTCACTTGGATTGGGCATGATCTTGGTCATCAAGTCTGATATCAAGTCGGGTTCCAGGACCACAGTAATTATATCCTGGAAGATGTTTTTCTCCTGGGTATTTAGCCCACGGAGTTCCTGGTAATTTTCCTAACTTGGCTGCGATATCACCTCCTTTTTTTTATTACTTGGCTTTGGTTTTGGCGCTGACTTTGGTTTCGGCGCTCCACCTGACGGAATAAATTTAAACTTTTTTGTGCCGCATCGTTCACACTTGCCTCTAAGCGCTTGTTGATTATTTTTTGTTGTAGTGGTTGTTATGTCTGCAGTTGGGGTACGTGCTCTACATTTCACACAATATCAATCCAAATTCTTTTATAATATATCTAATGGAGATCACTGACTTTTCTGCTACAAGGAAACGAGAACCAGTTAAGCGTAACTCAGTGCTACCAAATTCAATTCGAATGATAATTATAGGCCCATCTGGGAGTGGTAAGACGCAGTTGTTACTTAATTTAATAATGAAGTGGATGAAGTGGGATAAGTTGTATTTGGTAGCTCCATCTGTGGACAATCAGCGATGCTACAGCGTGTTAAAAGATTTTAACTAGCGTGCAAAGTCGCTAAACGACGGTGATGATGTTGTTGAATTTATTACTAGTATTGATGAATCACCAAGTATCGATGATATTGATTTGAGAATTAACAATTTAGTCGTGTACGACGATGTGATGTTGGACAAACAATCAAATCCTGCCAGGATATTCTCACGCGGCAGACATAAAAACGTGGATGTGATTTATGTAACTCAACGATATACACAAATCCCGAAAGTGATCAGGGACAACTGTAACATTCTTGCACTGTTCAACGGTGTTGACACACACAGGTTACGAAATATACATCAGACTTGGTGCAGCGGCGATATGGATATAAATAAGTTTAAACATTTCTTTAGTCGTGCTCAGGCAAAACCATATGGGTTTGTAACGATAAATTTACATGATCCTCGAACACGGTATCAAGTTGGTTTAGATACAATTTTCAGCTAGAGAGCAGCAGAGGAGGCGACGGCAACAGCATGCACCAACAACGGCGACAATTACGTTTACAATGGTGTAGGGTTAGAGCCCTCCATTTCGGCATGTGGAGGCTTCTAAAAGTTGTGGGATTCGCCCCTTCTGACGACGACGACGACAACAAAAACGCAGCAACAACGGCGACAATTGCGTTTACAATGAAGCGTCAACGCGTTTTTATAAAGGGTTTATTTCGGCGTTTGGAGGCTTCTAAAAGTTGTGGGATTCGGCCCCTCTGCTGCTAATGCAATTTACAAATTGATTACACACACACACACCAAATTGTATGCACATAGATGAACAAACCAATTAATGTTGAGATTTGAAAGTGAATATTGGTGAAGTTGAATGATGGCATATATGTAGAGTTAATTGGGACAATGAGCTCTGTCTTATACAGATCACTTACATCTCACCTATCTACATGGGTTGGAGTCTCCAGCTTGGCGAGCATGGGAGTCTGAGGTTCATTGCAGGATTTTTCTCGTTTCTCTTTTTCACTAGATATACTGGTTGCCATGTATAAGCCAACCATATGCTGAGAAAAGACATTAAACAAAGAAAGAAATAAAAACAATTTGAGGAGGATTTAATATGTATAATCCAGGTCAATATTAGTTGCCTTGAAATGCACATTAAAGTTTTTTATAAATGCTTTAGTGTTCATGTATCAACATTTGCTTGTTGTTACCTTGGGGGCCATGGTTTGGGTAGTATTGCAATTCAGATGTTTCAAGATCTTGGAAGAGTTTGAATATCTGATATGCCAAGGTTGCTACCTATCTCTGCATACATACTAAATGGATGGCCTCTTATATTAAAAGTTGTAAAATCAACATATTGTAGTTTTGGGATATAGTTTTATAACTGGTGTTCTCAAACCATCACTTTCTTGTTGAAATTGTTAACTATTCAGTTATGTAAAGAGGTAATATGATGCCCATTTAAGACAGATTTAAACTGTTTTTTCATAATGATATTGAAAGATTCAATGTCTGCCAATGATGGTGTAGAGATAGATAGGTACAAATGATTTTTCATGAACAAACTCTATCTCACTGATAGTCGTGTTTTAATGGAATGAATGAGGTTTTGTTATTGTTGTTGTTGCTGTTGCTGTTGTAGGGTTTAATGCCATTTTTCAGCACACGATACACTATACATGGCGGCCAGTATTAATGGTAGAGGAAGAACCCGGGAAAAAAAACACCGACCCATGAGAAGCTGCTGGCAAGCTTTCTCACATATGACCATTGGCCGAAGAATAAGGCTGTCAGCTGTTATTACTGGTAGCACTTTTTTGAGAAATGGAACTCGGTTTAATCATTATTTTGTTCCTTTTGTTTTTTCTTTATTTCTACAAAACTGCAGAAAGTATTTTCGGTGATGTTATCTCTTGAGAAAGTCATTGCTCTTCGATAGTATCAACACTGTATAATCTTGGCTAATGGTTGTGAATGCGATATGCAGATTGAACATATTCCTAAGTTGACAGGGAAAAGCCACCGGAAAATATTCGGTGTACACCAGGAAACAAAAACAAATTAATCACTTTTCTAGTGACAGCCATGTGATGCGTCCTAAGTGTTTGTTGTGTTGAAGTTTTGCATTCAAACTGTTGCAGGTATTCATCATTCAGTGCTGTACATCAGAGCTTTTATCTTGGTATTCAGCATGATTGGTAGAACTTGTTCTGCTAGCACATAATGTAATCGCAGATCAGGAGTCTGTAGTTTGCATTTGAACTTGACTTTTTAGTAAGCATATGCAGTAACAAACTTTCCCATTTTTGTTTCAGGATCAAGGATGGGGTAAACAAAGAGTTTGATGTACCGAGATATTTTTCCTACATGAAGGTATTCAGTAAATTTCCTGAACCACGAGATTTGTGGGATGCAGAGGTATCATGGTTGCTTGCCAAGTCCATTCATATGACTGGATACATTCAAGTAAATTTACTACTCCAAGATCAATTTCACTCCTATGTACTTTTCTCGTTAAAACAAAATGTTGTAAGAACTCCATATGTCTGTCCTTTATATAAACCCCATTTTGCTTGTAAACTCTGGTCTGGACTGTTGAAATGTGGGTTTAATATGTTAAAGAGCACAATTGATAAGAGAGTAGGGTTGTCTGCTACATGTGTATTAGCTCACATGTAAATTGTACCATCATAATGGTATAGGACAGCAGATGATTGTACAATTTTCATGTCTTCAGTTTGGCATTCCTTGTACTTGCTTTTACTACATTGTTTTCTTGTAAGGGCTGTTTTAGTACAGGAGTCGGAAGGCATTTGTGTTTAGTATGTGCATTACTGATGGATATTATTCCAGATATTTTTAGGGGGGAGCTCACCGCGCTACAAGGTCAATTGGCACTGAATCTTTCATGCATTGTCAGTCTGTCCACAGTTGCATGTTGCCATTCCCGTCCATTATTTCTGATCCAGTTTAGATTAAACTTGGACTATGGGCTTGTATCATAAAAATCTTGGTCAAATTTGATAATGAGCAAGATCAATGAGATGTGAAAGAGTGAGATGTTTTTACATTGATTTCTTGACAGTTCTTCATGTAGATTTAGGTTTGTCTTGAGGCAGTAGATAGGATTGCAGTCATGTGAAATAATAAAATTGAAGGAATTATGTCAAGTTGACGTTGAGGTGCATAGGGTTTGGAACTGAAGTTTGTGCAAATGTATTAGAGGTAAATATGGTCTTTTAAATTTAGCATTGCAGCATCAATTTCAAATACTTTATTTTTAAATACATGGTTAACGACTTCACAATAGCAGTACAATATTTGTTTGCACCTTACTGAAATCTGGTAAAAACTAATATAGGAAATCATCTACCTTCCTGAGGCAGTCTTGTTGGGTTTAGCAGTTTTCGTGCATAGGGTTCTTTTGGTGCAGTAAAAGATTTAATGATGAAATGTGAACTAAATCGACTACCACAATATTGATTTTTCCATCTACAGCTTATATGCTTGTAATAACTAAAGGAATCCTATAAACAAGTAAAAGCTGCTGTCAGGATCCTCATGTACAATTTATACGAAAGTGAGTTGCACACAAGAACAAAATGAAAAGTTGGTATTTGATGAAAGACTTTCTACAGTAGCGTTGATGACTTGTATATTTGCTTGCCCAATTCCTCCCATTTTCTTTCGACATATTGAAGTCCAATGTTTGCACACATGTCTGTATATCAGAATCTAATTATGTGCAAAATGATTGACGGTTGACTAGGCCAAATCAGAAAAGACCATTCACCAAGAATGTGGAAATATCAACAAATTCTTCACAATACTATTTATGGAATTTTTCAGGTTTAATCAAATAAAGTTGAAGCTGTTAATGGATTACTAAAAATGATCATACTTTAAACTTATAAGTGGTGTTTTTGAAAGGTATTTCACGCACCTGTCCAAATTCAGTGATTTATCTTAATTTGACACTAGAAGGTCACTTTGAGCAAGATGAGTTTGACTTGATGGGCTAAGGTGCTTGGCTTAACAGTTTACCTCATCTTTCCACATGAGATTGAGTTTTGGCTAAACTGGATTGACTGGTTAACGTATCACATTAAGTGTGAAGGACAGGGTGAACTTTGAACCAAACAAAAGTATCCACTCATAAAAGCCTGTAAAAATTGCCCATCTTCCGAATTAGGTTGCTATTAGCATAAGGAGACAACCTACAAAATTTATAAGGTTCCAAATGTCGAAATAAACCCTCCAAAAAGAGGGTTTTCAACCGGAAATAAACCGTCGACTACGTTTCAAGAGGAACCTTTGGAGGGAAAAACCTCCCAGGGGGTCCTCTGAGTTAGTCTAAATACGGTTTCTGGTTGAAAAACTCATTAATGGCGTTTCGATTTAAAAAAATGAACCAATTTGTTGTCGTCGCCCTCCTTGCTGCTCAATTAAATTTTTTTTTATCAAGACCAACTCAATGCCGTGTTCGAGGATCATGTAAATTTATTGTTATAAATCCGTGTGGGTTTATTTTAGCATGACTAAAGAAATTTTTAAATTTATTTATATCCATATCACCACTACACCAGGTCTGATGAATCTTCCATAACGTGTGAGTATCAACTCCGTTAAAGACAGTAAGAATATTACAGTTATCTCTGATCACTTTTGGTATTTGTGTATACCGCTGGGTTACATAAATGACATCTGTGTTTTTGTGTCTACCTCTGGAAAATATTCTGCCAGGATTTGATTGTTCATCCAACATTACGTCATCTTAAACAACTAAATTGTTAATTGACCTATCAATATCATCAATACTTCGCGTTTCTTTGATGTCAGTTATAAATTCAAAAACATCATCTCCACTTAACGATTTTGCGCTTTCATTATAATCTTTTAACACCTTACAACAACGCTGATTGTCAACAGATGGTGCTACCAGATATAATTTATCCCATTTCATCCACTTCATTATTAAATTAAGTAACAACTGCGTCTTACCACTCCCAGATGCACCAATGATAATCATTCAAATAGAATTTGGTAGCACTGCGTTATGCTTAACTGGTTCTCGTTTTCTTGTAGCAGAAAAATCAGTGATCTCCATTAGATATAATATAAAATAATATGGATTTATATTGTGTGAAATGCAGGGCACGTACACCAACAAGTGATCTAACAACCATTACAACAAAAAATAATAGATCTGCGGTTACGGGCAAGTGTGAGCGATGCGGTACAAAGAAATTTAAATTTATTTCGACTGGCAAGTCAGGTGAAAAACCAAAACCAAAATCAAAACCAAAGTCAAAGTCAAAGTCACAATCAAGTAAAAAAAAAGCAACACGGAGGTGATATTGCAGCAAAATTAATAAAACTACCCGGGACTCCGTGGGCTAAATACCAAGGAGAAAAACACCTCCCAGGATATAATTACTGCGGCCCTGGAACCCGACTTGATATTAGACTTAATGACCAAGATCAACCAAAACCAGGTGAGTATCCGATAAACGCTATTGATAAGGCGTGTCATGCGCATGATGTAGCTTATAAAAGTAAAAATCTACAAGATAGACATCTCGCAGATGTGAAACTAATTCACGCGCTAAATTCCATCACTGATAAATCTCTCAAGGAAAAGTTAGCTAGCTGGTTAATAAAATCCGCAATGAAAGGTAAATTAGCGCTAGGTGCTGGTAATTAATTATAATGGAGTCGATTTATTATTCGCCAAAAGGATACTGGAGGAGTAGCGCAGCATCAAGTAAACTCGTTGAAGCAGCAAAAGTTACGCGAGTTACTGCTAAAAATTGGTTATCCAAACAGGCAATATGGCAAATTTACCAACCACCGCCTAAACAAATTCACTTTGCACATTTCAATGTCAGTGTGCCAAATGAAGTTCACCAGGCTGATATATTATTTTTGCCACATGATACCATTAAAATCCGAAGACATCAAAACACATACAAGTACGCGTTAACTGTAGTTGATGTTGCAAGTAGATACAAAGATGCGGAGCCTTTAACGACTAAAACAGCATCTGAAGTATCCAATGCTTTTGAACGAATTTATCATCGAGGACCTCTACGATGGCCACAGCTGCTACAGGTTGATCCTGGCAAAGAATTTCAGGGCTCAGTATCATAGTTGATGAACCAATATAACGTTACCATCAGACGAGGGCATACTGAAATTCACCGTGATCAGGCAATTGTTGAGCGATTTAATCGAACTCTTGCTGAGCGGTTATTTGGATATCAGTACGCGAAAGAATTCATTCAAGATAAAAGATCACGTGAATGGGTCGCAAGATTACCAAGCGTGATAACTGCATTAAATAATGAAATTACTCGAACAACCAATATGAAAACTATTAACGCAATATCCAAAAAACATATACCCGTACGACATGATTCTTCAGTACAGCCAACACTGGGCAATGTCACTGTGAGATATTTATATGAACCAGGTGAACTTGAAGGTGGTAAGAAAAGCGCGACTGATCCTATCTGGAGCATCACTACACACAAGATATCTAACATAACTAGATCTACTGGTAGACCAGCAATCTACAGGCTGGATTCGACTGCTCTTCAACGTGGATTCACACATGAACAATTACAAGTAATTCCCGAGGATACACAATTACAACCCAAATCACTTAACTAGCGCCTCTACGCCGGTTGCACTCGGGACAGGTCAGCGTCACATTCTCGCGTGTATGACCAAGACGATTATCTTTTCTATCTACAGTAAATTGTCTTGGATTATTACTCGAATACTGCCACAACATTACACAATTACAGCTCGCACAGTGATTATTCTGCTGTTGCTTCAGTGTCATGATAAATTCAACATTAAGGTCAAATTCTCGATTATTTTTTTGGTCACTTTTTCTGTAACCAGCTAAATTCTTTTCTGATTATATCACTGTTGTTTTCATTATTAATTTCATCAGCCATTGACTCATCCAAGACAATCCTTCGCAGCTGAGATCTTCTTCTGACTCTGGACACAGGCAAGTAAACTAAGTTTGACCACTCAATTCGATCATCAATAATCCAAACAATTGTATCAGAGATAGTCAGTCCTTGAGACGAATGAATCATCATTGCGTATCCTAGCATCCACGGGGATTTATCAGCGCGCAGTGCATCTTCAACAACATTGACATCAACTGCAACAACATCATTTAATACTAAATTCTGTTTCCCTGACTGTCCTGGTATATCAACGTCAATATTTTGTAACCGCGTATCAGCTGGTCTATAACACAATGGCACTGGTAACGTTGGAAAATTTTCTCTTGTGTAATTGAAATAACTGCCGTTGAAGTGTGTCTCTGATTATCTTTCTACTTGCCACTATCGAATCGTTTGGTCTCCACGTTTTCCAAAAGTCGTTCATTGAAGTTTCTGAAATCACCTCGCGCATAATTTCGCACTGAATTTTATTCGGTTGCAGTCTGATTAATTTCTTAAATTCATTTAATTCTGCATCGAGAGATCTATGATCATCAGTCACTACTTCGTAATAATCAACAAAATTCTTCAACCAATCGTGTGGAGATGGTCCAACAAACGGAGGTGGCTGACCGTGATCGCCGCACATAACCACTGCAGTATTTTTTGTTAATAACCAATCGAGAAATGTTTTTAATGTTTCTAATGGCACTGTGCACACTTCATCCCAAATAATAACTTTTGGAATATATTTCTCCCCCATTCGATCTGGAGTCCACACACCACCGCTGTACTAGAATTGACTCCTTGTTGTTTCATCTCCCTGGCAAGTCTGTGTGTTGGTGTTGTCACAATCATATCCGAATTCTGTCAAAATAATTCGATTACTCGAGTTGTCTTACCAGAGCCTCCCGCCCCGTTCAAGTAAAGAGTCTTGTGTCTGGATACTGGATCGTACACAGATGGTGCATTCGACGTTTCTGATAATTCTGATTTACAATAACTATCTTTAACTGCAACATTAGCGGATTCACAATAACAATGTAACATTTCCTTTTTTATTCTCCACGAACTCCATGTTTCATCATTGCTTGTGAAACGAGCCAGTAATTCTGAATATTTTTTATCGATATAAAATGAATCCGTAGCAACTCTAACTGCAGTGTCAGGCAATCTATTTATCATCGATATCAAATTTGTAGAAACATAAGCGATCATCGAAGATCTTAAATGGGTGTACTGAGGTGATTCTCCTTCGATGTAACTAACAATTGTGCCCAACTTTGTTCCGTCAGACAAGTAAGCATCCTCCCGATTACAAAGTATATCTCTCGCAGTGGCATCATTAATTATAAAATCTGATTCAGCATCGTCCATAATCAATCGTGAGTGATGCCGTTTATGATCATATGCACCACCCTGAGTAAATTTACCGATTATTCTTCTACCGAGATCTTTTGCTGTTTTTTCACTGTTGCTAAGTTTATTCTTAAGAATATTAACAATGACATCCACGGTTAGATCTGGATATTCCTGTTTGCATTCTTCGAGACTGATACGCTCCGGTGTTGGTAACCAAACCGAAGTCTGTTTTCGGTACGATATAATTGCTTCACTGACCGTCAACAATATCAATATTTTACTGTCAAGCATATATCGTAATAACACTACTGGCGCCCAACGTTTCTCCGAGAACCAAACATAACAGCACGGATGAAGATTCATAGTGAATTCAAACGACGTTACACGAGCAAATCCTGTCAGATCAAAATCGGGTAATGGACCATTAATCGATACTCTGACCATCTCATGACAAGGATGACCAAACCTCGCAAAATATCCAGCGCACTCGCCAATCCCAAGAAAACTTCCATGATAACACGCGGTCATGTCAAAGGAAATCATCTCACCGATATTATACTTGGTGTTTCACAAACCGCCGTGTCCGTATTCGATACAACTATTCTGGACATCTTCAAGGAACTCAGCGTGTGTTGGTCTCCATGAATTTTTCTCTCTCACGGCATGAGCAGCAATTGACGGGACTGTAAAACAATTAGTTAATAATTGCTCAGTATTTTCTGAATATTTTTGTGCGAGTTTTCTCATTTCTTCGTGGAGAGATTCTTTACAATATAATTCGCCGTTAGGTCTTACAAATTGATCATACTCACCTTCTTCGGAACTTTTAAACAACCATACTGACACAGGGTCGTTTTTGCTTATTCGGCTGATAGCATCAAATATTCCACCCTCAGAAAATTCCGAGGACGAGTAATATCTCACAACACGATTTCGTGGAAATATTGTGACTGCGGAGCTCCAAGCATGAGCGTTTTGATCAATGATATTTATTGGAGCTCCATTCCGATTATATTTTGATTTGTGTAATACTTCCCCTGTTATCGTTGCTACAGTTATGGGGAATCTTAATGCCTTTTCTAACTCGGCAACATTGTTTATTGACGCTCCTGTATCCTTAACCGATTCGGCCCATTTGTTTATTTTTTCACGTCGCAGATCAGTTAAACCGTTTCCACGCTTCGCATCTTTTAAATATTCTATTACTCGCTCGGCTACACAATTCAGCTTTGAAAATCTCGTCGGAGCAAGATCATTTATGTTGGGTTTTTTTATCGGAGAAATTCCATAAATGACCGCGGTCACAGGATACGATCGAGCGTAATATGGTTTGTCAATCCCAGTCAGCATTCCTGGTTTGGAATCTTTACTTAACAGAGTGGTTTTTCCACCAGCAAGGACAGGATCACGTTTGTCACGGATAATCCAAGTATCATCATCCGAGCGCACAATAAACTTTACTCTGAAAAAATATTTCTGATTAAGGTAATCGATGATTGTTTTCGCTCGTGTATCGTTCATTGTAGCGTCCTTGACATCGTCGTCGTGTATAATTTTGAATGTGGACCACACGTGAGATACCCCATCATTACGAAATTCGTCTTTGGCATCTCTGATAATATCAAACAGATCAGTCAAGGCTCGTCTTCGCGAATGAGGGGTTAGTCTGTCAAGATCAAATCTAGAAGCTTTCCGGGGTTTGATTGCAGATAATCTCTCAAACTCCTCCATATTATATTTAAGACAAACATTTAAAAAAGAAATATATATATATACAATGAATCAATGCAAGTGGCTTAAATTGGGATCTGTAACTGTTTGTAATAAATCCTGCAGAAAGGAATTCTGTGGGAACATTCCCAAAGCATCCGAAGGGGGAGTTCAGGACCAATACCGTGTCTGCAATGTGGTATTGGGGTTAGGGGTAAAACACAATTGTGCGCAGGTTGCGGGGATAAGCGATACCGTGAACTTAAGCGATATTATAACAAAAAAAATAAAAATGATGCATTGAAATGTGAGCGCGATTATATAACTAGGTTTCAGACAAATTATAAATTAGACGAATGACATTGTTATATAAAATGACCCAAGAATTTGTCTGACACCCCATCATCAATAATTACGAAGCGAATCGTAATGGTGAAATTAGAAATTGCAGGTTAAAAAAACAGTTGGTTTTGTTATTAATTCTGGCTATCTAATGTTTAGTGCTGGGAAGAAAAATTATCTCTGTCATCGTTTCATATTTGAGGTTTATTACGGAGAGATCGAAGACGGTCTTGTGATCGATCATATAGATAAAAATAAATTTAATAATTCTTTATCCAATTTGAGAGTTGTGACACCGAGTGTAAAATTGTAAATTTGGAAACGCTGGATATAATGATAAAAGCGCTAAAACCATTGTATCTATAAATCTAAAGACAAACGAAACAAAAATATTTCATTCGATGTACTCAGCTAGCAAGTATTTCGGTATTCAGTCGATATCATTCAGACGCGTTGCAGAAAATATAATCAAATCAACATTTTCATGCAAGTTTAATAGCTGGATTTCATTTCGTTATGTAAATGCAGATAACGGATATAACTCTGCAGCGGCTGTGTAAAAGTCAATGATGGTCTAGTTCAGAACTTAAAATCTAGTTCAGAACTTAAAATCTAGTTCAGAACAGAATTCAGCTGCAGCTCTGTCAATAGTTACCTATATGATGTTTTTTAAATCTTATATCCTCAGATGCGACCGTGGCGTAGTGGTTAGCTCAACCGACTTTCGTCCCTGACTTATCGCTGCCTTCAGATCGAATCTCGTAACGGACATATGTCGACGGTGCCGATAAATATGGCTTTTGCTGGAGGGCCCAGCAAAGGACCTTCGTGTACATATCCTCCTCTACGTTAAATCGTGGGGGTGACGTTTTATCACCCCTGGGATTTAATCGGGGGGGGGGGGATGTACATGAAAAATACACAGACAGCCTTCTGAATACTCTAACATTTCGCCTCACTTTCGCTTAGAGAATTTGCTGGAGGTATGTTTGTGAATACGCCCCCCCCAAAAAAAAAAAATAAACAGTTGCCTTGGATGCAGAAAGCTCTACGTCACATGGGTCCCATTCAGAAAGAATGCGGTCACGATCACGAATGATGCCGAGAATCGACAAGAAACGATCTGTAAGACAAAAATCTCCGAGATAAAATCTTGAGACAAAAGTCTGAAAGGACCTTCATGGAGACACAGGCCAGTGCAAGACCCATGATTGATAACCTCATCAAGGCTGCTGTTTATTTTTTTTTTTAAATATATAATCATATAAATACGAGTTACGAAAATATCAATGAAGTAATTGTTGCTATTAAAAAATTAGAAGAAAACAAAATTAATATATATGATGAATTAAATCCTGAAAAAATCAGGTCTGATTTTGAAGCACTATATGAGGCTAAATTGGAAGGTCGGTATATTTTACCTGCTCAGTATAAATTTACAAAGAGAATGCAGACAGCGTTAAATAAATCACTGGCTAAAATACAAGAACAGCAACTAGATGAATTTGTCCCTCTATCCCGTGCAATTGAAAAAATCAGGTCTGTGTTATCCGAAGAATACGAAACCAGGAAGGTAATTAATACGTGTGCAAGACAGTTGAGAAAAATTATATCAGATCGTGAGTTAGATCCCCTTGATGAAATTGCTGGGAAATGAAGTCAGGTACGTGGAAATGAAATCGAAAGTAGAGTCAGTCTCGCACTGACAGAAAAAAAAAATATATTTTTCACCCACATTTTTTTTACCCACATTAATCTGACCTACATCAATTAATCCGATAAGTTATTTTCACTTGTATCATCTGCATCTTCATCTGGATCCGCAGTGTTAAATAAAATTTCTAAAGCTGACTAAATGTAATGCAGGAGAGCGCGTAATTTAAAATCTGATCTCTGTCACATGTGATCACTCAAATACGTTTTAACCGCAGCTCATCTAACTGTTCCTGCATTAATAAAAAGTCTTCATTACCGAATACATCAATAACCAAATCAACTGTGCTGACCGAGGATTGCATAAACACCTCCTTGATGTATTTTTCAAGTGTTTGCTTGTCGTGAATAAAAACTTTTACATATATGATACTCGTTTCATTAATTAGAAATCAAAGTCTGTCAGGAATAAAATTCTTCACAGGTATATTTTTTTTTTTACTGAATTTGTGTAGAATTAGCAAATCGGACGATTTTCATGATTTTGACAGGCATATTACCCTGCGGAATTAGCAAATCGGACGATTTTCATGATTCTGTCAGGCATATTACCCTGCAGAATTAGCAAATCGGACGATTTTCATGATTCTGACAGGCATATTACCCTTCAGAATTGAGAAATTTGACAGTTTTTCAGTAAAAAATAAATTTCTTATAATTCTGAGCGACAGTAAAAAAAATATCCACCCTGACTGTCAGGAGAATTTTTTTTGAAGATTGAAAATCTTAAGACAAAATCTCTAGGATTTCACAAGTAGATTAATATGTAGTGTTTCATTTCTTAAATCCAGAAGGTGGTTAGATTGGTCTGTTAGTTTGAAATTTATTCTTGATAGCAGTGGATTATAACACTGCAGATGAACCTGATTAATTGGCTCTTGCACAATCAGATATCCAGGTGGGTCTTTCGGGGTGAACGAATAAAGAACAAATCCTTGCTGGGCTTGATTTGATACTGTCGTGTCTGTACTGTAGCTGCCATCGATGACATCACACACAAGATTGACCACGACCACAGGGGTTATATTTACGATGCCCGGGGACACATGTCGCCCTTCTCCGGTTGGGTTATTGTTGTGTCTGAGGATAGTAGGCTCCGGTAGTGTTTTTTTTTCTACGCAGCGAGTATGTCATCAAAGAACTTATCAATGAGATCGCTGACTGATTTTTTTTGTTCGGGGACACCATACTGAGGGAATTTATAATTTGGCAGATCTGCTTCTGTTAACGAGCGCGCAGTTATACATCGGTTCTTAAAACTATCAGGGATATTCTCGAGTGGAATCATTATCTGAATTACCCGATAGTTGATATATTCCATGTCGGATGCAAGTTGATATAACATTTCTACGTGTTTAATGATTTCACCGTGTGAAGTTATATTGGAAAGATGTTCTTGAAATAGTTGCTGTAGTTTTCTTTTATGTTCTTGATTAATTTCGCTGAAGTATCTAAAAATTCGATTTGGGCTAATAATTTCACCACCCAATAACCAAGATTCAGTCACTCCCTTGTCTGTATTCGCAATATGAAGACCATCTTCACTCAGCGGTGAATTTCTTATTTTAAGTAAAATATCTTTGTACGATGGTTCCATATTGTGGTATGAGGTCTTATCCGTGACATAATCAGACTTTTTCGGTTCTGGTGGTATTGGTGGTGCTTCAGGTGGGATTTCAGGCCATCCTAACACTGTTTTGATCGAACTCCGATATATATCCACAGCGTAGTCTGGAGTGCTTATTTCGATCGCAGATGACAGCGTTGGTTCATGAACAGTTATTTTTATCTTGGATTCTTATCCTGTGATATTTTTTATTCGACGCTGTAATTCCTCATCGATTTCTTCGATTTGATAAGACCCGGTTGGTATCCCAATGACGTTCCAGTCGGGTGTACCATCGGGTCGGTTTTTATGTGCAAACACGAACAAATTATTCGCTGATAATCCACCAAACGATTTTGATCTGATATTGGGCCAACTGTGGTATACTCGTAATTTTGCTAGTGCGATTTCTTTCACGGGAATTGCAGTTGGAAAATTAATACTAAATTCAGGGTTAGTTGAACTTACCGTTATCATCGAAATTCTCTTGGGGTTTGTATTTTCGACTATGTCGAGCAGAGCTCGATGAAGTAATTTTGTCATTATTTATCTTTGTTGTTTTTAAATGGCCGGTGCAGTCTTCGTATATCTTAACCATTAACGCGAATTCGGAATCTGATATTGTTGTATCATCGATGCTTGTTGATATCAACGACGATAATTTTGAGTATGCGGCTGTGGCCGTGTTTAGTTGTATGACGTAATCGTGCAATTTTGTGCTCGTGCTCGAGGATATTTTTTTTGCGATTATATTAAAAAACCTCTGCTATGGCAGTTGATGAAGAGACGATTATTACTACGATTGTTACTGGTGTCAGCGCTGATAATACTACTCCGGTGGATGCAACTAACGCGGATACTGAGTATACCAACGCATCCAGGATGACTGCTCGTCATTTATATTTTTTTACTTTTAGGTTGTATTTGTCGATGAGGGTTTTTTAACTCTGATTGCCATTCGTGTACTTGATCGTATCTATATTGTTGTGCATCCAATGTTGTCGTTGATGCTGTTAAGGATGTCACTTGTTATCTTACGCAGTAACCAATTCAGGTATTTCAGCTACGAATTCCAAACACCACCAGTAAGATGTTGTGGTTAATTTCTTATCGGCTGCTTCCAGTATAAATTCCTCTTCGGTTCCATTGTTTAATATTACAGTCACAACCCCAGAAAACTTGTCGGTGGAATGTCGCCAGGGATACTTTGTAAATATCTCAAATTTTGCAGCCCTGAACACAGAAAACCTGTGCACGCCAGTAACTGTTGCGGTATGTTTGATAGTATTATTTTTTTAGACCATGTTGCGAACCCAGATGATACCGTGTATACTATGTTGATAAAATGCCCAGGAGTAACTCCAGGTGGGAATTTAATCAAACTGGTTTTGTTAACGATATCAGGAATCCCACTTACGATATCCTGCTGTGTTTTTTCGATCGTGTCAATGTTGGTTTTGATATCTTGCTGTGTTTGTTTGATCGTGTCAATGTTGGTTTTGATATCAGAAAGTTTTATGTCAACGGTGTGCGGAGTACCGAAGAATTCCTCTGCGGTTCTTTGATGGTTTCTGCGAAATCTTGCAAAAGCGCCCACGTGAACGTCATACTCAGCCCGCAGAGTCGATAATTTACTGTCTACGGTGCCATAGTTAACGTCAACATATTTTTTCGTTGCAGCATCTTCGTCGGATGTTGGATCTCTTAAAACAACTATTTTGTTCCCGTTCATGTTGAGTTCACCTGTCATTGTGTCACCGGTATTTTTTAAGCGATTAGTGACACTTGCTGCGATTTGATCTCTGATGGTTGTAAACGATATACTTGAGTCTCTGATTTTTCCGCTGTCAGTAAACACAGAGATGTTATCCGCGGTAGCTCCAAGAACCCAGCGAACTATGTCATTCCATTTGACATTACTGGTTTATAGTTTTCCGTATCGGTCCTGAAAAACAACAACCTCATCTGGGTCTATCCCGGTTAACGTTAAAAGATTGTCAATTTCATCTTTGGTCGCATATTTTGATAAATCTACATCACCGCGTTTTTTTAATCTTTGCTTCGATGAGAGATCTTCCGTAAATATCTACCATTATTCTCTTAAGGATTGTTTAAATCGACCCGAGGTATACTTGTGCACAACTTTGTGAGGTGGTTTGGTTGATTTTGATATCGCGGTGAGAACATTTAATACTTCACGACCACATATCGGTGGATCAGTTAGCGTTTGTGTTGGTAGCATTGAATACCAGATTGGAGTACTTCGTACTCTATGTGTGTACTTGAGGAATTCGACTGGCGGTGCTAACCCATACGAATCGAAATAGATAATTCCACGTGGATCGATCGCGTAAGCAACCCAGTGACTTCCTGGACCATCACTGTTATCGAGATTAATAATTCGGGTTTCTGGATTATTCGGTTGTTGCGGTAATTGATCTCGCATAAAAACACCTTTGAAATTTTTTATATTTAATTGTTTAGCAGCATCGAGTAAATCAAAATTTAACATCGGTGTCAAAACCGTTTTGGGTACCATGAAGGTGGGGTTCCTGGAAGTCTTAGACCCCGTCCTTTTTTTTTTTTTTTTGTATCCTTTTCCAGTTGCTTTCTTTAATGCCATTCCAGCAGCTGTTCCAACAGCTCCTAACGCGGCTGCTTTTGTGACAGCTGGGGCAGCAGCAGCTATCAGCGCTGGTATTGCTGCGAGAAGTGGAAATATGCCACCGGTTTTAATCATATCCTTGAAAGCTTTTGGAGCGAAATCAAGTTAACACCAGTTTTTGCTTGCTTTGCTTTATTGAAATGTTTTATTTGGGTTTTAGTCAGCGATAACTTGTTTGGGCCGCCGCTAGCGATTTGATTATTTTTTAGTGTTATCGCCGCCCCACATACTTTTGCGTTTTTCGATTGTAATTTCTTTGTCTGACCAGAAGTCAAAGTGACATTAACGTGACTATATGACATTTTATAATAAACATGATTGATCTAATTGTCTACATGTTTTTGAAAACTACATGTTTTCCACTGGTGCATCAACGAGTCTCATTCGGACACTGATACCTTCAAGTAACATCGCCTTATTACTGAGTATGACCGCGATTGCTTTGTAACCGGTGTCATAAGCTATCGGATTAGGATTGATAATTGGTAGGTGACCAATCTGAGCTCGGAAGTATATATCGACGACAGATTGCTTGGATAAATCAAGCTGCTCCAGCGGGAAGTAATAAATCGGATACAGATTTGTAAAATCAAACTGTGATATTTGCGTCCCAGTATCTATATTTGTATTACGCGCCAGGAACATCAGCCAGCGATGATATGCGCGCGCTACATGATTTTGTGTAAAATTTAGTGATATATCCTCAGATGGTTCTTGTTGCCCATTTATTCTTAACGAAACCTCGGTAACATCAAGGTTGTCAAATATCATATGAGATCGGTTTTGTTTATTTTCCCGGCTTTTACCTTGCAGCGCAATAAAAATAAGTCGTGTCGCAGAAATACCTTGTTGTGATGCTATATGCCAAGTAAACAAACCCACGGCAGAACTTTGAGCGGAATCTGTGGTCACCACCACCCTGATTCATAAAAGAAAGTAATCGGGGTTCTTCCGTGATCGATGGAGTTAATACCGGCATCCACAGTGAAAGTTTTGTTATCTCTACTTTGCCAGCAACAGCAGCATCAGTAGCAGCATCATCATCAACAACACCAGCTCCTCGCCAGATCGCATCATTATCACTTTCTTTTCTGTAAAGCACAACTGTTTGTTTAACTCCAAAGATAACCCTTCTAAAATCTCTGCAAAATCCAAAGATATGCGACAGCGGAATGGCACAAGAAAACATCCTATTGAGTCCTGACAACATTAATCAGCGTGTTGCAAATCCTAAGTTGTATTTGGGGCTAATACCTTTTATAATTTCAAAAGGATTAGCTGGTTTAGCTTCGCGGTCGGGGTTGGCAGCTTCTAGCTTATCAACATTTCCAGTAGCTGCTGGCGTAAGTAACTTGATATATTGAATATGGTCAGCGTTATCGGTAACATCCTTAACAAACATCATCGATGGACCAGCCGATTTTATAAAATCGTCAGAGTATCTTGCTAGACCAATTATTGTTGTAGCAACATCGACATCCTTCTGAATCGATTCGATATTTTTTCCATCAATCATGTAAGTGGCGCTACTAAACAATGCCATGATCCCGTTGTTGACAAAACCAACTCGGTCATTGGCGCCATAGTTAGTACCATCCATCTTCACAAGTCTACCTTCCACTTCAATAAAAGCCTCATGGGGTAGAAAATATCTACTTGTATCATGAACTTGAAGTTCGATACGCCCTCGTTGATTTGGTTCTTTTGCATCATAAGTAGTGAATGGGGATGGTATAGGGTCTATGGGACTTATCATTAAAAATACCCTTGGGAACATATAGGGTCTATGTAAATTTAACATGGAGAAAAATCGTGGGAACATATAGGGTCTATGGGAATTAACATGGCCAAAAACCCTGGGACAATATAGGGTCTATGGGAATTAACATGGCCAAAACCCCTGGGACAATATAGGGTCTATGTAAATTTAACATGGCCAAAAACCCTTGGGACTGTATAGGGTCTATGTAAAATTGAAACAGGGAGGGTCTCTATTTTTAAAAAAATAAAAACAAAACAAAAAAGGGGTAGGCAATGGAAAGGCTCTCTTTTCGAGAAATATGGGGGCCCTGAAAAGGGCCTTTGGGTTTTCTTCTTCTTCTTCTAATTTCTTCTTTTTCTCCACCAAGTTCTTATTTTATTTCCTACACTCTTTTTCTTCTTTTTTTCTCCTCCTCTTCTTTCTTCTCTTCCTCTTCTTTCTTCTCTTCCTCCTCCTCTTCTTTCTTCCTCTTCTCATTTTCTTCTTCTTTTTCAATTTTTTCGTTCCATTTTGTGACGATCGTCGATAACTACCTATGTATCTATAATCAGCTGAAATTCCTATGAAATCCCACTATCTATTTATAGCTCCAACTTGTGGCTTTTTCCTTTGGAAAATCCCACTATCTTTTTATAGCCTCAGCTTGAGTGACGTTCCTGTTTATGAATTCTAGTATATATGTATAGCTACAAAATGTGGAAATCCCCAAGTCGATATTTATAGTCTCGAAATTTCCAGCGTCAGTGACGTCACTGTACTGAACACTAGGGATAAAATATCAACGGTGTTGCAAGTGGCTGACCTGAATACGCGCTACTGCAGGTAGGTAGAGTGTATCTGATAGGGATAAAGTGAGTTTTATACGGACAGAGACCAATAGACACACACAACGTACGCGCGCAGACACACACACACACACACACACACAAACACACACACACACACAACGTACGCGAGCCGACATACTCACACACACACACATACTCTCACACACACACACACACACACAGAAACACACAACGTACGCGCGCAGACATACACACACACATAAACACACACCACTATAAAATAGATAAAATTAGTGACTACTTACAATATCAACTTCTGTGACGATCGTCGATAAATACCTATGTATCTATAATCAGCTGAAATTCCTATGAAATCCCACTATCTATTTATAGCTCCAACTTGTGGCTTTTTCCTTTGGAAAATCCCACTATCTTTTTATAGCCTCAGCTTGAGTGACGTTCCTGTTTATGAATTCTAGTATATATGTATAGCTACAAAATGTGGAAATCCCCAAGTCGATACTTATAGTCTCGAAATTTCCAGCGTCAGTGACGTCACTGTACTGAACACTAGGGATAAAATATCAACGGTGTTGCAAGTGGCTGACCTGAATACGCGCTACTGCAGGTAGGTAGAGTGTATCTGATAGGGATAAAGTGAGTTTTATACGGACAAACAGAGACCAATAGACACACACAACGTACGCGCGCAGACACACACACACACACACAAACACACAAACACACACACACACACACAACGTACGCGCGCCGACATACTCACACACACACACATACTCTCTCACACACACACACACACACAGAAACACACAACGTACGCGCGCAGACATGCTCACACACACACACATAAACACACACACTATAAAATAGATAAAATTAGTAACTACTTACAATATCAACTTCTGTGACGATCGTCGATAAATACCTATGTATCTATAATCAGCTGAAATTCCTATGAAATCCCACTATCTATTTATAGCTCCAACTTGTGGTTTTTTCCTTTGGAAAATCCCACTATCTTTTTATAGCCTCAGCTTGAGTGACGTTCCTGTTTATGAATTCTAGTATATATGTATAGCTACAAAATGTGGAAATCCCCAAGTCGATATTTATAGTCTCGAAATTTCCAGCGTCAGTGACGTCACTGTACTGAACACTAGGGATAAATATCAACAGTGTTGCAAGTGGCTGACCTGAATGCACGCTACTGCAGGTAGGTAGGTAGAGTGTATCTGATAGGGATAAAGTGAGTTTTATACGGACAAACAGAGACCAATACACACACCCACACAACGTACGCGCGCAGACACACACAGACACACACACACACACACATACACACACACACACATACAGAGGGAAGAGGAAAAAACAAACCCCAAATATACTATCAACACAGAAGGGAGATGATACAAACCCCAAATAAACTATCCACACAAACGTACGCGAACGCATACAAACCCCAAATATACTATCAACACAGAAGGGAGATGATACAAACCCCAAATAAACTATCCACACAAACGTACGCGAACGCATACAAACCCCAAATATACTATCAACACAGAAGGGAGATGATACAAACCCCAAATAAACTATCCACACAAACGTACGCGAACGCATACAAACCCCAAATATACTATCAACACAGAGTGAAGAAGTAAAAGTTTTTTGAAAGCACCTAAGCCCTCACCTGCAATGACCAACTCTGCCAAACACCTACACCCCACCCCACCCCACCCCCCACTTCTAACACTACAAAACCCATTTAACCCGTTATTTTATGGCATCAGTGTGTGATTTAGGAAACATCAAGACACAAAATAATGGAGGAATAGACTGACTATTGTTTACCGACTTGCATGCCTAAAGAGCGTGCGTGAAGGAAAACATCCTTCCATTTCAATTCTAACTAAAACATGATCCAGAGGGATAGAGATAGGTGAAAGGGCACAATTTCATAAAGTGTGAGTAGAAAACAAAACACGCCATCCTTATTATACAATGTCAAGACCAAGAGACACGTACGTGTTCTTTCTGGTCTATTCTCTTTCAGAAGGTAGTATGAAATTTCACATCAGGGCCAACGCATCGGCTCACATTGTCAATTTTTCCATTTCCATGTCTTTACTGGCACAAGTTCTTCATCATCTTCAATTTCTTCTTCTTCTGAATCCCTCTTCTCTGTTTCGTCTTGTTTTTGTTTCTTCTCTTTTCTCGTAGGGCACTCTGAATTCCAATGTCCTTTCTCCTGACAACGATATTAGGTATCTTGACTTTTGTCTCTCTTTCTTAGACGAAGCAGGTATTCTGGAGACAAATACCCATTTACCTTTGCAGATATAGCAAACTTCATTAGCACTTACACACTTTCGTATGACTCTCATCAAATCAACGATCAAAAGAGTAAGTTTTGTTGCCACTTTCGCATGTGAATTATGCTTTCGTATGACTTTTAGCAAATATTTGACCAGCAGGTCGATCTGTGCTGACTCTTCCATCTTCTTGATCGTTTGAGAGCGGAATGAATACTCTGACGCTAAAACACTCTCCTTATATACAGGGACCTGCTGCATATGAAACCTAGTCAAATGTAATTTTGCAATAAGATGAAACGATTTCATTGAGGAAGTAAAAAGCAATGATGTACCGTATCGCCTCACACAAAACCTGAAGTGTTAGTTCAAATCCGTGTCAGCGATTTCGAAGACGACATAACTGAGCTTTAATCAATGCTCTCCAATTATGCCACAAAACCACGAGTCCTGATTCACGCCAAAAGAAATTTCGTTCGGTCCATAAAAAATAGTATCATATCTGAGAAACGCAAAAAGGAACTTCCAGAAAACTGAGAAGGACGGCTTACACCTACAACGTAAATGTATGAGTTCAAGTAGTGCGTAAAACTTGGTTAAATTAAATTTTTATAGTCAAGACGAAACGATCTCTTTTCGAACAAGAAAGCAGACACCAAGCGACAATGGCAATCCGTGTCACACAACACTTTTCAAAATGTATATTATCAGAGGTTTGTTCTAGCGATCTGCACGGTTAAATTAAATGTTGATGTATTTTGCAATAAGACGGACACAATTTCCATGGGATCGCCCATGGTACGAATGTTCGTGCATTAGTTTAATTTTTAAAAATATTTTTTTTATATAAATCGCCTATAGGATAGACCCAGTAAAGCATGGCCATTCTCGTCACTGTCTGAATAGCTACTCAAGTCAATTCGAAGCGAACGCGGTAAGAAAATAAGTATAGCCAATGAAATGGCTTACAACGGGTGATGCATTGTTTTGTTCTAGGACTGTGTGGCATAATAATCCCTATGTTCTTGCGTTGTTACCATTACAGTGCAGACAGACTGAAATGTGAACTTACAAGCCCTCTTTGTGTGTGTTGTACCATTTCCTCTTACCACATCAAAATACTGAGCGTCACAGTATTGGTTCGCGTTTTCAAACTGACCATTTTTTTATATCTCACTTAAACATTTCGACATAAACACTCACACTCACATCGGTAGAGTCAGAACAGACGTGTTACAGTATTGAGGGGCATGTTATCTTTTCGTTTTCAAACTAATAAATTTGGAGCTTGTATGAAGTAAAGAACCGAAAGTACAGTGAAACTCAAGGATGATGACCCAATCTGTCTGTCTATTGATGCGTGTATTTACTTAAGAAGAAATATGACCTCTAAAACACAAAGAGATACGGCAAGCATGATTAGATCAAACACAACGATGTTTTCCTTCACGCCCGTGTAATTTAGAGTTTCAATCGTCTTTGAAGACAAACTTGGTCTCCTTTTGTAGGGCTTGACATAATAAAAGAAACTGAAAAATCTTAAGCAATTTGCTATAGATAATTTCATCAACAGACTAAACAACATAAATACCGTTACAACAATAGAAAGCCTTAAATCTTCTATCAAAAAGAAATGCATGAAAAAAATTAAAGATTAACGATAACTAACCAATGAAACCGAATTTAACAAAGGCAATGACATGTGAACAAATGCCCCTCACTTTGGAAAGGTAGGCGAATGTACTCTGTCATGCACCACCAACTTGAAAAAAATTATAAACAGAGAGAAACCTGAATTCAAAATTCAGTTGTTTCTTTTTCTTCAAAATTGTTTCGTTTCTTTTTTCTTTCTTTTGGAACAAATCTAAGCACTAATATAGAGTGGAAAAGGGAAAATGCACATACAAGCTTTGATATTTCTGAAAAAATGAGGGGATATTCCTAACGTTCATAACCACCTATATATGCTTGGACTTGTCTGTGACTTATCCACAAAACAAGATGTACATATTTCTGGTCAAGCTGCAAGTGTGTGCGTGTTTTTGAAAATGGTAAAAATGGGATATACAATTTTCTCGTGACACTTATAAAGTGAAGAGTCTGTGCAAGTGTCAAAAGCCAAAGTCATATAAGTTTTGTATTTTGTACGGCTTGTAAAGATTTCCACTTTAGAAAATGTGAAGTATCACAAGTTATTATCACAAACAGAAGTGGAACATAGGGGCTTGCAAGAAAGAAAATAACCCAGACAGTTGGTGTCATCAAGAGTGCTAGAGACGGTACCCGAACTTGCTTGCTTGCTTACTTGAATTAAAGTGATTTTCGCTCTAATGGAGCATGTATCACTGGTTTAATAACGCACCGCGTGATTTTTAATTACTCCTGGGGAAGGAAAGAGAGCCTCATCCCCCCAGGCTTTTATGTACTCACAGACTACTTTTAAATTTAGCCAATCAGGTGTAGGACTAACTAGTCCTTAACAACCTGACTGAAAGGCTTTAAACATGAGTGGGAATTGTCTCACCATACACTCATTTTTCTGTCCGAGCGTGGTAAAGGAGGAAAAAGGTGCTCAGCAAGACAGCCATGGATGTTAAGTACTCACCAAAACGCTAGCCCGTACTTATTTCAAATCAAGTCGTGTCACCAAAAAATACGACGTGTACGACATCAAAGGCATTGTCAAACGCAGAATACCTCAGTGCTAACTGGCTAGGTCTGCATTTCTTGCTCCCGCTGCTGTTGCGTATATTTCTTCCCTCCACACCGAGTTCTGGGCCTAATTCTTTAAATTTCTTTGTACCCGAACTTATATTATCCATATTATCACCAACAAAAAAAAACACACAAAAAAAAAACGCACAGACCTAAAAGAAACACTCACTCACTTTTTACAGAACATTACTATTTTTAAAATTTTGATAAGCGACGGAAACGAACAACTTAGAGTCACACTTTCTAACCAAGATAAAGAAATCATGTGCTGATAGACTCACTTCTGTATTTTTTCTTCTAACTGACTAACATATCATAGGCAATGGAATGTTATTTCTTTTCGAGAGTATGGGGTAGCCCTAAAAATTTTTTGGGGAACTTGAAGCTATGGCTATGGCGATCGCTTTAGCCATAGCTTCAAGTTCCCCAAAAATTTTTTAGGGCTACCCCATACTCTCGAAAAGAAATAACATTCCATTGCCTATGATATGTTAGTCAGTTAGAAGAAAAAATACAGAAGTGAGTCTATCAGCACATGATTTCTTTATCTTGGTTAGAAAGTGTGACTCTAAGTTGTTCGTTTCCGTCGCTTATCAAAATTTTAAAAATAGTAATGTTCTGTAAAAAGTGAGTGAGTGTTTCTTTTAGGTCTGTGCGTTTTTTTTTTTTTTTTTTGTGTTTTTTTTGTTGGTGATAATATGGATAATATAAGTTCGGGTACAACGAAATTTAAAGAATTAGGCCCAGAACTCGGTGTGGAGGGAAGAAATATACGCAACAGCAGCGGGAGCAAGAAATGCAGACCTAGCAAGTTAGCACTGAGGTATTCTGCGTTTGACAATGCCTTTGATGTCGTACACGTCGTATTTTTTGGTGACACGACTTGATTTGAAATAAGTACGGGCTAGCGTTTTGGTGAGTACTTAACATCCATGGCTGTCTTGCTGAGCACCTTTTTCCTCCTTTACCACGCTCGGACAGAAAAATGAGTGTATGGTGAGACAATTCCCACTCATGTTTAAAGCCTTTCAGTCAGGTTGCTAAGGACTAGTTAGTCCTACACCTGATTGGCTAAATTTAAAAGTAGTCTGTGAGTACATAAAAGCCTGGGGGGATGAGGCTCTCTTTCCTTCCCCAGGAGTAATTAAAAATCACGCGGTGCGTTATTAAACCAGTGATACATGCTCCATTAGAGCGAAAATCACTTTAATTCAAGTAAGCAAGCAAGCAAGTTCGGGTACCGTCTCTAGCACTCTTGATGACACCAACTGTCTGGGTTATTTTCTTTCTTGCAAGCCCCTATGTTCCACTTCTGTTTGTGATAATAACTTGTGATACTTCACATTTTCTAAAGTGGAAATCTTTACAAGCCGTACAAAATACAAAACTTATATGACTTTGGCTTTTGACACTTGCACAGACTCTTCACTTTATAAGTGTCACGAGAAAATTGTATATCCCATTTTTACCATTTTCAAAAACACGCACACACTTGCAGCTTGACCAGAAATATGTACATCTTGTTTTGTGGATAAGTCACAGACAAGTCCAAGCATATATAGGTGGTTATGAACGTTAGGAATATCCCCTCATTTTTTCAGAAATATCAAAGCTTGTATGTGCATTTTCTCTTTTCCACTCTATATTAGTGCTTAGATTTGTTCCAAAAAAAAGAAAAAAGAAACGAAACAATTTTGAAGAAAAAGAAACAACTGAATTTTGAATTCAGGTTTCTCTCTGTTTATAATTTTTTTCAAGTTGGTGGTGCATGACAGAGTACATTCGCCTACCTTTCCAAAGTGAGGGGCATTTGTTCACATGTCATTGCCTTTGTTAAATTCGGTTTCATTGGTTAGTTATCGTTAATCTTTAATTTTTTTCATGCATTTCTTTTTGATAGAAGATTTAAGGCTTTCTATTGTTGTAACGGTATTTATGTTGTTTAGTCTGTTGATGAAATTATCTATAGCAAAGTGCTTAAGATTTTTCAGCTTCTTTTATTATGTCAAGCCCTACAAAAGGAGACCAAGTTTGTCTTCAAAGACGATTGAAACTCTAAATTACACGGGCGTGAAGGAAAACATCGTTGTGTTTGATCTAATCATGCTTGCCGTATCTCTTTGTGTTTTAGAGGTCATATTTCTTCTTAAGTAAATACACGCATCAATAGACAGACAGATTGGGTCATCATCCTTGAGTTTCACTGTACTTTCGGTTCTTTACTTCATACAAGCCCCAAATTTATTAGTTTGAAAACGAAAAGATAACATGCCCCTCAATACTGTAACACGTCTGTTCTGACTCTACCGATGTGAGTGTGAGTGTTTATGTCGAAATGTTTAAGTGAGATATAAAAAAATGGTCAGTTTGAAAACGCGAACCAATACTGTGACGCTCAGTATTTTGATGTGGTAAGAGGAAATGGTACAACACACACAAAGAGGGCTTGTAAGTTCACATTTCAGTCTGTCTGCACTGTAATGGTAACAACGCAAGAACATAGGGATTATTATGCCACACAGTCCTAGAACAAAACAATGCATCACCCGTTGTAAGCCATTTCATTGGCTATACTTATTTTCTTACCGCGTTCGCTTCGAATTGACTTGAGTAGCTATTCAGACAGTGACGAGAATGGCCATGCTTTACTGGGTCTATCCTATAGGCGATTTATATAAAAAAAATATTTTTAAAAATTAAACTAATGCACGAACATTCGTACCATGGGCGATCCCATGGAAATTGTGTCCGTCTTATTGCAAAATACATCAACATTTAATTTAACCGTGCAGATCGCTAGAACAAACCTCTGATAATATACATTTTGAAAAGTGTTGTGTGACACGGATTGCCATTGTCGCTTGGTGTCTGCTTTCTTGTTCGAAAAGAGATCGTTTCGTCTTGACTATAAAAATTTAATTTAACCAAGTTTTACGCACTACTTGAACTCATACATTTACGTTGTAGGTGTAAGCCGTCTTTCTCAGTTTTCTGGAAGTTCCTTTTTGCGTTTCTCAGATATGATACTATTTTTTATGGACCGAACGAAATTTCTTTTGGCGTGAATCAGGACTCGTGGTTTTGTGGCATAATTGGAGAGCATTGATTAAAGCTCAGTTATGTCGTCTTCGAAATCGCTGACACGGATTTGAACTAACACTTCAGGTTTTGTGTGAGGCGATACGGTACATCATTGCTTTTTACTTCCTCAATGAAATCGTTTCATCTTATTGCAAAATTACATTTGACTAGGTTTCATATGCAGCAGGTCCCTGTATATAAGGAGAGTGTTTTAGCGTCAGAGTATTCATTCCGCTCTCAAACGATCAAGAAGATGGAAGAGTCAGCACAGATCGACCTGCTGGTCAAATATTTGCTAAAAGTCATACGAAAGCATAATTCACATGCGAAAGTGGCAACAAAACTTACTCTTTTGATCGTTGATTTGATGAGAGTCATACGAAAGTGTGTAAGTGCTAATGAAGTTTGCATATCTGCAAAGGTAAATGGGTATTTGTCTCCAGAATACCTGCTTCGTCTAAGAAAGAGAGACAAAAGTCAAGATACCTAATATCGTTGTCAGGAGAAAGGACACTGGAATTCAGAGTGCCCTACGAGAAAAGAGAAGAAACAAAAACAAGACGAAACAGAGAAGAGGGATTCAGAAGAAGAAGAAATTGAAGATGATGAAGAACTTGTGCCAGTAAAGACATGGAAATGGAAAAATTGACAATGTGAGCCGATGCGTTGGCCCTGATGTGAAATTTCATACTACCTTCTGAAAGAGAATAGACCAGAAAGAACACGTACGTGTCTCTTGGTCTTGACATTGTATAATAAGGATGGCGTGTTTTGTTTTCTACTCACACTTTATGAAATTGTGCCCTTTCACCTATCTCTATCCCTCTGGATCATGTTTTAGTTAGAATTGAAATGGAAGGATGTTTTCCTTCACGCACGCTCTTTAGGCATGCAAGTCGGTAAACAATAGTCAGTCTATTCCTCCATTATTTTGTGTCTTGATGTTTCCTAAATCACACACTGATGCCATAAAATAACGGGTTAAATGGGTTTTGTAGTGTTAGAAGTGGGGGGTGGGGTGGGGTGGGGTGTAGGTGTTTGGCAGAGTTGGTCATTGCAGGTGAGGGCTTAGGTGCTTTCAAAAAACTTTTACTTCTTCACTCTGTGTTGATAGTATATTTGGGGTTTGTATGCGTTCGCGTACGTTTGTATGGATAGTTTATTTGGGGTTTGTATCATCTCCCTTCTGTGTTGATAGTATATTTGGGGTTTGTATGCGTTCGCGTACGTTTGTGTGGATAGTTTATTTGGGGTTTGTATCATCTCCCTTCTGTGTTGATAGTATATTTGGGGTTTGTATGCGTTCGCGTACGTTTGTGTGGATAGTTTATTTGGGGTTTGTATCATCTCCCTTCTGTGTTGATAGTATATTTGGGGTTTGTATGCGTTCGCGTACGTTTGTGTGGATAGTTTATTTGGGGTTTGTATCATCTCCCTTCTGTGTTGATAGTATATTTGGGGTTTGTTTTTTCCTCTTCCCTCTGTATGTGTGTGTGTGTGTATGTGTGTCTGCGCGCGTACGTTGTGTGGGTGTGTGTATTGGTCTCTGTTTGTCCGTATAAAACTCACTTTATCCCTATCAGATACACTCTACCTACCTACCTGCAGTAGCGTGCATTCAGGTCAGCCACTTGCAACACTGTTGATATTTATCCCTAGTGTTCAGTACAGTGACGTCACTGACGCTGGAAATTTCGAGACTATAAATATCGACTTGGGGATTTCCACATTTTGTAGCTATACATATATACTAGAATTCATAAACAGGAACGTCACTCAAGCTGAGGCTATAAAAAGATAGTGGGATTTTCCAAAGGAAAAAACCACAAGTTGGAGCTATAAATAGATAGTGGGATTTCATAGGAATTTCAGCTGATTATAGATACATAGGTATTTATCGACGATCGTCACAGAAGTTGATATTGTAAGTAGTTACTAATTTTATCTATTTTATAGTGTGTGTGTTTATGTGTGTGTGTGTGAGCATGTCTGCGCGCGTACGTTGTGTGTTTCTGTGTGTGTGTGTGTGTGAGAGAGTATGTGTGTGTGTGTGAGTATGTCGGCGCGCGTACGTTGTGTGTGTGTGTGTGTGTTTTTGTGTTTGTGTGTGTGTGTGTGTGTCTGCGCGCGTACGTTGTGTGTGTCTATTGGTCTCTGTTTGTCCGTATAAAACTCACTTTACCCTATCAGATACACGCTACCTACCTACCTGCAGTAGCGCGTATTCAGGTCAGCCACTTGCAACACCGTTGATATTTTATCCCTAGTGTTCAGTACAGTGACGTCACTGACGCTGGAAATTTCGAGACTATAAATATCGACTTGGGGATTTCCACATTTTGTAGCTATACATATATACTAGAATTCATAAACAGGAACGTCACTCAAGCTGAGGCTATAAAAAGATAGTGGGATTTTCCAAAGGAAAAAGCCACAAGTTGGAGCTATAAATAGATAGTGGGATTTCATAGGAATTTCAGCTGATTATAGATACATAGGTATTTATCGACGATCGTCACAAAATGGAACGAAAAAATTGAAAAAGAAGAAAATGAGAAGAGGAAGAAAGAAGAGGAGGAGGAAGAGAAGAAAGAAGAGGAAGAGAAGAAAGAAGAGGAGGAGAAAAAAAGAAGAAAAAGAGTGTAGGAGATAAAATAAGAACTTGGTGGAGAAAAAGAAGAAATTAGAAGAAGAAGAAGAAAACCCAAAGGCCCTTTTCAGGGCCCCCATATTTCTCGAAAAGAGAGCCTTTCCATTGCCTACCCCTTTTTCGTTTTGTTTTTATTTTTTTAAAAATAGAGACCCTCCCTGTTTCAATTTTACATAGACCCTATACAGTCCCAAGGGTTTTTGGCCATGTTAAATTTACATAGACCCTATATTGTCCCAGGGGTTTTGGCCATGTTAATTCCCATAGACCCTATATTGTCCCAGGGTTTTTGGCCATGTTAATTCCCATAGACCCTATATGTTCCCACGATTTTTCTCCATGTTAAATTTACATAGACCCTATATGTTCCCAAGGGTATTTTTAATGATAAGTCCCATAGACCCTATACCATCCCCATTCACTACTATCATAGGAATAAAATTGATAATCACGCACTGAATAATCTCGCTCAACCGGCTCATCTATGTTAAATGCTGTGTCGAATATGCGTTTGAACATTTTATACTATTGCGTGTATTTCCAGATGGTGATTATCTTCGTCGAACACGAAGTCCACTTCCTATCAAATTTGCCGTTATATTTTTTTGTGCGTCAGATTCTAACGCTGCTAGTCTCAGATTTGCAGCTTGATTTATCCGCGGGCATAATTTCGGTACTCGGTAATTTCACCGGTGCTGATTTTCGTCTTAGTCTTTCTTTGATCGCCGAGAGCGCCTTACCAGCAGCACTAACAATTGCACCAGGAGCTTTATCACTAACCACGTTAATGGCTTTCATCGATAATTGTTTTGCAAGAGGACCCAATTTTGGTGCTAACCCTGCAAATAATCGTTGAGTTACATCACCAAGTCCGTCTCCGTAAGCTGCTCTATAGATTGGTAATCGTGAGTTTACTGCTCTGATCTGCACAGGTGTATGTCGGTTATATATGACCATGTTATGCCATTTACTATTGTTTAATCGCTGTAATCATCAACGAGCTCATCAACGAGTTCTCGGTAAATACCAGCATCCATGACACCACCTTGAAACAATCGCCGACAAATATCAGATGCTTCATTAATTATTTCTGGTGAGTTGTTTCCGGCTCGTTTTCCTCCTATGAGAACTTCTAACCGCGAAACGTCATTGAAAATACTATCAGGGTAGGGAATAAAATCACCCCCCAAACCTTTACCGAGTATTTTTTGTCCTTGTTCTTCGACCCTTCGCATAAATTTCAAGTAATTGGGATGGGCTGGGTTAAAATGTAATCCATCAGTAGTAAAATATACTGCAGCAGGCCACTGCTCACATGTTACTTTTCCATGGTATTCAGGTTTTAAATAAAGATATTGGTAATTCAAAGCAACAGTGATTAAATGAGGTTTTAAAATTCCTTGAAGATTTTCTATGGGAGTTTTTTTTAAACATCTTTGCGGGATTCTTTGGTAATCCAGCCCAGAATTGTTCTTGTTCTGTTTGCTGCAGTGGCGAAGGAAGTCGATAGGAGAAATCTTCCTCCGGTTTTTTCTCACTTTTTTCTTCTTCTTCTTCGGGTGGGAAAAGTTCATGATGCGGAACAGTGATAGTAGTAGCAGATTTTTTTTTTCTTTCGTTTTAGCAGTCGTTTTTCTTCCTCTTCTTGTTCTTTTTGTTCCTGCATCGTTTCATCATATTCGTTTACTCCTGATAAATATGTCCGATAAGACAATTCTTTTGTATTTAATCGACCACCACCTTTTCTTATTTTATACACCCAATCAATCCATTCATTATGACCTGTAGTTTTAACATAAAGGTTTTAAAAAATTTCTTCTTGAATCATAACCAGCAGCAGCAAACATACCAAACTTGATTATTTCACCAGGCGTTTCCATTGGAAATTTTTTTATTGTTATACCCGATTCAGTAAATTTCTCCTTATAATCAACTCCCTTTTTTTTCTTTTCAGGTTCTCCAACAGCACCTTCAGGTTGAGGCTGAACTGCAGTCATTTTTTCAGCAGTTTCTTTTAATACCTGAATAAGACTTTCTTGTTTCTCACCTGGTTCCTTTTTAGGTCCCCTGATAGCGGTTAAAACATCTCCAGTAACCGCGGTAATAGGTTTAAACAACTGTTCCGTTTCCGCTGCGTACTCAACTTATGCTTCCTGCCGCGATTGCACTTTTTTTTTGAAATCCTCTTTTACAGGGATATATTTTTTAAGTGCTTCTTCTCGCTCTCTAGCTAGTCTAGCTGTGTAAGATTGCGAGTGTACCATTATCTGGTATAGCAATTTTTAATTCATAACAGCACGGGAGGGCGACGACAACGAATTGGTTCATTTTTGTTAATCGAAACGCCATTAATGAGTTTTTCAACCAGATACCGTATTTACACTAACACGGGAGGACCCCCTGGGAGGTTTTTCCCTCCAAAGGTTCCTCTTGAAACGTAGTCGACGGTTTATTTCCGGTTGAAAACCCTTTTTTTTGGAGGGTTTATTTCGACATTTGAAACCTTATAAATTTTGTAGGATTCGCCTGCCGCAGTGGAGACTGACATCAAGATATGTGAAATTGTTTCAGGATTTTTCTATATTAAATGGCCATATAATGTTAGAGGAGCTACATTTTGTACCAATTTGATATAAAAAAATTTTTTCGGTCATAAGCATATACTGCAAGCAAGGATATTCTGTACCAAATTGCGATTTTTCACGATTTTAAAATATAGCGCCTAATCTTTAGAAGCTCTAAGCGCTTTACAACATTAGACAACACCTGTAACATAAAAAAAACATCTAATGATATGATTACAAAAACAAACACCATGAAATTATAAAACATTAA
Source organism: Sinohyriopsis cumingii (assembly GCA_028554795.2). Taxonomy (NCBI): domain Eukaryota; kingdom Metazoa; phylum Mollusca; class Bivalvia; order Unionida; family Unionidae; genus Sinohyriopsis; species Sinohyriopsis cumingii. The sequence goes on from JAPYKE020000208.1 coordinate 663,415, forward strand.
AGTGGAGAATATTTAAGATAGGAAACATTATTAAGGCTTTAAGTTTGTTCTTGTAGTCAAAATAAGCGAGTTTTGAGAGCCCTTTTGAATGTGATCACTGTGTCCAAGTTCAGTGGGCAATTCATTCCAGTTGCTGGGCCCTGATATTCAAAAGAATGCTGTCCATATGACTTTGTTTTCATAGTGGGAATAACGAGTATATGATTGTCAGAAGAGGAGTGTACACATGGGTGAGGTCGGATAGGTATGTAACACAGAGAACAAATTTTGTGTTTGATTCTGGATCAAATGGATAGCCAGTGTAGGGTACAGAGCAGTGGGGTGGTGTGCTCTGATCATGGTACTCTAAGTATGATCCGTGCAGCTGTGTTTTGAACTTTTTGAAATTTCTGGAGCAGATATTGAGATGAACCAGACAGAATTGAGTTACAATAGTCCAGTCTTGAAAGTACTAATGAACACACGTTTTAGTGGCATCATCTGAAATATATTTGCAAATTGAGCTGATGTGTCTCAGCTCAAGATATGCAGCCTTGCATATGTTTATGATATGTTGGTGCAATGTGAGAGTAGTCCAGAGTAACACCTAGGTTTCGTACTGAATGTGTGAATTTAATGTTGGTGTTGCTAATATTTATTGTTTGAGGTAAAGGATGTGAATGAGAAAGTCTTTGTGTTGTTATCAGAATGGCCTCAGTTTTACCATCATTCATCTGCAGCTTGTTACATGTCATCCAGGATTTCACATCAGAAATGCACCTCTCTACACCTTGGATGGTAGCATCAATTTCAACTGGGTGTCTAGATTTGGGTGTCATCAGCATACAATTGGTGAGACACTGGATGATGATCTATGACACTTGAGAAAGACTGAGTGTACAGAATGAAGAGAACATGTCCAAGAACAGACCCCTGTGGAACACCACAACATAGATCAACTGGGCTGGAGTTTATTCCATTTGCACATACAATTTGTGTCTTGTTGACCAAGTAGGACTTGAAGGCTGGAGACGGTGAAGTAATATATCATGGTCTACTGTGTCACATAAACAGGACACAAGCTTATTTTGTAATGCATCGAGGTGAACTAAACAGAATATTTACTGCCTACTTGTAAAAAGTTAAAAGTTCTGAAAACATATGGCATGGCAGAGCTTAGGGCTGTTCCAGTAAAACATATCTCCCCTCCCCAGAGGAAGGCACTTTCAAATTCAACCAACCCAAAAAGGAAGCAATTTTAAAAAATTACGATCTACTGTCATATACGTTTCAATCAAAAAATACTTCCCCCTCTCAGAAGCATATTTTTTACCATAATTTCTGGCTATGGGTTATTGGACAGTAGAAGCAATTTTAATATTGAGTTTGGTTCAGAAGTGATTTAAATGACAGCTGGCCAGAGGTAATCTACTGAATTCTTATAGATCATATAATCTACTGCATATTTGTATTTGTGTTCATTCATTATAATCAATTTTTTGTCCTTTTGTTTGTCTGTCGGCCATGTATGTATCTGCTACTGTGAAATCACAAATTTTCATGGTGGCTTATTATTTGTAGATGTCACTGATCAGTCTCTTAATACCGGCCAATTAACATCCATGAATACAGATTGTATAACAGGTATTTATATTCTAATACAGACATCATGAATTTGTATCCTTACTAATCTGTGTGTTTACCAAAGTGATCACTGTTTTGCGATCTTTCTTTGTTCCCAGTCATGCTGCTCTTGATTAGAATAATAGTTAAATTTTGTATTGCTTTAACTCATAGCCTTGGAGGTTTTTGTCGTTTTCACCTGAAGTGCGAGTAGGAAACACATTTTGGGGGCTATTTCTGAATATCTCCTAATACTTCGACTTTCAACAGGTTTTCCATAAGCCTATTGCCTAGTTGTGTTAGAAACATCGTTTTCCATTTTTTATTTTGCTCGCACATGAGCAGAAGGGTAAAAGTTCTTTCGTACAGACCACTCTTTATTCCAATTGCACACCTTATCCTACTTTTTGCAAAGGTTCACCTGTCTGTGTGCAGTTCAGACCAGTCTGCCTTAGATCTGAAGCCAAAAAGTATAAAATCTGGACACAAAATTGGATTCCAACCATGGGCAAATTTTGGTTGAAAAAAAGCGGGTCCAAAAATCAGATTTATCCCTCTGTATTTTGTAGTGCAACTAGAACATCCAGATTATATGGTACCATTGCAGAGCTATATCTCTCTGCTTTTTTGTAATACCACCCACTTTGGTGTATCTTAATGGACCTTGATGCTGCAGAGCTCGGAAGTAGGGTACAGCCTCATCATGCCTACAGGAGGGATTGGGGCTGAATAAGTTAAATGTGTTGTCAGATGCTATGATTCCTTGTTATCTTTTTTCTTCAATAAATGTTTTGGTAAACTTATAATACACAATTTATCAGAAGAAAAAACCATTAATGCCTACTTTTACACTCATTCTTGTAAGAACATGTATTTCAGTTACCAATGTCTAATATAAAGTTTTAAAAAACAAAAGATACAAAGTCAAACATTTTTATATCATTAATTAGATTTTAAAAAATGGATGAAATTCAATGAATCATTTTCCCCAGAGCACTCGTAAAATCAATGTCATTGCAGTTAACTGTATTGTCATCACCGATGGCCTAGCAGTAACATTATGGACTTTCAATCCAGATGTCACAGGTTCTATCTCCCACTTCTAGTCTTTCATATGAGACATATCTATGGCCTGAGGGGCTTCCATGGCAGAGTGGTACAAGATGCTTGTCATATCGCTACGATGTCTGCAGTGTGACAGTTTATAGTGATGTCTAGCACTGTGGCATCATGCTACAGACACATTATCCTGACACCAGGCCAACTAGTCTTAACACTAACCTCTTAATGCTGAGCGCCAAGCGAGGTAGCTGTTAGTATCATTTTTGTAAGTCTTGGTATGACTTGGCCGGGGATCAAACCCAAGACCTCCTGCTTCCAAGGCAGATGCTCTAACCACTAGGCCACCAGAGCGGTGCAAAATTACTTGGATTTTCTTCAGCAGTAAAATTGGCTGCCATATATTGTCTTAATCTGAAAATGGTGTGAAGGCCATAATGATCTATCAAAACCCGAGATATCATGTCTAAATGACTTCGGCTGTTGGAGATACATCAAATCAACAGAGCCCATGAGCCCAAGTGTACTAATGTTCTTGGACCCCCAAATGGTATAAAGCGCTCTCCATTACGGATCACTGCCATCTCACCTCTGTCTGCGTGGGTTCAAGTCTCGCGTTCAGCCAATGTGGGTATGTGAGAAAGCTTGTCAGTAGCTTCTCATGGGTCGATGGTTCTTTCCGGGTTCTTCCTCCTTCTCCTTCCGCCTATCGTGTGCTGAAAAATAGCGTTAAACCAATTCTTTATACTAAAATGTTACTTTCATTATCAACTATCAGGGACAATCAAACCCATATATACTCTATTTTATCTTTCATATCCGTAGCGTGTCCTTCAACACTCTCAGTGGTTGTAAACATTTCGGTCATGCTTACTGGACACACTGCAAGATAAAAATGTTCAAGTAACAAATACCATGGGATAATCAGAGACCAATAAAATAGTCAAGTTATCTCCCCTGCAGGGATGCTGCCAGGATTCGAGTTTTATATGGGTGTGATCTCCAATGAGAGAGTGGTGGCAGAACGAATAGCCATTGTTAAATATCTACATAATACTTAAATATCTGTCACTTTTTCTTACTGTTCCACTCTGTTAAGACTCTAACGAAATCAAAACACTCAAAGAGATGTCATCTCTAGTTGTATAACTATTATTACTGTGATGGGCATGGTCACGTGGTTGTGATGGCAGAAAAACCACAAGCTTAATCCATATGTAACAGCTAGCTACGATTTTGTCAAAAGATTTTAAAAATACCTAACAATTGAATTGGATTCTAAAATAGATGTTTATAAGATTTGAATATACCATAAGTAAAATTAGTACAGTTACATCCTAAATTACTATCATGGCTACTTCAAATGTGCGACTTTAAAGCCAGAATTCATAGCTTCGTTGATTTTTGGGGTTTGAAAAACGAATTTCTTCTCAAACGACTCAATTTGGTGCAGATTACATTGTTTTTTAATGATCAGAAAATTAATACCACTGGGAAAATACTGATAGGAATATGCAGAAATAATATTTAAACTGAATGTGGTGACAATATGTGTGCTGGATCTACAACTTTGCATAATACATCTTGTACAACTATTCTGTTGTTTCTAACAACAGTGTAATATGGCAATAATTTCTGCACACATGAAGTTGATCCACTTTTTGCTTTCTTCCCTTGCTAATTAATAGTTTTAGATTTTACAACAAAACTAAGCACATTTTACCTTTTCACAATAATACACAATTACAAATATTTAGATTGCAAGAAAATAGAAGTTACAATTTTATTAAATGTAGTGGTACCAGCAAAACTAAAGATGGTTAAAAGAAAAGAAAAAAGAAACAGGATGAACAGATTAGTAGTGTAGTAAAGAATCCATATATCAGAATGACAAGTATTTTGTCATCAATTTTGTTGTTAGTTAATGACACTGCTTAAAAATGTTGTGTACTTGATAATAATCCAATTTGTAATACAAATGATGGCTTTAAACAAAGTGCCAAAATACTCATTCAAGTCTCAACATGTCATGATTCCCAGGTCATGTGCACTGCTTATGCTGCTACTCAGAAATGAACACAATAATGAAAGCTCAAGTTGTTTGATCTATTGTTATAATAGACCAACAAGTTCACCACCTTTTCTTCGGGGGGAGGGGGGGGACTGGTGGAGGAGTCAAAACAAAAAAAGGTGGAGAACTTGTTGATCAAGGTTATAAATTACATGTGCATCTCTGGGTCTTTCTGCCTCTGAATTCAAGCACTGTAAATACCAGTAGATTTTCCCACCCAGCTGCCAGTCAAAGCATTTGATCTTGCCACCCAGCTAATGCTGCATGTTCTTCTGATGTACTCTTATCATGGTAACAAGTACATGGGGGGGTTGGCTTCAGCCACTAAATTATGTCGTAAGTATCAGCACAGCTAATTGATCAACACCTTTTCCCACTAAGCAGGACTGGCAAGTCTTTGAATTTTTCTGCCCGCTTAAGTGATTTTGGGCATCCCCAATAAAAAATTGACATTCAAATACATGTGATTAACCATTTCCGAAACCAGTTTTCACTAACATGAACTCTGCCAAAGATTCACTTCCTTGAATCAGTGCTTTGCTACCTCTTATGCCAGATTATTTTCGCTTCCATAACGCTGTTTCAAGTCCAACATTCCCAAAGCCTGCTTCTTCAGACATGGGTATCTTGAATAAATATAAACAGCATATTGTCCATCCATGAACTCTGCCAAAGATTCACTTCCTTGAATCAGTGCTTTGCTACCTCTTATGCCAGATTATTTTCTCTTCCGTAATGCTGTTTCAAGTCCAACATTCCCATAGCCTGCTTCTTCAGACATGGTATCTTGAATAAATATAACCAGCATATTGTCCATCCAACACGTACATCAGACTCAACATCAATTTTGGGCTCAAAATCTCACACAGGTATTTCTAGTGACATTTTCCCTAATGTCCAACAGACCAATATACATGAAATTCATTGTCATCATAGCTATCACCAGCCAGTATTTGCCGACTGAAAACGTCGTCTGAAGACAAACCCTGTCATGATTCAATCATTTTGGTTTATTGTGTGGCCCTTATTCGAAATACGTATTTGCAAAACTTCCATCATCAAAATAAGGCCAGTGAACCAATCAAATTTAGTTTAACAGCCATTCATGTTGAACCGAAGTTTCCAGCTTGATGTCACATCAAGTACTTGGAGACCGCTACTGGCAGCGCGAATTACGTTGTGAAATGCACTTTTCAAGTTAAAAAGTTTAATAAAAATTGCATACTACGCAAACCAAGTTTTATATCAGCAACATTAAATTTGCTGTATCACTGCTTTAAAAGAATGCGACTTTGTACAAATTACGTGTACTGGCATAATTTTCTGACCCAATGTTTTATTCAGCTTAGATGACAGGGGGAGGGGTGAGTTGGGTTACATGTGATTTTATATATATATTCGTTTTTTTCTTCTGACATCCCCACCAGCGATTTCTCATTTTGTTAACAACACATAACACACAACCAACCTTCCACTGTCAGAATCAAAATAGTTTGAAACACCACCTCTTACCAGTTTTTTTGAAGTGCCGTCCTCTGGGGGGGGGGGGGATATATTCATTTACAGGAACAGCCCTCATGCCAATCTGCACAATATTAACTTTAAGAACACATCTCTGGTTGCCACACATGCAAACCCTAAGTAGACGTTCTCAGGAAAGCAATCTGAAGTTTTCAGTTCAACCTATTTTCATTAACATGTAAACAATAACTGGGAACAAGAGATGTTTTAACAACCTTTAAAGTGTATTTCCGTGCTGCTAACTGCATTGTATATGAATTTTAGCAGCTGGTATTCTGATCATTCTGAAGCACTCCCCTCCCTTTGCTTCCATCATTTCAAAAGATATGGATGATCAGGATTTTAAGTGCTTTTTGCAACCATTAAGAACCCCCTATCGCAACCTGAATTTGAATGTGAAACAATAGACAGTCCTTATGATGCTGGACAACAGTTTGTGTTTGCTAACAAGATCTCATTGTTTATAAACCGTTTCATTGTTTTAAGATATCAGGATTCATCTAACTGAAAAACTCTGAAAAGTTCATTATTCAAAGGAAACCTCTTAATTGTTTAATTATGGCCCCTTACAGCTTTACAGAAATTTATGTAGCCGTTACAAATCTAACCAGCAGTTGCATGAATAATTCAAGCATGTTTTCTCAAAGTTTGTAAATCATAAGCTCTTTGCTCATTAAATAATGGAACGATGTGGTCAACAAATACATGTCAAGTTATATGTACAAACACATCTTTATCAGACCTGCCAACTTTTATGATTTTGCACCAAGTCTTGCATAAATTATTCTCAAAATATGCACTTGATGGAATAAAAGCACTAATTAGGCAAATACAATAGTTTGTGGCAAAACCTGGAGACTGGCTTGTTAGAGTTTGATTCGGGTCCGGGTTTCACGTCAGTGAAATTGGTAAGGGAACCACACTATCTTTACTGGAGTACCTCAGATGCCTTAAACACGCACATTGCAATAAAAACCATATGTATGATGAAGCGTTTTCAAAAAAAGGCATCCAACATGCAGATGGTCAGGAAATAAGCTTATAAGGTTTTGATAGTATAAAGAAAAAAACAGGAATACTCAGATTCCAGACCTGCCAATCTTGAAGAGTCCATCTCAGTAAGGCAGTTGATTTTTATCCATAAGATTGACCAGTTTTCAATTATCAATAATCTGTATTTTTCAGCAATGATCATTTTTCCGTAGTTTTTGTTTGTATGCCGCAAGTCCGTATTTTAAGCTTAATTTTTCTAAGCCTTACAGCAAAATCGCAAGGATTGGCAGGTCTGAGATTATTGAGGGAAAAAGCAGGAAGGGAAACAATTACGTTTAGTGGACATGTGTTGATCACACGCTGGGAAAGACAGCTGCATTTCCATGGGGTTCTTTTAATAGAAAAGGATTACATCAGATGGAGATGGAGAGATATCAAGAAGCCAATGAGCTCCATAATTCAGGTTAAGCAAACTTGACAAACTTTTGAGTTGAACCCGATGTTTACCGTTGGTACATCAGTCTTGAATCGCACTTCTGGACTATTAAATATTTTTACAGCTTGACAACAGCACATTATATACCTTACTGAAAACTGGCCCAACTTACAGAAAGAAAAACAATGGACTCCTTTACTGAGGTCTTGTTAGGGTTGCCAGGTCTGCTTTATTGCAGCCAGTCATCCTCAAACATTATCCATTCAAATGCAATAGTTTTTCCAGGCCCCCCCCCCCCCCCGAGTGGCCAAGTGGTCTAAAGTGCTCATCATTGCAGATCACTGCCATCTCACCTCTGTGTGGGTTAAAGTATTGGGCTTGGCCAGTGTGGGTATATGTGAAAGCTTCCTGGTAGCTTCTCGTTGGTCAGTGATTCTTTTCAGGGTTTTCCTCTACTATACTGGCTGCCAGGTATAGCCCATCTTGTGCTGAAAAATGGCATTAAACCTGTAACGGCAACAACAGATATTTCAGCTTACATTTCTTTTTTAAAAAAATCAATGTACCTTATTAAGAAAATATCTTCCCAACATGTTGGAATTAGCAAAACAGATTCGGTTATAACCCCATCTTTGTGATCAAAATGTCTAACAACAACTGGGTACAACTTCTCAGAATCATTGCTAACAATCAATCAGTTGCTACAGTGAAAGGATGGGATGAAATATCGTTAATAATTTCTGAATTGACTTGCACTGCTGTAATACAATAGTAATTTGTGTTCTAACAAACTGACAACTATTTGCTACTGATGATTTGGTTAACACGCATTTCAGTAGTTTCGAAGTATCGTCTGATGCAGCAGTAACAACATTATGCTCAACCAAAACATTATCTAAAATACACTTCATCCTTTATGACATCCAGCTCAGTTTCTGGCACTCAAGAACCAAATCCTATAGCAGTCTTTGGCACACAACTTTATTTCATTACAACATATTGTGTATGCTTTTTGGAATTCATATTTCAGCATATCATCCCGTCCGCCATGTGCAATAAATCAAATGATCAGCTTTCTTGCTTTTTTTTCTAAGCATGACCAAGTGTCCAAGTATGTAGGGACAGATGTCTGCCAAAGTCTTGATGTTAACACCAGAAATATATTGCCATTTACAAGTTTTCTAAAAGATTTTCAAACTTTCATTTATTCAACAATTCCCCTAGCCATCATTTACACATAGCTGCCAACTATCCAGGCTCACAATTAGTGAAAACGGATAAAAAGTCATGAATTTGGACATGAATTGGTGAAAAATACCATGACAATAACTCCATCCACTCTGACCGTCAATACTACACTATATCAATATCGCAATATAAAACCAAAACACTACATATATGCAGAAATATTTATTTATCAAGACATGATACTGTGGCAGACTTGAAGTTCCTCAACTGCTTGATCGTAAATTTGTTTTCTAAACAGTTCAGACTTCTTGCCTGCTGGTTGATTTTGGTGACTAAAATTGCTGACAAATTTTCTAAGGTCTGTCTTATTTTTCCTCACTAGAGAAAATACTCTTTCGCTGTCACTGTTGCTGTGAGGAATGCACAGGAGCTGCAGCACTTCTGGTTCTTCCACTGGAAAATTTGGAAGCAATTTTCGAAACCGGAAACATTTGTCGGAACAAATGTTTAGCATGGTCTACAACTGATAAAGATAGATTTGTGTTCGACTAGAAAACTCACAAATAATGCTTCAGAGTTAAAATCAGCAAATTCTTAATTTTCCCAATTTCTATGTGTTTTCTGCAACCAATGTGCTTCCTCACATCGTCTCTGCGATGGCACACTGAGTGCAAAAAGCATGATGAATATCAATGTTTAATGGCAAAATGCACGGCCAATTTTTGATATATTCCAAATTCAACTTCACCTTTTGAGCAATACATCTCTTTGTCCTTGGTGGTGGAGACATTCTCAAGCTCTTACATGCGATGCTGAATGGTAACTCAAATTGGTGTTGGAAAATTCCAGTTAGGCCCCCCGTTTCTCTCAAAAGCATTTGTAAAACTACTCTTATACATATAGATTAAAATAGACTCAAATGCTTGCTACCAGGCCAAAAGTACTAATCAGCTGTAGATCTACTAATATCGCGACCAGCAGTACTGTACCATTTCAGCAACTGCCAATATTGACTAGCGCTTAATGGGAAACCGGTTATTTTATTAGAGATTTAAAATAATTGAGAACCAAGTCGTGAAATTCCTGAGGGTCGGCAGCTATGTTTACATCTTTTGTAACAAATTTATTCTGTTAGAATTCATTTTGGGGTCAGACCCTGAATGCCATACTTTGCCAAATGTTACACTACACGAATACCACTACAAAACTGTTGCTCACTTAACAGTTATGTCCTACTCATAAATGTGGGCAGCAAAAGTAGAACCATAGGTCAATATCACTTTCCTACCTAAATTTTTGTTATCGTGTTTGACAAGTATTTATATATAGGGTTGGGTCTCGTGTTTAACAAAAGATCCAGTGGCCACATCTGTATTCCCACCTCGTCTGGGATCAATCTAAATTGTTAATCCACTCGACACATCCATCTCCAATCAAGTACTCAAGTTTGAAGTCTGCCTGTTTACAGTGTACAAAAGTTGCAGAAAATTACAAATGCAATGCACACGCGTAACCCTAATGTTTCTTGTGAAAATTGTCAGGATAATGAACTGAATTGGACCACAGGTTTTACCATCAATGCTTCTATTGTTAGTTTAACACTAGTGTCACAGAAGAATTCTAAAAATGGTAATAATTTGTAAAGAGCATGACAAATCACATGCACATTTCTCAGCAGTTAATTAGCAATTCAAAAATACATGCCAGTTAATTCTCTCTTTACAACAGATGGAGAACTTACCCAGCACAAAGGATGCCTCTTTCCGAGACCCACAATGGCCACCAACAGCAATGTTCAGTATGATATAACACTGAAACCGCAATTTATCTGGACATAATTTGACAATTTTTTTATATTGTTGTAGCACAATCCTCTGTGCTGACATGCTCACGCACAATTTTAAAAATATCACTGAAAACAAGTTTTTAAAGAAAGTCCTTATGAGAAATTAAATTTAAAAAAAAAACAAAACAAATCCCAACTTTTTCTCGTCTCAAATTTATTTTTGCTTTTCTGACACAAAGACGGACTATCTTCCTTAACCCAGTTTCTGTTGCAACTCCTTGGCCTTGGCTTTCTCCAACTTGGTAATTTTAGCCTGGGATTTGCTGCCCATGACGCCACCTCCCCAATGCTTACGGATCTGAAAAATGAAATCCACACGATTCAGTCACTGGCAAATAAAATCTCAGGTGCCAGATATATCACAAAGTCCATTCTTGCATGTGACAAATACTAGTTGTGGCACAAGTGCAAACCAAGTTTTATGACAATATCTCAAAGACTGAAAGATATTTGCTGTCCCTGGCTGTATAATAGTGATAGATATATACCCATTTAATCGTGACATGTTAAATATTTTTATAAAATTGGGACTACTCAGAAAAATAGTGATCAGACAAAGGAGCCATTCTTTTTTTATTACACATTTAATGTGACCATACAAAAACTGCACACAACTTCAGGAGATGTGTGTGTGTGTGTGATTAAGATTTTTAACGTAGCTCTAACAATTTTTCAGTCATATCACTACAATGTCTGCAGTGTGGCAATTTATAGTGATGTCTAGCAATTTATAGCATGATATCCCACCTAGTCACCTAGTCCTGACACCAGGCCGACCAGTCCTAACACTAACCTCTTAATGATGAGTGCCTAGCGAGGGAGCTGTTAGTACCATTTTTGCAAGTCTTTGGTATGACTCGGCCAAGAATCAAACCAACAACATCCCACTTCTGAGGCGGACGCTCAAACCACAAGGCCATTTTCGCTGCCATTTTAATACAATAAAAACGACAAAGAAAAAAGTTTGCATTTTAATTTGGTTACTGTTTGGGTTCCCATTTAGTATCTCCTGAAGCTTGGGAACCCAAACAGTAACCAAATTAAAATGCTAATTTTTTCTTTGCCGTTTTTGGTGTGATACATGAATATGCCAAGCTTTGTGAAGATTATATATAAAAGAGATTAAATAAAGGTTTAAAAACTGCATGACAGACAAGCCAACACAGGTACTCCCCCAAATAAGACCATAAGTGCTGCAAGAAGCAAGGTATAAAATACTTGATAAAAATGATCTTATGCTATAATGTTAATCCCATGATGTGAAAATGAGATACAGCCAGAACATTACTTATGTGATGCTAAGGTCATAGCCATCATCTGTATGGTAACCCAACAACTCGACATGTTTAAGCCAAAATTGTTATTTTGTATCAAAAGTGCGGAGGAAGTAAACAGAGCCTCAATCAAATGAAGTATTCCATGAAAAAGTTACTGCGATGCCCAGCTTTTTCTTCTTCAAATGTGGGCTTCAGAAAAACAAGACACTTTCAAATTTGATATTTCCAAGTTAACAATAAATACAGATCCAAGAACATAATCATAAGACCACCACACATACAAACATACGAAACCATCTCAACTGTACATCAATATGAAGAGAAAAAAAGACGAGATTTAAAGATGTTATTTTATTACAGCACATGGGTGAATTTCATGAAGACATCTCCAAGGGTTTGAAGTATATCAAGCAAACAAGTAATGGATGGTTGGACAGACTTATTATCTGCCTTGCAAACAAAAATTAGATTTTTGTGAGGTAAGAAGGGATAAATACATCTGGATATTAAACTATCTTGTGCATGGAGTTTGATAAAATTCATTACCGGTGTCATAAAGTTATGAACATCATGTGCAGCGCAAAAACCTTACTTAATATGCTAAAGCCATGGGTCACTCAAATGAAAAATGACCAAGATTTTAACAAACTGTTGATAAAAATTCCATCACTGTAAAAATGATTGCAACATCTTGCTTTTTTCCACTAACATAAGCTTGACAATAGTAAACACTAAGTTGAGTGAGATTTGTAAGAAGACAATAATCTATTGTGAATAGACAAAAAGATGTCCTAATCACAAGATTACTACCAATACAGGAGAATTTGAGATCCTCAAATATAAAGTAGCAGTTCTAGTGTCAACAGTATGAAGGGGAAAAATTCTCATTTTGTGGAAACTGATTAGTGACAAGACTTTCAAGGCAATCATTGTGGCAGCTATACTGGATATACAACTGGCACCATTTATGACCAACTAGGTATCACAAGATGTCTCTTCTTCATGTTGATAAAGCCATCCTATTTCACAAAGTCTAGAGCAAATAATTTCACTACACAACTTTCCATTCAAGAGTAGAGCAATAACAAGATTTTCAAGATGGTTGCTGTGGCCACCACACTGGGTATCAGAAAAATCCTAATAAAATCCATGCGAGAAAGCATGCCTTAGCTTTCCATGGGTCAGTGGTTCTTCCCCCACTATTATTCTGGCCACCATATATATCCTATTTTGCGCTGAAAAATGGTGCTAATCCCATAACCAACCAACCATCTAACCAATCAATGAAAACCTTGCATCAATATGACCCATCCATAGAGCCGAGACTGCACGATTCTTGAAGATAGTCACCGGGTTGGCCATACTGGATGTCAGCACCAGCAAGATCTCATTAAGAAGTTTTCTGGTGAAAAGCCCATATTGATATAATCACCCATTCATCAGTAGTGACAAGGTTTTCAAGATGGCTGCTGTGGTGTCCATAAAGGACCATCAGATTAGTACCATTTTCATTTAGGATCAATCAGTCATCACAATAATATTAGTGAATATCCAATGCTGATATAACCTGTGTATCCCTCAGGGGTGCAAGACTGAGAGTCAAAAATCTCCTTGGTGTCAAAACTGGGGGTCAGACTGAATAAAAAACAAACTTTGGTATGAAAACGGGGGGTCAAATTTAAAATTTTTGGGTCTCTGAAGCACAAATGATGGTAAAGGGAAACACTGTATAACCATCCATTCAGGTGTAATGAATAGATTTCAAGATGGCCACTGTGGTGGCCACAATTGATGTGTGAACAGCACCATTTTCATTTAGGCCCACCAAGACCATGGATTGAACGTGTATAGAAAGTATCAAGTTATGAAGGAGTAGCAATAAAAATCTTGTGGTAATGGACGGACAGACAACAAACCATACATGTCAACCCCTGGTGAGGAAAAAGTGTAATCCAAGTGGACAAAAAGAGTAATCCGATCAGAAAGAGTAATCCACATAAAACATGACACAAATTCAATGAGAATATGTACGAAATGTTTTATTTATCCCACATGACTTTTAACATTAATTAGTGCTTCAAGTTTTCATATATAACACTTTTGAGCTTTAAAAAGCAATAGACTCTTGTAGTGCATTTCAAAATGCTTTGTACCAGTGGAGACCATGAATGTTTTGCACACTAGATGAGCACTAAGTGCTGGGTTACTGAGCATGGATCTGAAGTCAGTTTTATTTTTGTTAGCAATACTGAACAATCTCTCTGTTATGTTTATTCAAAGCATTATCAAGCACAAAAAATTTTTTTTTTCTCCAGTGGAATCTACTGTTATTTCTGGTAATGAAAGAAGAGCATTCTAACTTTGCCCTTTTCATTGTCAATGTCTCTTACACAGACTACTAAGAGTGTATGGCTTTTTAGCTCTTCGATACACATGTAGCAAAGTTACCCAGAGCAGTGCGCTATAAATAGGACGCCATACACATAGACCTGCCTGTTAACGGTTAAGCAGTGCAGTGTATGGTACGTTTAACAGCAAATTTAACTATTTTACATTTTTGGTACGTATCTCTAATGTTGGAAAAATTTAAGAGTAAGGTCCAATTGTTATAGCTCTGTAATTATTTTTCACGTAAGAATTTTTTATGTGCTTTAAAATCTTGAGAGAATTCGTTCACCATCAAGACAGTGAAGCCGCGTTACAACTGTAGCTGCCATTTCACATTATCGAAATTTACAAGTTCTTAGTCTGCATCTACATCACTAAGTCATCTGAATTTGATAATTTATAAAAACTAATTGCTGCCTACAACATCAGAGCCTTTACCTAACTTATTGAAGCTTTCATAGTTGTGATTCTATTCGTGAAAACTGGAGTAAGTATTGAACGAAATCAACAACCTCCTTTTGGAGAGTGGAGAATAAGACCCAGTTACTTTTAGCAGATTTCGACCAGAGCATAAACAGCAGCCACGTGATCTGACGTAATGGTCATTCACAGCAATGAATGTAGTATCTAACAGGTCTTTTCCCCGAAGGTGGCGCTACGCTAAAAATAGCTGATGTTTACAGCAGGCATCGAAAGCCACTTCCATGACAATGGTGTAGAGGCGTCAAAAAGAGCTTGTATGTGAATGAAATAGGTGTCCAAAGGCGCTTGCATGCAAAAATAAATTAACTTTTGGGGGGAGGAGGATATACCAAAAACGCGTAATCCGTAATTTAGTGAAAACAAGCGTAATGATTACGCCAAAAGCGTAATGGTTGGCATGTATGAACAAACCATCTCCTAAGCTCATCCAGTCCATGATCAGTAGAGCTAATAATAACAAAATTAAATTTCTGATTTAACAGCATATTCTATGAAATCAGTGACTCACCTCATCAGCTCTATCATTATAGTTGGTCTTGACTGCATCCACCAGCTTGTTCAATGCATTCTTGTCTTCACTGCAACAAGAGAGAGACTAGTTGTTTCATCCGAGGAAAAGAACCTTCAGTAACATAAAAAAAAATTCCAAAGTGCATCTGTGCACGTTAATGATTTTATATGTGCTCTACACATCCATGAAGAAAGGTTAACTAGACCCATGACAGAAACTTTCTCTTGTTGAAGAAACCATTATGTTCCAACTTTCTGTGTTGTCAGTGTCAATAACTATGCAATACAATATTCATGCCTTCAATACCAACTTTAGAAAGCTTATTTCCAATGCTCTTTTAAAGGTGATCTGCATCTCACTTCTACTTTTCACAAAGTACAAGTACTTTCTTAGTCATGTACCAATTTTCTTTCTTTAAGATTTCTCCACCATGCAACAGTTTGTCATCCCAACATTAACAGTCTAGAAAGCTCTGAAGAATCTTGCATACCATGCGTGTTGCTATTTCTAGCATAGCCAATCATGTATCAGCGGATTCCACGCCCCCACTGCAATTCCTTCTGTACCAACCGGCACAATATTTTTGCACCACTTGGGTCTTTGTCTATTGTAAGGCTACTGTCTGTGAGTTCATGGAAGCCTGAACTAAGAAAACTAAACAGGGATAGAAGTGAAATTTAAATTAAAAAATCTGAGGGTTTTTAAAACTGGTTTCTCAATGTTTTTAAAATTGGTTTTGAGGTTCAAAACAGAAATCAGTTAAACGATTATCTCCATGAAGATTGTAACATTAAAATTTTGAAAAGTAACAAATGAATGATGGAATAAAATTACCAGATGTCTTTAACTTGCATAATATTATCATGCCCTTTCTCAGCCACTAGGCTAGCCTAACAAAAATAGTTCAATAAAATATTATCCGTGGGGATGGGACAGATGTTCATAATTTTTTTTTAAATGTTTGGTTTTGTTTTCTTTCATTCATGTTTTCTTCAGTTTGTATGGGTTTTTTCTTCAAGTTTCTAAGGTCATAATAGAAATATTGGGTTTCTCAGGTTCACTTCTAACCCCGTCTTAAATTTTTCAAGCTGAGTATAAATCCTATTGCTGAACTTTATCAGACTCCTAGTCTATCATAATATAAAACATGGAAAGTCAGACTGTTCCTCTACGCGTCTTAATACACATGAAAATGTACACTTTGTTGCCATTCGAGCACATAACCTGATGAAGAAACAGACTCGAAACTATGTAGCAGTATTATTGTAGCCTCCACAAATTTTAACTCATTTTCTGAGTTTTTCTCCATGTTTATGCCGTGCACCCGTAAGAGAATGTTTGAAACACAAAGTCAAAAGTGATTCATTTTGCACGTGCACCTGGACAATTTCACAGCTGTCCAGTCAATCAGTGCAGAAACTGCTTAAAATTTTTTGGAGATGTTACATTTTTGGCCGTTTGTTTTTATATGACATAGTACAAGCCACTAGTAATTATTGCAGTTAAATGATCCAAAACAAGTCATCCTGTTTTTAATATTTCCCAGCCAACAGAAAGGACTGACCAAATATCCTCATACATCTGGGAACTAGAAAATGAGCCAGGAACCTCACTAACCTGGTACAGAAATATAAGATTTAATAAAATCTGAATTTTAACATAAATATAGGGAAATTTCACGTTATCAACTGTTTTAAATATTAAGCCTTTACTGATGCAAGTAACTGTTTTTGAAACCTGCTTCGAGTGTGATTTGGATATTTAACATAGCTTTAAAAAAAATTTAGTCATATCGCTATGATGTCTGCAGTGCGACAGTTTATAGTCAGGGATCGTCCTGGGCTTTGCCAATGTCGCAAATTGCGATTTTTTTTCCTTACTGGCGACAAAAATATCCCATCTGGCGATTTTTTTGGTGACATACTTTTTGGTTATTTAATTTGTACATACAATCATGGATTTGGACTGGATAAATTAAAAGGCAGAACGAAAGGAAGCCACAAACTTGACTAAGCAATGCATTGGTATCAATATCTGTTACACACAAACAATCCTTTGTTCTTATTGACAACCCCATCTTTACAGTGCATTGTTACATCATAATCTGCTTATGCTGACATCTGGGCTGAGTACTGTATGCTGCGATACAGTCAATCATGCTACCGCACTATACCTACAACTGACCGACTTCTGAAGACGCGAATAGAACAGATACAATTAATTGTATGGCTAATCCTTCTGTTTTTTTTATACATATACCAATACAATAGTTTTGCTGAACCTTCATAGAAAACTGATAAGCTTTGAAGTACCGACAACTGTGTATAAATACAAAGCAAATGGAAACAATCTAAATCACAATTACATCTGTCGCCAGTGCAGCATTTTACTCATTGATCTTTTCCTTTTGCCATCAGTCCTGTGTTACGGCTGCAGAGACTTAAACTCCGCAACAAGAAATAGCAAAAAAAAAAAAAAAAAAAAAAAAAAAAAAAAAAAAAAACAGTTTTGCATAATTAATAATAATTATTTATTTCTCAAAATACAGGAGTGAAAGAATCCCTAAGTTGGGTGTGAATTTATGCTTATATATACGGTCCAATATTGCCAGGTGTTGACTCATGTAAGTTTCATTCGTGGGAATGGAGATCCTATTTTTCTTGTCAAGAAAATTTATACAGCATTCAGTGATCATTCTTGGGATTTAGGAAGCAATTCGCTGCAAGCTTTGTGAAGCTAGCCATGGGGGGGGGGGGGGGGGGGGGCTGCTGAGAGACTACTGGTGTCACCTGTCAGCACTGTACACTGTGAACGTGGATTCAGTAAGATGAACTTCATAAAAACTGACATCAGAAATAAGCTCTGCATCTCATCTCTTGAGAATTTAATGAGAATCAGCACGTACAGATGTGAAAAATTAGACTTTGAAACTGCATTCAACAAGTGGGCAGCCCTAAAATCGCGATGGATCTTCATGTAACACTTTGTAACATTTTGTTAATGTTTCTTGTAATTAAAGTATTAACTAATCCATTTTTTTTAATTTTCATTGCCTGTTACATTAATATACTAAATTAACACTTGGAAAAATGTACACTACTTTTTTTGGCAACACTTTTTTGAAAATTGGCGACAAAATATTGAGGTTGGCGATTTTTTTGGCGACAGCTTTTTAAAAGCCAGGACCATCCCTGATAGTGATGTCTAGCACTGTGACATCATGCTGCAGACATGTAACATAATGTCCCACCCAGTCACATTATCCTGACATCAGGCCGACCAGTCCTAACACTAACCTCTTAATGCCGAGTGCCAAGCAAGGCAGCTGTTAGTACCATTTTTGTAAGTCTTTGGTATGACTTGACCATGGATTGAACCCACAACCTCCCACATCCGAGGCGGATGCTCAAACCACTATGCCACCGGAGAGGTCTTATCTTTCATGTAACCTTTGTCATTGCTATTTCTTGTGCAGTTGTTAAATCTGAAAGAATGCATGTGAAGAAAAAAAGGTATGTAATACATGATGTCCCAAATATATTCTTCACATGTAGCAGCACCAAATCTTCACATTTAGAAATGGTTTCAGTAGATATAACAAAAGAAAAATGGATTAAAATTCACTGGTCAATTCAGTATCGATTTTTCTTCCTTGAATTTACCAACATACTGCACCAAGCATGACGAAACTAGTAGCCATTCTGTCATGAAATCTTATCTCATGGTTCAAAGGAATGAAACCTACGGAAAAACATTTGTAAAGGCCAGGCACGTGGCAGTCTTCCTGTGGACAACTGTTCCAAGCCGAGCTTTGCCTTTCACAATACAGTATGGAACTCCCATTTTTCGGCAAAGTGCAGGTAAGTGCAACACCAACTGCAACAAATAGATTTGCATTAATCATAAGGAAATACACATAACTCGGTCATAAACTATTTAAAACAATGTATGCAAATATAAAAAAGATATCAAAAACCCATAAAATGGCTATAACAAAACCAGTACAAATAAACATTCTGTAAAATAAAAGGCAATACATTCTTTCTATGCAAACAGCATTCTCTCTCAATTCCTTAAATAAACTGGCATAAAACTCCATCATGATTGGAGGAAGCTTTAACACTTGACTAGAATGTGTTCCACTGTCTGTGGAATGGCAGGGTATTCACTTCAAGTCATGTCCAACAGTAGCTGTGCTTTAGTCAATTGCCAAAGTCCTATATATGCAATAAATGTTAATACATCCCCATCCCCAAAACATTATTTTTACACGAAATGCCACTCTCCAATGATGGGTTTGATGTTTTGAAACGTGTTTGTGCAGATTTCATTTTTGGTCCATCATTTTGGGCATTTTTTTTTTACTGGGAATAAAATATTTAGGAGTGAACAGCTGAAACTGAGAAGTCTAGATTTTGACCAATTTACATTGAAATTTGGATACTAAAGAACCCCAACAAGTTTTTTAGCATTTAATACTGGGGGATTGGTTTTCCAGGTATGGAAAGAACACTTGAAGCTCAGATTTAAAAAGTTTGTTTGCAGTCAACAAAGAGTATTCAGGTGAAGAAATTCAAACATCATTGCAAACAAGTGACTTCTCATTAATTCCAGGGAATAAATGTTGCACCTTAAGCGAACCCAGCAGACATTCTCGCATTTCAAATTTTAGGTTACCCAACAACCCCCCCGATTGTTATCATTATAGTGGGAACAGGGGCACATAAAATGACCCACCCCTGGCAGCTCAATGAATGTGCAAAAATGGGGTATTATATCATGGAGTATCAGTTTCCAATCAAATTCTATATTGAAAAAAAAAAAAAAAAAAAAAAAAAAGAGAAAAAGAAAAGAAATGGTAATGAATTTGTGGGACCCTGGGAATAAAATGTAAGATCAAGAAACACTTCACACTGGCGTGGACTCGTCTCCTGATGCATTACTGGAATTTAATGTTTAATTCTTCACATTTTATAACAAACAAAAAATCTAATCATAAAAATAATTTTTCAGGTCTTAAATCACTAGAGTTTGCTGTAAATTTGTATATGGTCCTTACATTACCCACCTGTGTGTATTAACAGAAATCTTAAAAAATGATGCCAAAATGGACATTAGAGGGATTGAACAACATTATGACTTATTTCTTTCTTCACACCATTTTATAAAGCTTAATCAACTATATCTCTATATATATTATACACACACACACACATATTAAAAGTTGGCACAGAACAGAAATTTTTTTTTTTTTCCATCTCTCAATAATGCTTTTGAACAGCACCTCAAGTGGATCCACATCATGGGCTATCACTACTAGCTGGGCCTTTTTCTGTTCAACTAAGCAAGTGACAGTGTTGACCCCAGATCGGACGACAGGGGGACGCTTGGTTGGCTGGTCTTCCTTGCCTGCAGCTCTCTTTTCAGCTCTCTCCTTAAGTCTTGCCTTTTTCTGTTGCTTGGTCTCTGGTCGGTATTTGTCCATTAATCGAAACAGTTGGGTGGCTGCAATATTATAACAAAGTGTAAAAGATATTGTTTATATGCCAAGAAAAAAAACACAAATTAATTGTATCACATACACACTAATATATAAACATTTCATGAATGCAAACCTGCACAAATACAAGCTTGGAAGGCAGTCATGGCTCAGAGATCTTGGTGATAGATATTTTGTACTTCATATCACTATCAGATAGCAAATATTCTTGACATCACTGCCATCAACTGCTACCCATGATGGTGATGTTCACCATCAGATTCATTTATAAACATCTAAACATGATATGTACAGGGTTAGTAGCATATTTCATTCAAAATTTTCAAGGTTTAAAATAGTGTTTTTCAAGGTGAATCATTACAATAATTTTCAAGGATACATAAATGAAAACTGTATGTAAACACAATACTTACTATTACTACATACCGTATTTACCGCACATGTTGGGACACGATAAAATAATAATTTTTTTTCTGTCCTAGAACTTATGGTGAAACATTTTATCACTTTGGTCATATGTCCCAAAACTTAAGAAACGAAATAAATTTGTATTGTATTTGCGTCCCCCCTACTCCACTGCACGTCGCAATATAATAGATAAATAAAACGCTTAATTGATAATAAAAAGAAAGCAACTAACCTTGTGTTGTTATCATTTATTCCTTTTTTCAACATGAGCATTAAAAAATAAAATATTTCCACAAAATCCGTATAAGTAGTGTAGGCTTCCATACTCTAGCATGTATCAATTATGTCTGATACCAGACACCATGTTGTTCTTTGACATGAACACGGAGAAACAACTGTGTGTGGTTGTGCTCAAAGGTTTGAACATGTTATCCGACTGAAAACTGGAGCCAACAAACTCGCATACAAGAGGGAAATAGTCAACTGATATCTTGAAGACGCCATTCACGCATGACACGGTGTTGGGTGCAAAATAATCAAGATTGAATTATATCCAGGTCTACTGTATGACAATATCTCGCAAATAAAAATCATTATTTGAAAACACATTCACTTGAGTCTTTTCACCAGCTAGGGTTACATAATTATCCTTACTATATCAAGCATATAGAAGCCCTGGTGGTGAATAAACACAACTGGCAGCAAGCAGTTAACTCCTCCTTTGAACCTACCGACATGACATCAAAGACAAAAGGTTATTTTTATTACAAAACAGAAGCCGACTTTTGGTTATTTTTTTTGTGTAAAGGATATCAATAGAAAGGTTATTTTATTGCAAAGCAAACCGAAATTGGAAGTTGACTATGGATTCTGTGAAGTGAGCCGATTTTTTTAAAGAAAATTTTGAATATACAAAGACGGCCGAGATATGGAAGCATACTTGGGTTCCTTTTCAACTGTATTCACGGGAATTTTGAAAATAAATTGAAACAAAGGAACAAATTTTAAAGTGACACAATATAGTGCTTTGTGCACAGATGTCGATGACCCAGCATCACCCAGAATATTTGGAGAAGAAAAAAAATAATGTGATGAATTCGTGAAGGCCAGAAGAGAAGCAAACGATTTCTCAAACAAGAGGCAAATAATCAATCGATATATTGAAGACAACTGCCATTCACGCATGGCATGGTGTTAGGTGCAAAATAGCCAAGATTAATTTATATCCAGGTATACTGTATGCCAGTATCTCGCATATAAAAATCATTATTTGAAAATACATTCACTTGAGTGCAAGTGACAATCATTTCACCAGCGCGGGTTACATAAATATCATTAATATTTACCCGCAGACATCAATGCACCTTTGTATCAATTATTACTACAGATGCCAAGCACATATAAGCCCTGGTGGTAAATAAACACAACTGGCAGCCAGCAGTAAACTTCTTCTTTGAACTTATCGACAGGACATCAAAGACAAATTATATATTTATTACAAAGCAAGCCGACGGAAGCTGACTTTGGACTCAGAAGCCGAAATTTTTTTTAAAGATATCAATACAAAGGTTATTTTATTGCAAAGCAAGCTGACCTCAGATGCCGACTACTGGATTCTTTTAAGTGTGCTGATTTTTTTTTATAGCTTTGAATATAAAAAG
Source organism: Sinohyriopsis cumingii (assembly GCA_028554795.2). Lineage (NCBI taxonomy): Eukaryota > Metazoa > Mollusca > Bivalvia > Unionida > Unionidae > Sinohyriopsis > Sinohyriopsis cumingii. The sequence continues at coordinate 686,359 of JAPYKE020000208.1, forward strand.
ACGGCCGAGATATGGAAGCTAACTTTGGTTCCTTTTCAACAGTATTCACGAATAGTTTGACAATAAAGTGAAACAATGGAACAGTTTTTAAAGTTACACAATATAGTGCTTCGTGCGCGAACATTGATGACCCAGCATCATCCAGAAGATTTGGAGAAAATAAAATCACGTGATGAATTCGCGAAGGCCAGAAGAGAAACATATCATTTCGCCGACAATATGATCATTAACATGGATGAAACTCTAGTTTACTTTGATCGCATTCCTGGATGGACTGACGATAAGATGGGCGTCAAAAGTGTGAGAATTTGCAAGACTAGTGCAGATTTGAAAAAAAAAAAATCTTCCTTTTGTTCTTGCAGTTTCCACTTCAGGTGGTGTGTTGCCTCTAACAATTTTTCACGGAATGAGAAATTTAAAAAAGTATTCATGTACCAAAATAATAAATCTTACATGTGCAGGAGAAGGGTTGTGTTGATGAGATGCCGCTGCAGTGGATTAGAGTTTTATCTCAAGTACACAGTTTTATATTTTAAAAATCAAATTTCAGTTGGAGTTCAATTTCCAACATGTAATTTTCGAATGATTTAAAAGGTGTCCCACAACTTACGACTCGAAAAAACGATGTGTCCCAGAACATACAGTGCACAAAAAAGTTACTTTTAAAATTAATTTATGGTGTCCCAACAAATACGGTAAATACGGTATGAGGAACATTTGTTGCCAAACTTTTTTTTGAAGTAAATAAAGAAACATGAAGTCAATAGTATGTTCATTGATATCTTTCCCATTAACACATTAACCCCTGGATGTTTTTGTCATTTTAGCATTAAAATCGAGTAGGAAACACATTTTGAAAGCTATTTCTGAATAGCTGTGTTAGAAACATAGTTTGTCATTAGCTATTTGGCTCACAGAAGGGTAAAAGTAGGTTCTTTTTTTTGCTAAACGGAGCCATTATTTTTTATTTGAGACCACTCTTTATACCAATTGCAGACATGCATTTTCTCCGTTTTAAAGCGGAATTCCGCCTTTCTTCCAACTTGAATCAGATTTTTCTTGATATAGTCAGTTTTTTTATTATGTCCGATCCGGTATTTTCCGGTTTTTAAACGGTCTGTTCGGTCCCATTCCGCAATAACCCTTGTAACGTATTCGCTGCATATATTAGTTAGCTCACAACTCTCGTAAAGAGTATTCTGATTGGTCAAAAGTTTAAATTCATCCAATGAATCTTCGTGTAAATGAAACTGATGGCAATGAAAAGAAGCATGCTTACAAAAAAATGGCATCCAGAGTTGTTGAGAGACCATGACATGAGAAGTTTAGATAAAGGTTTAAAAAATGTATGGAAATGGGAATGGCTGGAGCAAAAAGTCGACGGAAAATTAGTTGGTCAGTTTGTAAGAAAACTGAACGCTAGAGGACTGGCATTTTGTGACCTCTGCAATAAAGATATAAATTGCGGAAGTCGTGGCTGAAAGAGCCTGGAACAGATGTAGCCCTCTGTTAGAATATGGACATTTTGTAACATCTGCAATAAAAATATAAATTACGGAAGTCGTGATTGGAAGAGTCTGGAACAGATGTAGCCCTCTGTCAGAATATGTGCACTGCATGTTGCCAACACAAGCTGGGGCTTGAAAGAAAAAAGGCTCTCGTTGAGAAGGAAAAAAAAACGATTGCACATTGAGCCAACACAATCATTGTTGACAAAAAAGGAAGGCTAAAGAAATCTTTGATAAAGCTGCAAAAAGAGCTCGACTGGCAAATCAACAGGTTTTGTCCAGTGGAATATATGGGATTATTTGTATATAGGTGATGTACTTGGGTGTTTATTTTACAGATTTATTATGAAAAGAGAGAAGTGTAATATGTTGGCAGCAAAAAATGCCTAATTATTGACTTAATTACGATGTGAACACTGACATGCACATGAAATAACTTAAGCACCAATAGTATTGGAGAAAAAATTCCTGTGACAATAAAGTTTATTGATTGTGAAATTATTCAAGCTGAAAATTTTTGGTAAGTTCTTTTAGTATTTCAAATGATTATTTTGTTATATATTATGATCATAAGTTGCACCAGGAGCAGCTTTTCATGGGTGTAAAATGCTTTTTTGGACCCTCGGATCGGGGGCACTGCCCCTCGAAACCCTGTTGGGGGAGGACCTCAATCCCCCTTTCAGATTTTCAGCTTTTTTTATGGAAGCCCAAAATGATGTCTGCAATTGCCCATCTTATCCAACTTTTTGCAAAGGTTCATCCGTCTGTTTGCAGTTCATACCGGTTTGCCTTAGACGTGAGACCAAAATGTTTAAAATCCTGGTACAAATCGGATTCCATAGCTGCCAACCCCCCGAATAAAAAAATACTGACTTCTTGTGACAAAAATACTGATTTTCAGGAACAAATACTGATTTTTAAAATTTTAATGCATATGTTAAATATTTACAACAATCAGTAAAGTAGGACAGTGCTTTACGTAGTTATTTAGTGTCAAATATGCATATGTTGTACCATATTCTATTCGGATGCCCATTCAGAAGGTGCAAGAGTGCAACACACTCAGACACAGAATTTTTATAGTAGCCTTTTCCACACCTTATTTTTTTCCAATCATTATCAATTTGAATGTATCAACTTTCATTGATGATCTCAATTCTGTGTGATTTTCTTATTGAACTGTTTTCTTTCTAGCATACAAGTAATCCACTGCGATTTAACATGTGCGAAATAAATCGCCAGCAACACTAGTAACTGAATAAGGAAGGTTAATTTCCAAAAGAAATTTAATAAACAGAATTTCGATCAAATTACATCAAGGTTCTCTCTGGTATTTATATACGCTGTAAGTTCATGCTGAGTTGTGTATGATAAAGCAGCAAGCTGATGTTTATTAGCTTTTTCATGCTCTTTATTTCATAGGCGCCCAATAGTGAAATCACGTTACACAACTTGCAAAACATCGAGTTTTCCCCTTTACTAGATGGTTTCACAAATCTAAACAAGACGGCACAATTGTTCTTCTAGTTCTGTTTTCTTGTCTTTCCTGGAGAAAATTCTGAATATTCTGGTTTCCTATTCAACATGATTATAAGTTGAATATTACAAAAATGAGATACAGTGACAGCAGTAACTGTTGCGAAATCCAATATGGCAGAGAAAGACAGGCATTGTAGCCTCGATTTTGAATGAACCAATCATATTGGACAGCTGTATTCCTATATACATGTGATACATTTCTATCAGAATGGAACCGAGTGCCCGATCTAAACTGAAAATTGCAAGGAATTTTTTTAATACTTAAAAATAAAATAAAAAATGTATTTTTTGCCCAAAAATAACACACACCCGTATTCATGTCCAAAGTATGGGACAAATATGGAAAAAACGGGACACTTGGCACCTATGAACTCTATAATCAACAGTTTGATCATGCAGACATGAACAAATAGGTGCAGTTTCAAGCATCTGGGTGCTGTTGTAAAGTTAGTCTGGCTCCCTAACTAACTTCACTAATTCTAAGATGAAACCCATATCGAAATAAAACACAGACGAACGAATTATCCGGATTTTTCGGCAACAATAATTTTAAGGTAGTTTTTCCTAGAGTGGCACAAGTCCGTATTTTACGGGTAATTTTCGTAAGACTTACAGCAAAATCATAAGAGTTGGCAGGTCTGATGTAGTCACTGAACAAAATTCATTTTACACTGCCTACACTACACTATTTACAAAGTCCAAAATTTGTGAATTTTTCAGTTCTTGTTGCTTGTCATCGAGCTGTTTTTCAAGAGCTCCAACAATTTTGTCCTTTTCACTTTTCAAATTATTTTGATGTCATGATAAAGGAAAGTTTCTTATGGATCTTTGCTTTGCATAGCCATCAGCAGCAACTGTCACTGTCTCAATGTCTTTTTCAGTACCATCCTTTCTTCTTCACCCATCCTCCATAAACAAACAAAAAACAGGAAAGATTTTTTTATATTACTGCTTACTTAAAAACAGTGTATGGATCTTTTAAACTATTTCACATTAGATATATCATTCCTCTCAGCTTGGCTGTATTCTATATTTTTAGACTTGGCATGTTCATTGCAATTATCGTTATGTCCTCTTTCCACTCAATCCTAAAACAGAACTGGATTGAACTAATTTCATAATTAAGACAATATAGTTTCTATTTTAAAACTTTAATCTGTGCTCACAAACATACCTCTTTCGTCAAAAATAATTTCATGCTGAAAGCTTCTAGTTCTGCTACTATTAAGCAACGTTACAAGAGTTCCAGCACAAACTTATCAAGAGATTGTTTTTTGTAGTTTTTTTAACAAATTAAATTCTGTAAAACAAAAATTATTTATTCGTTCTTTTTGGTTTCAAGAAAATCAAGGCCTTGAAGGAACAATTCACTTTTCAAGGTCCCCCATGGACCCTGTATGTAGTCTTCTGGTGAAAACGCCATGGCATTATTAATTGTTAATTCTCAAGAATTAGTTGTTTCAACACTATTTTTCAGCAAACTAAAGGGTATACATCATGGCTAATATAACTGATAGAGAAAGAACCCTGTTCAAGTCCAGGTAACAACTACAGACAAAGGAAGCTATTGGCATGCTTTCTCATGCACTTTGGCGAAACCAAAAGCAAAAACGTTTACAGATAGGTGAGATGACTGTAAATCGATAAAGGCGAGTGCTTTATACCACTGGGACACAATAGGTCCAGAACAAGGATCACCAAAATCAAGATTTTCAAGATGGTCAATATGGACATCAGATTGGTCTCATTTTATTTAGGAGCAAGTAATCCGAGAAATCTTTTATTGGACACCCCCATATTCATAACCTATCCTGGTATGATCATCCATGTAACTGTAGTGACAAGACTTTCAAAATGGCCACGGTATAGGTCATATTGACAAATCAGATCAGCACCATTTTCATTCAGGATAAAACTAGACGTTGCAATAGGCATTTTAGTGAAAAACATCATACATGTCGAAAAATTTATGTTGGGAAGACTCAAATAAACAAGAAAATAAAACAAAGAACATTCTGTAGCAGTGGGAAAATGGAGTAAATGGAAAGAAATTATTTTAAATACGAAAGAGCGCATGTACCAAGACTTGAAAAAATGTTTTGAATGGTTTTGTAATGTGCATTTCACGCCTAAGAATACAAAGTATTAATTTGAAATAAATCAGTTTAAAAGAGAACATTTTAATAATTAATGCTACTTTTAAAAGAAGAGAATAACTGCTTTAAGTCACATGTAGCTTTCCTACTATTTACATATACATACACATCTCACAAATATAGTCCCCTCTGGAAAGGCCACTTTCCCAGTGCAGAAGGGGGACCATGGCACATCAGTCATTATCAGTATTATTACCAATCATACAAAGCAGTAGCAAAAAAAAAAAAAAAAAAAAAAAAAAACAAAAAAAAAAAACAACAACAACCTGAAATTAAAAAAGGATTACACATCTAGTGCTATCAAAATGAAGGAATTGTCTGCTTGCATCTCGGCTCCTTGATGATGAGTATTATAATGTCGAATCCAAATACTTGTTAATCCTAAATGTTCATAAAAGAAATGGCAAGCCAATGTGTGATCAAGATGGCTTCCAATAAGGTTAGGAGAGGTCTGGCTATGATTTTAAAACTAGAAGTCCTGGACTTTGGTAAAACAGGAGTTACACCAGCAAAAAATTGCAGTACACTCCCAGAATATTTAGAATTTTGCAGATTATAAGAACCAGCAGGTGCCATCAAGTTTAATTTTTCAACTTCTTTATGACATTGAAGTATAGCTCTTGTTTGTCCATCAGACTAAGACTGGATTTTGTCAATCCAAAGAAAGGTTTTTATTAAAAACACTAAGCCAGGCATCACACACTTTCTTACACTTGGCTACTGTCCCATCCAAACAATCAGTTCTAGCAAATTTAGCACTCTTCTGAATCTCATTACTCTTAATCAATATGCCTTTTAACACCAAAATACTCGTCCAAATTGGCAAACAGCATTCTGTCCAGGTCTCAACATGTCTTGATTTGAAGGTCACATGTACTACTTAATTGGCTACATTTGGAAATGAACACCTTAATGAATGTTATGTTCATTTTTATGTACTCTTATAATGACCACATGTACATCTCTGGGTCTTGCTGCCTCCGAGTTCAATCATTGTTAATATCAGTACAGCTAAAATGATCCTTTGATCAACCCATTTTCCCACGCAGCAGGTGACTGAAACAGGAGTGGCAAGTCTCTGAATTTGCCACCTTCCAAGATAATACATGTGCCTAAGTGTTTCCAAGACCACTGGCTAAAGATAAGGCAGTTCTGATCCAACTATACTATGAATATGAACAGAATAAGTTATAATTTCAGTGAGCACGATTTTCCAACTTACAACTGGATATTGCACATTAACATTTGGAGGCCACTAAAGGCTGGTGGCCCTAAATTAATACCTGAGAAATGTCAAGACTTTGTTGAATGGAGCAAGAATTCATCATATTTCATACACAGTAATACATAAACATTTCAGGAATGCAAAGAAAAAAGTACATAAATACAAGCTAGGAAGGCAGTCATGGCTCAGAGATCTTGGTGATAGATATTTTGTACTTCATATCATCATCAGATAGCAAATATTCTTGACATCATTGCCATCATCGGCTACCCAAGCTTTCTCGAACATTTCATTCATTTTTGTCAGAAAAATTATTTTGAAATTTAATCCACTGAATTTGGCACAAGACAGAAACAATTACAGATCTGAGGAACAGGCATCATCTTCTATTGTAGCCAGCATTTATTAGCAACAATTGTTGCTGTATATTGAAGCCAGGAGGATATGAATTACCTCTCAAAGAGACCTAGTCTACTGGCCTAAAATTATTTTCCAGAATTTGTTTCTTCTTTTTTAACTTCAGAATCTCCAAACCATCTTCTGATATTTTTGTGCAACTCCAACATATCAAATTTGGCAACTAAACTATTTTCTCAAGTCCAAGCTGTCACGAGCATAAGAAAACTAAGTGCAGTACAAAATTCTTCTCATGGCCTTTTATCCTAACCAGATACTATGGATCAATGCACACATCTTGGACAAAATATAACCACATGCTAAAGTTTGGCTGTTTGGTAGCATGGAAATAAGTTGCAGCATTCAAAGCATTCTTTAATTACATCAACAAGCTGGGTTAAATTATTAAAATCAATTCATATTTGTTTATCTTAGTTTCAAACCAATGCAGCTAAAAACTCGCATCAAAACTAGTCCTTTAAATCAAAATCTGAATGGTTATCAAGTTCATTATATGAATGCAACTAAATACAAACTAATCAAAAGTCACTTGTATATGTGCAACACTATGTTCATAAACCTAAGTATAAAAATGATAGCAGAGACACTTGACTGGACTCCAAGGTCATATTGGATATTCAAAACTCACAAAAGTGTGAATATGCTAGTGGACACTCTCAGAACAGCTTAAATACTGCAGAAGTGTCTTAATGAAGCCCTTTGTCAGTGTTACCATTCATGCAAGTCGAGTAAAAACTATTTTCACAATGGCTTTGCTGGTGATCACATTAGCCATGATTTTTATTAGCACTAGCTACATCATAAGCATACTCAAATCTGGAGGGAATAAAGGCAATGCCTCAGAGTAGATCTAGGTGATAACATTGAGTACTGCATAACATTTTCGGCAGTGACTTTTCATGTCACTGCAATGAACAGACAATTGCACTTGCAGTAGCACAGTATGATGTTAGTATTCATACACGAGGAAAGTGTTTACACCATTTGAACACGTTACAAATTTCATTCATTTCAGGACTAAATTACAATTCAAGATCAAACAAGAGGCCCAAGTGGACTGATCATTCACCCCTTTAACACATAAGCTTGTGTAAATTCACATGTGTATTGAAAAGGTACAAGCGAGAAACACACGCTTGCTACATTACCTATTAATGTTCGTATCACTCATCTTTTGTTTTTGGACCTGATACAAAGATAGCAATGGCACATTTGGTTAAGTAATGTAAACGTAAAGTGTTTACAGCGATCTGAGTTTTCATTTCCAGGCACTGAAAAATGTATCTCGCATCTTCAGACTGAAAAAAGGATATTTTTTTAAAGGCAAAATAGCACCATAAAATATGATGTGCAACCAACAGTGGCCCCTAGATCTCTACCTACTAAATGTGGAACACCTATCAGTTCTTAATTTTGAAGCTGTTCATTTGAGGTGTGCGATCATTACCAGTATACTGGTTACCTTGGTATTTTATGGGTTGTATGTACCATTTCACCATACTGGTACTTCAAATGTTTCTACCAGTAAGAAATTTATGGATATTAAAAAAAGATTTTTCATGACAAAATAATTTTAAGAAGTTTTTTGTTTCCATATTACAAAGGTTTTTTGTCACAAACCAATTTTGAATATTAAAAAATATAAATATATGTATGATCCTTTAATTATGATTGCATTGCATGCCGATGCAGTGGCCAAAATGGATATTATTAAACACATTCAGGCCAAATCCACCTTTAGGAAAACGTTTAGATGATTCAAGTTATTCAGTAGTGCATGTGAATGTGTTAAGAACATTTATTCCTTACTTAAACTGAATTTTCTGAAGAACAGTTGTTTTCTGTTTGAATTTCAAGCAATTTCTCAAGTTCAGGAAATATTTTCTCATTAGTTCAGGAAGTTCTTAAGCCTCTAATAAATATCATGCCTAGGTGCTAGCATCCCATTGCAAAGTTTCCCTGCCCATTATATCAATAGTATAGTGGGCATATTGTAGGCTTCAATGTCAACTCTATTTTTAGCAACAAACTCTCTAATGTCAGCACAATGTCTTTCATCGTGTATTGGCTTTAGTGTAAGGTTACCCATCCCACCATTAGTTAGTTTTAGATCATAATCTTCACAACAATTAACATATATTGGCAAATTTATCTGCTGTAAAAAGAAACATTTAATGATTTTCTTTGAAAACAGTATACTTTATAGCTTCTTTCAGCTCACATTTTTTCTCCAAACAATGTAATGATTATAATATGGTGTTATGCTGCTTTAAATCTGAGCAGGATATTTTGTCCAGCTACTGACACTTTTTTTGTTACTGAAAGTGTCTCTGCCACTCAACTTCAAATTGTTGTCCCAATTATACTTGTGGTATAATCTGGTATGCATCATGGCATATTCAGAAATACCAAGGACCAAAATTTTTCCTTGTACCCATAGCACCACTTCTGCTTGACATTACTGTTAAATTTTTTCTATTTTAAATTTCTTATAAAGATCAACAAGGTAACACCTGAATTTACTTTTAACAGGACAGGGAATGGAGCATGGACCCAAATCCAGGAAGGGGAAATCTTGAATAAATGCATCTGGGCAAATTGCTTGAAAACATTGTTTTGTGATATTTTGGAATTTATACCCATAGTATTTTCTTTTACTCCTATGAACTCCTAAATTAATCACTGCAAACACCAAGACCCGCATTGGGTTCCAAGGGACAATAGTTAATACCTGTTTGCCTGTCCAGAGCCTGTGTAAACTGGTTAATTGGGGGAGGCACCTTCAACCTCTGCAGCAACACGGCCTTCTGTCGTTGAAGACGAATGTATTTTGGCCATTTAACAAATCGACTTAGATCTCTCTTAGGCTGGATGCACTGCCCTACAAATAAATACAAATCAGTATCAATACTGAAAAGTGATCATAAATACAAATTGTAAAACTCCATTCATGGTCTAAATAATTGATTTCCCCAAGTGTTTCCTCTCATCTTTTTGGATTATTAAACAAGATATTCCTAAAAACAAGCAATAATGTTTTCTGAGAAAGTTAAATTAAGGTATACTATGAATTTTCCTCAGATGTACACTTGAGCAAAATGAGCAAGCAGTCTGCATGAAAAAAAGATGAACAGTTTAAAGCATCAGACAACTGCTGTTAAGTAAATCTGGTTCCCTGATCATTTGTTGATTTTAATATGAAACCCAGAACCACGCTGCACAAATCTGCATTTTAAGGCTCTTTTCTGGATGACTTATAGCCAAATCAAAAGGATTGAAGATCAATAATTTCAGGTATTGCAGATCAAAATAAGGGTCACTAATATAAGGGCAAAACTTAAAATGAACCCAATATTTTTTCTACACTTGCAACATTTATAACCCAGAATCTTTCAGATTCTGTACTGCTTGAATGTAAGCCATCCACAAAATCTGGTAACTATAGATGGCAAGGAAAAAAGGTCTGACAGTGACCATTTATCTTTATTTCTACATGGTACTTTAAATTATGATGTAAATTTCAGCACACTCAAAAGAATACAAAGCAAAGCAAAGCATTAATTTTTTCAAGTATCCCCTCAATAAAAAAATCTGATAGCCTAGTAATCTCAGCGATAAAGATCATGATAGCTATCACTGCGCTAGGTGATCCCACTACAAGTATGCTCCCAGGGACTACCTATCTGGTTGACTCACGTTACCAAGTCAATATGTACGGGTCTTGATCAATATTCAACATCTCCATGATTTGTATCACGTCTGCCTGTAAACCAACAATTAGACATCATAAGAACTAATCTAGTTAAAGCACGATGTTGAAACGGCCAGTCAACAAGTAACGACAAGACTTTCAAGATGGCCACTATTGCATGTCTGAGATTCACTAATTTATTTCAGATCAACTTCACAAGACAAACATTTCTATATCAGAGCATCAACATTTTCATTTCCAACTAGCCAGACCACGGGATAAATTGTACGTGCATGTCAAGTTTGATCTAAATCTCCAAATAGTTCAGGAGGTGCTGTGACAAGAAACTTTGATAATGGAAGGCAACTTACCAAAAATGTTAAACTTGTCTTGAATAATTTCACATAAATTCGCTCTCCAATACTACTGATGCTTAAGTTATTTTATGTGCATGTCACTGTTTACGTCGTAATTAAATCACGATAATTTGTAAATTTTTGCAGAAAACAAACAGTAATCCCACTCTTCTAAGGCCACCCCTATTACAGCAGGGAAGTAGCCTTATAATTAGGGTGGCCTTTCTGGAGGGGGATGACAAATGTGAATAGTAAATACATATGAAGAAAGTCACAAGTATATTTAATTCTAAAACATTTAATATTTTCATTAAAAAATTACATGCATGTTGTGAAATAAATGTAAAAGAAACGGTTTCATAATTTTCAAAAGAATGTTATGAATAATCATTGATATAGTTTTAAAACTGTCTTTATAATTATGTTACAGATCACATCATAGTCACTTTGTTGGTAACAATCTAAAAAACAAACCAGTTCGTCACAATTAATAATATCCTTACTGTCATATCCCCTGCATATATTGTTTAGTCTTTTGTTCCAATCTTCGACATCTTCATTATTAACTGATTCTCCACTAAGGACAGAACACTTAATATTTTGTCACACTTGAAATCTGTGCAACCATCCGTTACTTCTGGTAAAGTCATCATATGCCAATTCAACTAACAAAATTGTTGCTTTTTCTTGTCATTCAAATCAGGATACAAACATCTCTTGGCTCATTACACCTTCCACTTGTGTAGAATTGTTTCCTTATCTTTCACGATACTGGTTATCCGAGCGAGTCTCTCCGACATTAGTTTTCTGCAAGGATCCTCGAACCCCCTGTCGGTCAGTTGAATTACTTTCACTTTCTCTTCTAAACTGAGAATATTTTATTTCCTCGATGACATGCTGATCTTATTGCAGTTAGTTATGTTGCGAACTACAATACTGATAAAATAATTTTTTATGCATCTAAACAAATTGCCGTGTTTTTAAAGGAAGTGATCTTGTCACGTGATTCGTTAGTCGCAGTCTGAATCTACAGTTTTTATACATTTCTTTACACTAAGTGAGAGAATCCAAAACGGCTTAGAAATGTATAATCAACATGCAGATTTGACCTCACAGCTGTTAGGATTTGTAATTTTGACAATTATTGTCAGTAGTAATAACCACTAATTATCAAAGTGAACAAGCTCAACATCTTACTAAGGGGAGCCATAAAGGCTATCAAACCATTTTCCTGCTAACTTGTGTACTGCACATCAATGCTGCCACTTCTCAGCTGTTACTACTGTTCAATAATTGTAATCTTAATAATTATCACAGTAACTAAACCTGACGTCTTATGACAACACCACAGTAAGGCTAATTGGATTACATGTACTTACCCTCTTGTATGGATTAAAATTTGAGTCTTTCTCGGCTTTATGGAATAAATGTGGCTTCTCGTGAGGCATAAATGATATAATATTAACCTTAGTGGTACATGTGCTTTAGTCAACACTTCTTTCAGTAACGAAAACCTGACGTCGGGAAACAGAAATCGGCTTACTTAACACACGTTATAAATAAAATACGGGTTCTGGATACATATTAAAATGAAATGTGGCCGCCTGTGAAGGGTAAATTTTATATAACTGCACCAATATGCTGGCCGCTGGTTGCATTAGCTGGGTGGCCTTTCATGAGGGGTAATTTTGAATACAAACTCGTCGGTGCCAACAGATTCTGGCTGTAAGGAGCAGGTGGCCGCTGGTCAGGGGAGCCATTCAAGTGGGAGACTACTGTACTTGTCTCTTTTCAATACAAATCTGTAAAATAAACACCCAAACACATCAACTATATACAAATAATCCCAAACATTCACTTGTCTTTCTCTTCACTGGACTTGAGCCTCCCATTTTTCCTTTCAAGCTGGTGATTGTTTGTACTGACGAAATGCAGTCGCATATTATAACAGAGGGCTACATCTGTTCTCTCGCGCAAGAAATCTTTCTTCTAATAGTAATTAACTGCATTTTCCAGATGCCTTCTGACCTTCAACTTTTCCATATGCAGCTTCTTTTGTTGGTACTGTTCCAAACTCTTCCAACAGCGATCATCTTTCTTGCAGAGGTCACAAAATGCCAGTTCTCGAGCATTCAGTTTTCTTATAAATTGACCAAGAAAACTGCAATCAACTTTTTGCTCCAGTCATTCCCATACATTTTTTAAACCTTTATCTAAATTTTTCGTGTCATGGCCCTCTCAACAACTCGGGACACCATGTTTTGCAAGCATGCTTCTTCTTTCCATTGCCATCAGTTTCCATTAAAGAAGATTCACTGGATGAATTTAAACTTTTGACCAATCAGTATAGTCTTTACGAGACTCTTGTGCTAACCAATGTATGGAAAAACACTGGAAATAAAAAACAGACTTTATCAAGAAAAATTTGATTCAAGTCAAAGAAAAGCAGAAATCTGCTTTAAAACAAGAGAAAAATCATATCTGCACTCAGCCAGGGTTCGAACCTACCACCTCCCACATCCAAGATGGATGCTGTAACCATATAGGTCACCGTAATGGTCCACCCAACAATCTCTTCCAGTTGAAACTTTCTTTTTTACTTCATTTTTAATTGCAGAGTTCAAGTTAATTAAACAACCATTTCTACAATACGAAGAAAATAAACAGCACAAATACAGTGGTTTAATAGGTACAGACAAGACTCAGAGATCTAAGTGGTAGATTTTTTAAAATTCATACTGCTATCAGATAGCAAATATTCTTTACATCATTGCCTTCATCTACTACCCACTCTTTCTACAACAGTTCACTCACTTTTATAAGAATATACTCTGCAATTTAATCTGAAGAATCTGACACAAATGTCTTGTGTCATGTCAACAGCAGCACCCCTCGCCACCACCACCACTTCCTATGCCAAAATGTAGTTAGCATACATTAATGTTGAATTTTGAGCAAGCCCCCATGACAATGTTCCACTTTAATAATGGTACAACACGGGCAAATTCGCTGATTCAAGATGTCAATTCTTCATGCACATCTTTGTCTCTATGAAGACCATACCATCTGTAAGTAAGAGTAATCATAATTTCCATTGCTTTACATGTTAATATCAAACTTGCAAAACTGAAAAATAAAAGGCTCTTAAGCAGAGCAATGTCCAATTTAAATGCAGCATGTGCATTCTAATGCGTATCTGCAATGGAAATTAAGATGCCTAACTAAAGGATAGAACTCTGGCATGCCATAAGTTAGTTAATTATTAAGATAAAAGCAGCTGGTCAATCAAGAATTAGCAGAGGTTTAACAAAGGTATTCATTCATTTAGAAATGCCCTTTATTTCAACATTCAGATGTCTGTATATTGAACACTACCCAAAAGCTCATTAAAAATGTTTACCCAAGTCCATTTAAACTAAGGTCAGGGCTTGAAAATTTTGCTTTGGAATCGCTGGTCCAGGCCCAGTAGGACCCTAAATTGCCCAGGTACACATCTGCAACGGACCAGTCCAAAGTCTGCCGTGCAACTATTTACTACAGTGCATTACCATATGCGACAAACAAGAAAAATAGCAAATTTAATATAAACTCAAAATTAACTACTTATTAAATCATAGAAATATTTGACTAAACGTTTTAAAATTATGTGTCTATACCTTCTACTGGTGGCTCCTCTTTGAACCTCAGTGCTATAGTTAAATAAAACTTCAAGTGTAAATGTTCTCAAAATAAAAGATGCCAAACGCCCCAATAAAACAATACATTTGACATTCAAAGCATGTTCAGTGATATAAATGGGAAAACACTCATAAAGTCGATCTATATGCATTCTGTAGCCCAAAAGGTAACAATTCACTTAACAGATTCCAAGCATCCTCTGACTTTTCCCCACTTCATCTTAGATATTAACTTTATCTTCATCAAATTATCTAAAATGCAGTGCAAGATGTCTGAAAATTGCTCGACAGACTGGTCAACCTCAGATCAACTTTGCTTTGGCACTCAGAGTGTTCATGTCAAATGCTTCGTTTCCTCAGAAGCAGTTAGTGGGTAATGGTCTTATCAGGACAGAAACGAGCTAGGTCTTGTCACTGACAGGCGAATAACCTGTGCGCAAAGATTTTTAAAGGCACAAGGAAACAGGGTCTTGATGACCAAGAATGGCATGCTTATTTACAATCAATAACCTTTCTGGTTTAAGTAATATGTACTTTGCTTGTTTCACATAATATCAATGGATCAGTTATAAAATTGGATGTCACAGTGAAAAAAGTTAATTGAATGATTGGTTGACTGTGTATGCAATGCATGCTGAACAAAACATAAAACAAGCTACTATCATCACACTCAACCCATAGCCTTTCCCCCATCATCCTGTAAAGTCTGAATAGGTTTATTTTTATTGCAATATCTGTCCCTTTTGGAACTGGGACATATGAAGTCTTGTGGAGCAACTCTTCTTGTAGCAGACAAATTTCTTTTGGTTGATTCTCGTGTTCTGCTATATTCAAACAAACCCATCTAGAATATATGGTAATCCAAGACTAGTGATGCTTAGTTTTAGCTATGGCTGAGGACAAATGTGTGATTGGCCAAGATCAAGTTTAGACTAGTGATCAGCATATTGCATACTAGATGTTAAGGTTCCTTGTCAAATTTTATACCACCAGTCTGTCGCTCGCTCAACTTTTGCTTCCATCAGTGTACTTTATGATTTTTTTTTTAGTTTCTTAAGGATTAGGAAGCAGATTTTCTTAAATTAATTATTAGCAATAAATAATAAAGGTCCATCAGGCTAGTGCTGCTTACATATGACTGGTCCATACCAAAAAGCATTTGGTTCCCCACCTCAGACCACCATATTTTTCAGACCATGAAGGTGCAATACAGGCTCACCTTACCAAGGTATCAATTATTTGCCAACAGTCATTGAATCTCTCAGTCTTAACACATGTAAGGGGGCAGTAATGCCACAGAATACTACATTTTGTGTAATGCATTATCCAAAACCAAATGAATGGTTAAGTGAGATGTACCCACAGAACAACAAGTCAAAATAGAAGCAAGATCTTTAGAATGGGACAGTAGAAGTCAGTAGCAGACTTTCTGACTCGCAAGTAATCCTTCATCTCAAGCAGTGTATGGTTTTGTAGACAGTTGATATACATGTACCAAAGTCAAACAGTGCAGTGCACTAATAACAGAACACCGGTTACCTATTGAGCTTCACACACAAAGGCCTGCCTGTTAACACATTAACCCTTGGAGGTTTTTGCCATTTTTGCCTGAAAATCGAGTAGGAAACACATTTTGAAAGCCATTTCTGAATAGCCTCGAAAACACCAAATCCATGGTCATCTTTCAATAACATACTGCCTAGTTGTGTTAGAAACATCGTTTTTCGTTGGCTATTGGACTCGTGCATGAGCAGAAGGGTAAAAGCTGGACTTGATTTGTTTTTTTTTTTGCTAAACAGAGCCATTATTTTTGTATGGAGACCACTCTTTATTCCAAATGCCCATCTTATCCTGCTTTTTGCAAAGGCTCATCTGTCTCTCTGCCGTTCATACCAGTTTGCCTTAGATCTGAGACCAAAAAGTCTAAAATCAGGACCCAAAATGGGATTCCGACCACAGGCGAATTTTGCATAAAAAAGGTCGGGTTAAAAAAATGAGCTTTTTCTATCTGTATTTTGTAGTGCAACTAGATATTCCAGATTATTTGGTATCATTGTAGAGCTACATCTGTCTACCTTTCTATAATACCACCCACTTTAGTGTATCATGCCTGACCATGACGCTACAGAGCTCGGCAGTAGGCTACTACCTCCTGTCCCGTAAAGTCGTCGCTAGGGGTTAATGTGTTAACTGTTACAGCAGAGTAGTATGTGTAATGTTTAACATCAATTTTAACCATTGTACACATTTTTGTAGACATATATTAAAATACAGAAAGATTGAAAAGTAAAATCTGATCATTACAGTTGCATAATTAATTATCACAGAAGAATTTTTACGTGTTTTAAAATCTTGAGACAACTCATTCACAATCAAGCCAGTGAAGCCATGACATAGCTGCCATTTCTTGTACTCGAGATTTACCAGTTCTATGTCTATATCTGTATCGATAAATCACCTGAATTTGATAAACTAATAAAAGCTATGTGTTGCCTACATCAACTGCCCATACTCCAGGAAGTACTGAATGAAATCCACGCCTCCATCTTGGAATGTGGTAAACCTGATCCAGTTACTTTTAATAGCAGATTACAATCAGAGCTTAAACAATGACCATGTAGTATCTAACGGAGATTTCTCTGAAGGTGGCATGAAGAAACCCAGCTCAAAATGGCTGATGTTTACAACAGACATCCAAATATGCTTCCATGCAAATCGGGCAGAGGCATCCAAAGGTAATTTCATGAGAATGGGGTAGTGGCATTCAATGGCGCTTCCATCTGGTAAAGGGACAATCATTTCCAAGAGCTGCAAATGTTTGGACCTGAACTGTGGCTATTATCCATCTCCACCAACATTCCCTCAGTAACCACAAATTTTCTTTCCATTCAAATGAAAATTTCAACATTCATTTAAAAAACGATGATCTTTACCTATGCCAAAATTTCTTGGTCGTTTCTCAAAGAGTGGGTTGACAACCTTCTTGGGTTCTACTACTTTCTTGGCCACCAAGGGTGCAGCGGCTACCTTTTTCTTTCCCTTTTTCTTGGGTGGCTGTAAATATAACTCACACATCAGAAACAATAATTTTAAATGTAACCTACTATCCTGTAAAAGCTGAACAGAATGGTCATTTCAAGCAACTGAAATTTAGTACACCTTTTTTTTAAGCCACAGGAGGGGTTAGTTTATTCCAATTGCAACAGATTCCGGCACACACATCCCCCATCTGAAACAAATGAAACTATTTCAATGCATGGTTCCCACGCTTTTTGAAATTTCCAGGTCTTTTCCAGGATGAAATTAATTTTTTCAAGGTTAACATATGACCATTACTGAATGGACTAAAAGAACGTTTTGGATTACAAAACATGCATTTTCCAAATCTGAAGATGTTTCTCTTTCAAAAACTCTCCAAAACATGCATGTCAGAAACGAAGATCATGTACAAAACCACAAAATGAGTCACACGAAACAAATTTGACTATATTCCCATAAATTGGTATTTAAAGCCATTTCAATGTACAGAATACAAATTCTAACTTTACTTTGCTGACCTGCATTATGTTGCTACATGAAAACAGCATAATGAGCATACATTGTTTCCTTTCAAACCTTTAATTCCACAGAATTCTAGAGCAATATGTGTGCATGTTATACAAAGAAAACATTTCCTATCACAGTATAAAAAAAACCAATAAATGCAAAATTTTAGAATCTTATCTTGTTACGAAAAAAGTTTAACCCTGAAATTATGTGTGCCAATAAAATCTCCAGATTCTTCAACCAACCTAAACTTCTCAAGACGATTTGGTTAAAAATTTCATCATTTAAAGACATTTACAAATAGGTTGATTTAAATTTTGACAAAAGATCTTCAAGATTATATACTGTTGTATAAACAAGGACTGAATTTTCTGTAAAATCAACTTATCTTCTTGTAGTTCAATAAACCAGTCCCCAAACCTGTAGTGATACATGGACTATTATCGTTTCTTAATATATAATAAGAGGGACAACAACTTCCCATTTTTCCTGCATTCCATTTAAGCTCTGAATCCAGTGCTTCAAGCTACATGTCACTGTGTAATAGTTTCGCGCCCAAGTCCAGCTCAGGGATTCGAAAATTTTCTAATCCAGGTTTCTGCCAAATATTCCAACCTCATTTTTCACATTTGGACATCCTGGATGGGTTCAGAGTAATTACATATCAAATTTGGAATCTGCCGCCACCGTAAGATAGCTTACCAGTGGGCCTAGCAAATTTTAACTAGGTTATGTTGACTTAATACCTGCATGAAATTGATACAAAAATTATTTTCTCTCTCATAAATTTTAAGTACTACAAACGTCTTTAATCTGCTGACAGACTAGACAAAACTCAGCATAGATGAAATGTGACCTGGTACTCACCATTTGTGTTAATAATCACATTACTTCACAAATCTCAAACAACAACATCGAAGTCCGATAGGCATGTGATAACAACAAACTCCTTTTTAATGTTGTTGTATAAAATTTCAATTATATTAAATGAAAGTCTGATACATTTTGGAAAAACCAGCTACAAGAAACTGCGCCAGTCTGATTTGTCAAGCAGAGTAGTCTGGTTACCTGCTTCGTATGCTCCATACATGAGGGAGCAAATTCAACATGGTAATCACATGATAAAACAAAACTCCAAAGTAGGTCTCGGAATAAACATTGAGAATTTTGTGCTCTTTCATTTTTGTATTTTTATTACAAGCAGTATATGGCTTTCATTTAGTATTTTTTCTATAATATTTCAAAATGACAGTTGTGAGATTCTGTGTGCTCGTGCGACATGCTATCAAAATCGCTAGTACCAGCTCAAATTTCATCAACGCATTAGTTTTGTCTTTCAGAAGATTAAAGACATAACGATTTTAATACTCTTCCAATTTCTGAGAAAATAAATAATTTTCATATAGATTTCATGCAGGTATAACTCAATTTAACAACGTTTAAGTTTGGTAGCCCATCCGCTAAGGGGATATCAGTGTATCCCCCAGGGGTGTAAAATTGAGGGTAAAAAAACCCCTTGGTGTCAGAACTGGGGGTCAAATAAAGAATGTACTGACAAATTTTCATATGACTTGTAGTTTTTCAGCTTGAAATGGGATATTGCAACTTGCACAACATTCTCTCTCTCTAAACATACAAATAAGCCAACATGCACAATTAACAAACAAATGCATTGTCCATTCAAAGAATAATTTTATTAGTTCTATTTCTTTTAAAGTCGTACTTTTAACAGTCTCCTTATAATCAATATGAAGCAATATTATAGCCCAACACAGTACACACAGGCCAATACAAAAAGCCAAATAAATCTTTTTAAGAAAATGGCAGTCAAATTACTGCCTTTCATAAAATGTGTACTATCATCGGTTTCATTGTACTTCGTCCTAGAACATATTTATCCAAATATCAAGGAGGATAATGATTCATCTTCTTTCTAATAAGTTACACTTGAACTTTAAGATCTATCTTTTATTGCAGCAAAGTTAAAAACCAACAAAATCTACAGTGACCCACCGACTTTGTAATCCAAATAATACATCTGTCTCTGCAAGTTTACCGATTTCTTTGTTGTGAAAGAATGTCTTGGGTTATAATGTGTTCTCCAGATATCTTGTGGCGAATGAGGGCAGATTTTTAAGAATTCTAAAACCCTGTCAAGAAAGGATTATTTACTACTGCAGTCTTCGCAATCACGCGATCATAAGCCACACCGGTTTCCTAATATATGAATACCGTATTCCAGTCAAGGGCATTATTTTCTCCATTTTTCATTAAAGTTAGATCCACACTCTTGTGTTCTGCTTCTTTCACTTTCTTTGCTAATGATTTTTAGTGCACAGCGTTTTAATCTGGAGATCACTTTCAAGTGCAACAAGCATTGAGATTAAACATCTAGATGACAGCTTGCTGAGCTCGATGGAAATCGTGCGGGAGCTCGCAAGATTAGGGGAAGCTACTCGGTCATAACATTGCCTATGCTAGTCTGGTTCATTGTATCGAATGTTCCATGCGTTGCACTCTGCTATACGAGCGCAAGGCAAGGAACAAACAAAGCGGGAAAGCAGTCAATGCCTATGAAAAAGTATATACGATGTCATCCATCATCCAATGCATTGGGTATTAAATAAATCCTATCACATTATGAAAATCTTTTGCATCAAAAAAACGTGTGCATCAATTTTCTCCAGCATGCGTCCCTGACGCACAAATGTGCGCAAAGGGAAGCACTGGGATATGCTTTAATGCCACCATGCTGACCGCTCGTGGTACTAGACTGTTTTTCATACCTTCCATTATTAAATAAAAAAAAATATGGATATCGAGCTGTCTGTGAAACAAAGTCTACTAGATGCATCTAATCCACTGAGCGTTTGGATTGTCTCAACAAATAAATTTATGGCAAGCACCAAAATGATCCATTCTGCAACCTCCTAATATTCTAGTTAGAAATCGTCAAATTAAACTCAATTCAGTTACAACTCAATTATGTAATTGTTTTGTGCATCACGTTGTGGAGGAAAATTCCTGGGGTTTTCCCAGACTTTTGTCAATATTTGCAAAATTCAAGGACTTTTCACAGTCGGGAAAA
Organism: Sinohyriopsis cumingii; assembly: GCA_028554795.2. Classification (NCBI taxonomy): domain Eukaryota; kingdom Metazoa; phylum Mollusca; class Bivalvia; order Unionida; family Unionidae; genus Sinohyriopsis; species Sinohyriopsis cumingii. The sequence goes on from JAPYKE020000208.1 coordinate 707,562, forward strand.
AAATTACCATTTCTCCTGACTTTTCCCGATAGCGTGGGAACCCTGTCAATGGAACTTGAAAATATATCCACTTGCTTGTGTCAAAATTTAATTTCATCAGGAAGACAAAGTAGACTTCTTACTAAATCAGATTTTCTTTTGTGAAAAGTCTCAATATAGGCAGCAAAGTTAGAGATGTATCTGAAAATTCTGCCACTTGATCCTGTCAGTTTACCAGGGTACATGCTATATTATGCCATTTATTTTTGCACTAAATTGTCAACCAAAACAAGATAAATATCTGAGTGGACAACCACTCCACCAAAATATGCCATCTACCCAATATTTATGTTGTCACATCTGTTGCTTGAAAACAGAGAATCACCCAAGCCAATATGGCAAATGTAACCGAAGAAACTCCCAATTTGAAATGCCAACAAGTCAACAGTGTTTTAGGTCTTGTGGCAATGAGTAAAATGACCAAAATTTCACCAGTTCTTCGAATATCTTTAATATTTTTTTTTATTTTTTATAGTGGTAGGGGGATACAAACAAATGGTATCACGGTATGTTGTGCAAATACTAGGCCAATACAATATACATTTCAAGTCGAAGTGTAGTCCTACAATCTAAAATACATCACATGTTGCTTGTGTTTTACTGCTATGTCATACTGTCCAAATAACAGCCTTGTACAGCATGTTCCAATGTCTGTTGACATTAGAAGGAGTAGTCAAACTTTCAGGAATATCTCGCACTTGGCTGCCCATATCGACACTTCCACCAATTGATATGTAATATAGTGACAGTGCCGTTTTTATCCTGGTGTTATCAAAATATGACGATAGCAAATGGATACATTTTCAGGTTCTGTGAACAACCATTTGAATTAGTTGAAATGTGACAGTAGTCGAGGTATGACGAATTATGTTCATGTGGCGGATGTTTCTTTAACAAAACGAAATGTTGCTTACAGTTCCAATAGGCATAATATATTTTTATTCGTTTCATTAAAGAATAATACTTCAACCTGACCTGATTTCAGCATTCCCTGCTTCCAGGCCAATGAAACTTTAAAACAGGTCCATTTGCTTTGTGTGAGAATATGAATTTCTTAGGAAAAAATATGTATCAAGTCTGACTAATACATTACAACTTTAATTTGTAAAAAAAGCACAGACAATGGCTGCCAAATGTGCGAGATATTCCTGAAATATTTATTTTCGTTACGTTAGTAGACATAAAAACATACTAGACAGCGCAGTCATTTAGGCAGTAGACCTCGACGCCAAATCATAAATATCAAGAACGAGGTCTTACATTGTAGAACTACTCAAAGTTTTGCACTGTAGGATTATACATTAGTCCTACATCTAAGACCCAATACTGATATTCATGTTGTGGGCGCCAAGGTCTTACAGCCTAACTAACGGCACTGTGTAGCGTGTTTTGATGTCGCCTAACATCGTTACGAAAGTCAAATTTTCAGGAATATTTCAAACAAATGACAACTAAAATAAACGACGCTTTTCAACAAAGTAAAGTAATAATGTTTTAGTCAGACTTTACTTTGAAGTCTTTTCTCTAATAAATTCAAATTCTAACAAAAGAAATGGATGTACTTTCAAGTTTTGTTGGCCTACATTTCAGTTGGCTGGAAAGTGATAAGAGATGCAGAAATCGGGTCAAGTTGAAATATTATTCTTTAACAAAATTAATAAAAATATAGTATGCCTTTTGGAACCGTAAGCAATGGTTCGTTTCATTTAAGAAAATTATCTCCAACATGTACCTACTTCGGCATACCTCGACTACTGTCGCATTGCAACAAATTTAAATGTATGTCAACGGAACGTGAAAATGCGTCCATTTGCTAGTATCATGTTTTCATTCCGCCAGGATAAAGATAGCACAATAAGTATATTAATTACACATAAATTAGTGGAAGAGTGTCGATATAGGCTGTCAAATGTGCGAGATGTTCCTGAAACTTGGATTACTCATTCCGATGTCAACGACATCGGAATATGGGCTATCTGACAATTCGGCCCAACTTGGACCGAAAATAAGACCCAATTCGGCCCAACTCGGAAGACAATTCGACCCAATTTTATGGTACAAATGACAATAGTTTTAACAAGTATTTATTTTTAACATATATTTTGAGTTCTTATATGATTTTACCGTATAGTTCAAAATCCTTGCATTAGATAATTATTCATTCTCCTTTTAATTAGTTTGTAAAATAGAACAGATTGAGAATAAAATCTGAAACATTTGGTGAACTAGATAAATTTTTTCCGAAGTTATAATGATTAGGAGCTTTCTGATATCTTTAGGAAAACCATCCCAAAGACAAATATTACTGTGGTGAAAGGACATCTGATAAAAAGAAGTATAGTACAGATGGACGTGATGCTTTGGGAGTTACATAGACAATAATGAGATACATCACATCTCCTGTGGAAGGAGGTCAATTTTGTTAGGCACTTGCTACTTGGTCTCAAAACCTTTATTCTCAAGCAAAATACATATGTTACAAGAGATCTCGTATTTGAACGTATTTGTTATAATTTACAAATAAAATGATACCGGGAAAATGGTTGAAAATTGCATAATTGGGTATTCTGCGATAATTTCACATAAATTTAATTCAGAACATTATTGCGTTTTAATATTATGAGTTACGAAAAGACAAATGTGCACAACATAAGATGCATCTTTACCAAAATTTCTCGTATTTTAAATTTCATTTAATCCTTTACCTCATAGCACAGTGACAAAGTGCAGCATGCTATAAATAGAACACGTTAACTAGTCAACAGCATACACATAGGCCTGCCTGTGAAGTGTTAAGCAATGTAGTGTATGTTACGTTTAACAGGAGTTTTAACCATTTAACCATTTTACATTTTTGCTACACATCTATTACATGTGGAAAAATTTAAGAGTAAAGTCCGATTGTTATAGCTGTGTAATTATTTTTCACAGAAGAATTTTATATGTGCTTAAAAACAGAGAGAACTCGTTCACTGTCATGTCAGTAAGGCCGCATGACCAACCGTAGCTGCCATTTCCCATACTCGAAATTTACATGTTTTTTGTCTGCGTCTACATCATTAAGTCATCTGAATTTGACAATCAATAAAAACTAATTGCTGCCTACATAAATATCAGAGCCTTTACCTAAGTTATTGAACCTTTCATAGTTGTGATTCTAATCATGAAAACTTTGTAAGTACTAAATGAAATCCTGCCTGTGAAATGTTAAGCAATGTAGTGTATGTTATGTTTAACAGCAATTTTAACCATTTTACATTTTTGGTACACATATATGTGGAAAAATTTAAGAGTAAAGTCCGATTGTTATAGCTGTGTAATTATTTTTCACGGAGGAATTTTTTTATGTGCTTTAAAATCGAGAGAGAACTCGTTCACCGTCACGTCAGTGAGGCCGCATGACCAACCGTAGCTGCCATTTCCGATACTTGAAATTTACAAGGTTTTCGCGTGCGTCTACATCACTAAGTCATCTGAATTTGATAAATTATAAAAACTAATTGCTGCCTACATCAATATCAGAGACTTTACCTAATTTATTGAATCTTTCGTGGTTGTGATTCTAATCGTGAAAACTTCGTACGTACTTAATGAAATCCGTGGCCACCATTTTGCAGAGTGGAGATTACGATCCAGTTACTTTAAATAGCAGATATCGACCAGTGCATGAATAGTGATCACATGATCTGACGTAATTGTCATTCGCAGAAATGAATGTAGTATCTAATAGGGGGATTTTCCCCGAAGGGGGCGCTACGAAAACCAGCTCAAAATGGCTGATGTTTACAGCAGGCTTCAAAAGGCGCTTCCATGCGAATGGAGGTGAGGCGTCCAAAGACGCTTGCATGAGGTAAAGGGTTAAATTGATAATAATGAATATTCAAAACATCAAAAACATTTTAAGTTGTCAAATACCATTCTAATCATAAGTTTCCAATTCAAAATATCAGCACGAAAGTTTACAATGTGTATGCCTTTTTAGTCACTCCACAAATATAAAGTATGTATCAGATACATACGACAAAAGACTTCATTAAATCTGTAATCGTTTTCACTCAGCTTTCTTGGTTCCCTTTTGGTCATGAAAATATGGCATGAAATTATTACAAATATGTTTTGATCAACCATATTAAACACATACATTCTTCACTGTAGTTATTTCTCCTTTATGTGACAGCTGAACATCATTATTCACATGATCATTGATCTGATATAATCATTATGACTTATTTTATATTTTATAAGATAAAATGAATAAAAATTTTATCCTTAAGTGCTTTCACGAAACTTAAAAAATAAAAATAAAAAAATGTATTTTATAAAATGTTTTGAAATGTAGAACGGTAATGTATGTGTCGTAGTGTAAAACACTGATATATTTTAAAGTTCAAACAACTTAAATGTACACTTTTGTGTGCAATTAAAATGGCCTGAACTTATATACAGTCTCACATACAGAAAACAACATTTTTAGCAGATAAAAGTGAGGAGTCTTCACGTGTACTGTTTAGGTGACGCATGTATTTCACTAATGTGAAGCAAATGTATAGTATCTACTTGCTGTTTGAAGAAAAATCTTTATACAACTATTGCAAAGTTGGGCCCAATTGTCTTTCAAGTTATTTTCGGTCCAAGTTGGGCCGAATTGTCTGCAAGTCCGGAATACGCTATACAAGGCCGTTATTTGGATAGTAAGACATAGTACCTGAACAAAATCAACATGTGCTATGTTTTGCATGTAGGACTAGATTAGACACATACTTCAGTAAGAGAAATGTACTTTAGTACTACAGTAAAATAATATTATTTGAAGAAAGTTTATCACTCCTACAAATGTTAGAAGTATTCTACTTTATTGTTTGTCAGAAGGCGTTAGGTGCACAACAAGCTGTAGAAACTATACTGGCAGTCAAAATCGAGAAAAATGTACTTTTTTTTACAAGTGCAATAATGTTGAACTTATTCATTCAAAATGAAGCTCGTTCCATAAGTTGGTCTACTAAACACATTTTAGATTAACTTCGAGTTATAAAACAACGGAATGTGTAATGAGAGCATTTGTAACGTTATGTACAGTTGTTTATTCCAACAATAAGAGGGTGCATACTAGCATTCAGTAATTAGAAACTGCTGATATCTGACCATTCATATTAATTATTAATTGTTCTTCTTTCTTTATGCAGCTTTTTAAGTTAATTTATTGCCAGTCTTTAAAGATGCGTGCAGATTTTAAGGAAAATATAAGCGATAGCTCACCATGATGATTTTCTAAACCGGAAAAGGAAGAGACACGCTATGTTCAAACTGGTTTTCAAACTTCCTCCAAGTAATTGTTCTAAAACCAGTCAAACTGACTTTGTATTGAAAGAGATTACATGCGTCTTGAGTATACTGATCATTACAGCAGCAAACAGACCGGTTAAATCAAGTCAATCAGCTGAATACAAATGATGTAAACTAATTTTACTAATTCTTTAAGCTTCACAGATATGACATTCACGTGAAAGAGCTACTCAGAAATATACAGTTGTCAGATATGGTTGAGTTTTGGAATTTACTGTTTCTGTAAAAAATTTCGGTCTTATGAAACCAGTTTATCCGACACGTCAATTTACCACAGTCCTACATCATGTAGTACATGTAAGACCTTGACGCTGATATTCATGGTTTGGGCGTCAGATTATATGCGTCTTGTAGCACTAAAACAAAACCAGCATGTGCTATGTTTTACCTTGTTGGACTACAATTTGCCACAAAGATGTGTTTCGAAATGCAGAGGTTGTTTTTATCTGACTTGATAATACAGTGAGAAAAAAGAAACTCGTAAAGCCCCTGACGCTTCATTACCAGTCGCGTCAATACTTGCTCACAACACTATAGGCATCATGGATATCAAAAAGTGCACAAAATTTGGTCATTTTATTCACTGATTTATAAGTTCTAACCTGACTGTGGCCAGGGGTCCCAAACACTGTCAACCTGTTGGTGTTTTGAATCAAACTTGAGTTTCTTCACTAACACTGTGACCATAATGCATGGGTCAGTCTGTTTTTGAAGCAACAGATGTAGTGTAGTTCAGTCTGTGATAATCACAATAATTCCTTGAATTGTTTAGTTGCATCTCATTGAACACATACAATAGTTCCTACTTTTTTATTGTTCAATTTGTTTTAGAAATATTATAACTACACATTGCAAATGGTGGATTTAGACAACAGTTTTTACTGAAATAGACTGGAACATGCATTGCCAATTTAATGATGTAAAGGCTTGAGAATCCAACGGTATGTCAATCTTTGGACAAAAAATCATAACAATTTCATCAAATTTCAAAAATTCAGTCATCAGATATGTATATGCTCCTTTGGTAATTGTTAGCGCCAACCAGTGGACTTTATAAAAACATATTATTCTTTTCCTTTTCTTGAGGATTGTGGTTAACTGTTGTCTCGACTTTGCTACTCATTTTTCAGGTACAAGAATGCATGTAACTGAAACATTGAATCCTAATATCATTTTATTTTTGGAGTAAATAAAAGTGAGGTGAATTCTAATACACAATCGGGGGACCATTTACCCAAATTACCTTATATAGGAGAAACATGTGGATAAATGTTTTCACTGTCTTTCACTTGAAGAAATTTATGAATATCACAACATTTATGTAGTTTAAGTTACTATGGTCTCCAAGTGTTGGAAATTGTGACTACATGCTATTTTTAGATTTTAGCTTTTAATCAGTTCCTAGCCCAACATATTATGGTTTATGGGGAAAAACAGTAATATGTGATACTCAGAACCCAGTAAGTCTAAAACAAATGACTCCTTAAAAATGCATGTTTCAGAATACTTTGAGCATAGCTATCAAAACACCTTAAATACAATGCGAGGCAGCATTTTTTATACAACTTCAATAAATGGGAGAAAATTATTTTTGGCTATGAAGTCTGAAACCCAAGATAAATCAACCTTTGACTCTACAACTGATGATTTAGAGACATTTTCAGTGCTGGTTGGAAGGTTTAATTTGGCAATGTGTTGAAGTCCATTTTTAGAAAAAAAACTTGTAGTTCGACAATGTACTCATAACAGTGCAGAGTCAGTAAATAATAAATAGTTTGATCATTCGGAAATCTAAAAAGACATCGTATTTAAAAGAGGATATAATGGAAGTGACTAAAGTAGACATGAAAAAAATAGTTCAGTGATTTCATACAGGTTCGTTAGTGTAAACAAGATTTTAAAGCAATCAAAGCGTCCAACCTATTTTTTGTATTCCAATAAATAAAACAACTACTATCAAATGATGAAGAGCCAAAAGAACCATAATTATATACTCTGCTTTCACACTATGGGTTTCTTATATTGTTAACAAAGCCTGATCATTTTATTGTCCATGCACGTAAAGCCCTTTCCATTTTAATTACATCATTTTTATCATTTGGCTAAATCAGGTTCAAAATCACTGCTTTTGAGGATGATATATTCACTTGTTATCTTTTGAATACTCAAACATATAATATTTTGTAGTGATCCTGTGGTATGTTGAAGTCGTCATATGGTATCTTGTTATTGCACATGCTAACCCAGCTGTGGTCATCATGTAGTATATTTTGGTGAATTGACGGTGCCCATTTTGGATTACAAATGTAGATCATAAACAGTGATGAATATACAGCTTTTGCAACTTAATTACACTTGTTTGTTTTTTGTTCTTTTTTATCTTTACTTTATATTTATCTCATTATCATATTTATGTCATTATCCTATTTAATTTATTGTACTGTATTTTTGAAAGAGAAAGATCCAGAGTTTAGTGTGGGTATTGAATTTTTGTTTACAAATTCATGCTTCTTCATCAAGGTCTTGTTCCAAACTATCTTCTTAGTTATAAATAAATTCCATCAGTTATTCCTGTAGAAAAGTTTCTTTCTTAGTGAAAGATGTAACATCAATTACAGTTTTTCTTTGTTGTCATGGGCACAGTTTGCAATAAAATTATGTTCTTTGTTTGGTGAAGCCTTCATGAATGTGTGAATAATCTTAAACAATCTTTTAAAGGAGATAATCGTTAGGAGGACACTTTCATAGCAGTACTAGGCAATTAACCACCTCCCCTTCCTTTGGACTTGTATGCATTTGAGGACAGTGCCAAACATGTCCATTGGAGGAGGGAAATTTGTATGAGGCATGACAGGTATGTGATTTTTTAATCGTTGTTCAGTTGTAAAATCTGTCATTCATCTAACCTGCAAACCTAGTCATTCAGAACTTGGAAAATCTTAATTTCTTTCAGGTGGCAAAGCAAGATTTTACCAGATTGATTTAAGCAGTTGGCTCCATGAAGTGACCCTCACCATGTCTCAGCCTCAAAGGGGAGTAATTCCTCAAAGCAAAGAAGCATTACTGAAGTCATACACAAAGAAACTTAAAGATGATGTCAAGTCTATGTTAGATAATTTCACAGAAATTGTCAAACTAGCCAGAGTAAGTACCAGATATTTGGTTAACTAGGAATATGTATTCAGTCCTATTATTTGCAATCTTGGGTTTCTTGTTTTAATCATCCATGTTAGATGACAGCTAAACATAGTCTTCATTTTGTGATGGTGTTGTCATCATCATCATGATCATCAGTATTGTTTCACCCATATTAGAAGACAGGTAAACATTTTTTAATTCTGTGCCTGCATTGTTGGTGTTACCACTGAGTATTATATACAAGTTTTATTTAACTGTAAACATCAAAGAATTTGATCTTGAAATTAAGATTTACTTTGAGTTTTCTTCATGTTTTAGTAAAATTCTTTGCAAATAATTTTAGTTCTTTCGTGAAAAGGTTGACTTATACCAAAGTCATGTCAACTTGATCCAATTCCAATATCACTGCTGCTTGAATGCTTAGATCCAGTATTGCCTTCGCTAACTGATGTTATTAATACCTCTCTCTCATCCTGGGGATTCCCATCATTTTTCAGAACTGCCATTGTAAAGCCTCTGCTGAAGAAACCAACACTAGACCATAACGATTTAAAGAACTACCGCCCAGTTTCTAATCTCCCATTCATATAAAAAATCTTAGAAAAGGTTGTTCTATCCCAGCTTGTATCTCATATAAATTCAAACATTCTTTTTAGCAATGTACAATCTGCATATTGCCCTTGCCACAGTACTGAAACTACTCTTCTAAAAGTAGTTAATGACATTCTCTCTGCGTTGGATAACGGAAAGATGACAGTCCTCACCCTCCTTGATTTGTCTGCAGCATTTGACACAATAGATCATGATATATTACTTACCGTCTCCAGCATGTATTTGGCATTCATGATACAGCCTTACTGTGGTTCAAGTCCTACTTGGTCAACAGGACACAAATTGTATCTGCAAATGGAATACACTCCAGCCCAGTTGATCTATGTTGTGGCATTCCACAGGGGTCTGTTCTTGGACCTGTACTCATCATTCTGTACACTCATTCGCTCTCAAGTGTCATAGATCATCATCCAGTGTCTCACGAATTGTATGCTGATGACACCCAAATATACAAATCTAGCCACCCAAATGAAGTTGATGCTACCATCCAAGGTGCATTTCTGATGTGAAATCATGGATGACATGTAACAAGCTGCAGATGAATGATGATAAAACTGAGGCCATTCTGATCACAATACAAAGACTTTCTCATTCACATGCTTTACCTCAAACAATAAATATCAGCAACACCAACATTAAATTCACATAATCAGTACGAAACCTAGGTGTTACTCTGGACAGTACTCTCACATTACACCAACATGTCATGAACATATGCAAGGCTGCATATCTTGAGCTGAGACGCATCAGTTCAAAACACAGCAGCTTGGATCTTACTTAGAGTACCACAATCAGAGCACACCTCCCCGCTGCTCTGTACCCTACACTGGCTATCCATTCAATCCAGAATCAAACACAAAATTTCTCTGTGCTACGTTTCACTGTCGGACTCTAGTCCAACATACCTATCCAACCTCACCCATGTGTACACACCAGAAAGATACTTACGCTCCTCTTCTGACAATCGTATACTCATTATTCCCACTATGAAAACAAAGTCATATGGACAGCGTTCTTTTGCATACCAGGGCCCAGCAACATGGAATGAATTGCCCACTGAACTTAGAGACACAAAGACACAGTGATCACATTCAAGAGGGCTTTCAAAACTCACTTATTTTGACTGCAAGAACAAATTTAAAGACCTAATAATGTTTCCTACCTTAAATATTCTCTGCATGTTTTTTAATGTTTTCTAATTTCATGGTGTTTGTTTTTATAATCATATCATTATATGTTTTTGATCTTATATGTGTTGTCTAATGTTGTAAAGCGCTTAGAGCTTCGAAGGGGTCATCCATTAATTATGTCAACAAAATAAGGGGGGAGGGGGTTTGAAGAAGTTTGACAATTGTTGACATGGGGGAGGGGGAGTTCAAGATAAATTGACGTCAACAATGTTATTTTTTACAATAAATTTAATAAATCAAAAAATAGGAAATTAGTCGGTGCATTGGTATGGCACACACTTGCTCGCCCGTCAACAGCCCACCAGTTTAATCCTAAACCAGTTGAGCTCTTGCCAAGGAAGTCATAGTCTTGCATCATCGTATTTTGTTTTTATTCAATGTAGATTGTAGACAGATTTTTAAGGGAAGCTGTTACTAAATTCAAAGACTGCACTGAACCATAGACATCTAAATAGTATAGCTATCCATGGACTTCTATTAAATAGCATCTATGTTGTATGTATAGATGCTATATATATTGAAGTCCATGAGCTGTCCCTCCAAGGATGGATAACTGAGCCTAAGAAACTTGAGAGCTTGACTATCATACAGTCATCTTTAACATAATACATAAAATAAATTATGTAGCCTACACAAGCATACAACTTCTTCAACCAGATGCAGTAACCTTAATGCCTTACAAATATTGTACACTTTGATAACAGACTCTTGTTCATTTCAGGCAAATGACCCCGCCCCCCATTTGCATGTGCTGTAAAATTGCTGTAGCCTATATATGAAAGCTAGAATATAAACTCTCGATTTTTTCATGAATTCAAAGTGTTATAGTCAATTTGAAATCTGTTAAACAAGTACAAAAAATGTATTAAAATTTATTCGTAGACCTTTTAATTTCTATAATTCTATTTTTAGCATAAAAGCCAGCCATATAAAATATTGTTAGTTTGGGGGGGGGGGTAAAATTTTATTGGGGGGTCACTGAAAGTTTGACAGTTGTTGACAAGAGGGGGGGGGTAAAAAATTGCCTAAAAATTGTTGACATAATTAATGGACATCCCCTAAAGATTAGGCGCTATACAAAGTCCTCATTATTATTATTATTATTATTATTATTATAGCTGAATGCATAATATGATTTGTGTGGATGATGAAAAAGTAACTTCATATTTTCCTAGATTATGATGAAAAAGGAACTTCATATCTTCTCAGATTCATGAAGTCCTGAAGAAATAATCTTGATTCCATATTCAATACAAAACTGGTCATGGCAAAATTAATGCTGTTCTAGCACAGATTGTAAATTATTTTCAGGGTTCAGTTCACATTATGACAAATATTTATAATGCAGTTTAGATTAATTTATCAGTACTTAATATATCAAATTATGCAAGAAGGACATATGGATATTCCTTACTGGTTCTATGAATAAACAACTCTGGTTTTGCATCACATTGTAACATTTAACTCAATTAAATCTTGATTTTTTTTTCTTCTACATAGGGTTAGTAAAAATCAGTAATCATTGCTGAATGATGGCTCAGGAGAATGTGAAAACCGATGATATTGTTTTTCCTTTTTGGTGTGAATCAAATCAGTTAACCAATGATAACACAAATAAACAGCCAATAATATAATATAATAGCCACTAGGTAAACAAAAGTAGCCAATAATTTAAAAAAATAGACAATAATAAAACAAAAAATAGACAATAATAAAACAAAAATAGACAAAAATAAAACAAATAATTGCCAATAGTAAAACAAAAATAGACAATAATAACACAAAAAGTAGCCATTTGGTTCAGACTTGTCATATAAGCCATATTCATCAACCTAGTAACAACTGTCAGTTTACTCCTAAACATTGATCTCAAGCAAGCATATATTCCTAGTCATCTGTCAATAATTGTATTATTACCTGTGTATGAAATATTTGTTGAGCCCTGGGAAAGATGACATGGACACAAAAGTATGTTTAGTTTTAAATCTCATTTTGTCTCATCATGTATAAGCTGATGATTAACTGTAAGGTATGCTTTTTGGTAGTGTTGCCTCATTGCTGATTTTTTTTCTCCAGGTCTAAATCTGATTTTCCTCAAATTGGTTCATTTTTTCATTCATCTCTGATCCAGTTTTTACATAACAGTGGCTGTGTGGTCTAAAGCGCTCTCCGTTACGGATCACTGCCATCTCACCTCTGTCTGCGTAGGTTCGAGTCTCGGATTCGGCCAATGTTGGTATGTGAGAAAGCTTGCCAGTAGCTTCTCGAGGGTCGGTGGTTCTTTCCGAGGATTTCCTGGGTTCTTCCTCCACCATTAATACTGGCCACCATGTATAGCCTATCTTGTGCTGAAAAATGGCGTTAAACCCTACAACAACAACAACAACAACATAACAGTCAATCCAGTCCCATTTTGTCATAATTCAACAGGATGAAGATTATCCTTGTAACACATTATCCCCTGGAGGTTTTTGTCGTTTTTGCCTGAAATTTGAGTAGGAAACACATTTTGAAAGCTATTTCTGAATAGATCCGAAAACACCAAATCCCAAGTGATATTTCAATAACATACTGCCTAGTTGTGTTAGAAACATCATTTTTCATTGGCTTTTTAGCTCGCGCATGAGCAGAAGGATAAATGTTGGAGTTCTTTTTTCTTCTTTTTTTGCTAAACGGAGCCGTTATTTTTTTATCAAGACAACTGTTTATTCCAAATGCCCATCTTATCCTACTTTTTGCAAAGGTTCATCTGTCTGTTTGCAGTTCTTACCGGTTTGCCTTAGATCTGAGACCAAAAAGTCGCAAATCTGGACACAAAATCAGATTTCGACCACAGGCAAATTTTGGGTAGAAAACATCGGGTCCAAAAAATGAGGTTTTTCCCTCTATTTTGTACTGCATCTAGATATTCCAGATTATTTGGTATCATTGTAGAGTTACATCTGTCTACCTTTCTATAATACCACCCACTTTAGTATATCATGCATGACCATGATGCTACAGAGCTCGGCAGTAGGCTACTACCTCCTGCCACGTTAACTCTTCGCATGGGGTTAATGTGTTAACAAGGATTTTTTAATTTTTTTTGCAAATCATCATGGAATGGCTAAATTTGTAATTTATGTGCAATGTCGATGCACAAGTGATTAAATACACAAGAAATACTCAAATTTGGTGATGTCATCAAAATGCACCCATTAACACATTAACCCCTGGAGGTTTTTGTCGTTTTCACCTGAAATTCGAGTAAGAAACACATTTTGAAAGCTATTTTTGAATAGATCCAAAAACACCAAATCCCAGGTAATCTTTCAATAACATACTGCCTAGTTGTGTTAGAAGCATCGTTTTTCATTGGTTTTTTTTTTTTTTTTTTTTTTGCTAAGCAGAGCCATTATTTTTGTATCGAGACCACTCTTTATTCCAAATGCCCACCTTGTCCTACTTTTTGCAAAGGTTCATCTGTCTGTTTGCAGTTCTTACCAATATGCCTTAGATCTGAGACCAAAAAGTCTATAATCCGGACACAAAATCGGATTCGGACCACGGGCGAATAATGGGTAGAAAAATGAGGTTTTTCCCTCTGTATTTTATAGTGCAGCTAGATATTCCAGATTATTTGGTATCATTGTAGAGCTACATCTGTCTACCTTTCTATAATACCACCCATTTTAGTGTATCTTGCATGACCATGATACTACAGAGCTTGGCAGTAGGCTACTACCTCCTGAGCCATTAGAATTTCAGAGCCCATGTTGTGTGTATCTACACATATGCACACACACACACACAGTGTGATAGTGGTGATACTGTAGTGCATTGCACAGGCTACATTTGTTCTATACTGGCATATCATTATAAATGTAGTACAATGCAAATGTAGACATAATGTACTGTGGTGGTATGTCATTATAGTACAAGGTACAGGCTAGACATGTTCTGAGTTAGTATGTCATTATAGTACAAGGTACAGGCTAGACATGTTCTGAGGTGGTATGTCATTATAGTACAAGGTACAGGCTAGACATTATGTTCTGTGGTGGTATGTCATTATAGTACATGGCACAGGCTGGACATCATATTCTGTGGTGGTATTTCATTTTAGTACACGGCACAGACTTGACATTATATTCTGAGGAGGTATGTCATTATAGTACAAGGCACAGGCTAGGCACAATGTTGTGTTGTGGTATATGATTATATAGTACATTGCACTGACTAAATATTGTGTTTTACGGTACCATATCATTAAAGTACATGGCTAAGTCTAGACATTATGCTCTGTAGTATTACATTATTAAAATACAATGCACAAGGTACAGGCTAGACATTATGTTCTGTGGTGGTATGTCATTATTGTTTAGTGGAACTTGCTTACAATATACAGGAGCTATTGTTGTTAAAATGTGATCAGTTTTGAATATTTGGCAAAGTTTTTAATGTATTCTCAGTGATTGGTGAAATGCAGGTACTTACTTCCAGGTATACAATGATCTGATGGCACACATTCTGCACAAATGTAAATACATGTATGTCAGCAAACACACAGACCTATCCAGAAATATATGTACGTGGTATTACCAACCAGGGCCCAGAAATATCTAATATCCTCTTGGGCTTGTAAAAAAAAAAAGTCTAATTTGTCTGAGAAAATTTGGATTGCACTGAAGACATGCATAAGACTAGTAAATTATATTTATCTCTATTATTGACCTTTACTTTTATGACTGTATGTCTATAAAAGTTACAAGGTTTGTGTACAAAGCAAAGCATATAACATATGAATGAGGAACATATTGCTTGGATTGCCTGTAATTAGTGGTCAGTTTGCTTTAATGTACATGTCATTCTAATGGCAGTATGACAGAAATACCATTGTTAAGGCTGTCTACCTCACATACCATTTTATAGCTGAAATCCAACATTAAAATAATTGAAAAAGAAGGGGGGGGGGTATTTTTAAATGTTTCTATCCACATTTATCTGCATTACAGAAACTAGCAATAACTAGTCTAATGGGGACTGAAACTATTACAGCAGTCATTGTTACTGGTAGAGATGTTAAAATTTTCAGAAATTTCTACCGGGTACCCATCAATCTTAATGATCAGTTACCCGGGTACCCAATGAAAAGGAAATTGTATTAAATGTAAACCTGAACTGCTTTGTTTTAGGTTCACTTATGCCAATGCCCAATAGAGGTATAAGCATAATTTATTACTAATATAATTGGCAGAAAGTGTATTCTGAGCACAAAAAGAGCAATCATATATTACATGCCAGAATTATAGAAAACTATGAAAAACATACATATTTATTTTATTTAATGTACATTTATTGCTGTAATTACCTGGGTATGCAGTAATATTTTGTCACAAATCAGCTAAATCAATGTGGATTAGTAGTTAGCACAAGAGAATAGACACAAAATAAGTTATGCATAACACTCACTTTAACTAGTCTACATGACTGTAGTAGCTTTTGCAAATAGTCGTGAAGTCCACAAATGACGACTGTTGTAGTAATCCTCAACCTGCTATAGTTCATCCCTTAACAACGGTACGGTACAATGTTTTTAAGTTAAAAAATCCCTCTCCTCTAACATTTTTCAGTCATTTAACATCAACAGTCACATTAATACAGCCTTTTATTTTTATGCTATCTGGAGACATGTATTTGCAGTTTAGACTGGTCCGTTGTATATGTAGTATCAAAATTTGATGAATCTTTGACAAGAGGTTTTACATTGAATAATCCTGTCTGTTTTCTTGGAACTGTTTCAAGTAAAATTAATGCAAAAATTACCATATATATGCACATGGTCAATTTTTGTTTGATTTTTTCTCTCAGTATTATTAAATAACAAAGATTTCCCTTATATTTAAATATTCAAGTGAAAAATGTATTCTGTTCATTTGGTTCATTTTTTCCTAACATGGTATTAAAAAAAGCATATTACAGTAACCAAGATTTTGTGTTGCCTTTGCCTTGACAAAAGTTGATGTCAGGTTTCCCTCTAATGAAAGAAAAAGAGTCCTGTGAACAGCGACCCTGACTTGAACAGGTAATACTCGCTCCAGGGCCGCAAACTTGAGGCAAAAATGGCATTAGTTAAACCGGACATTTATATTGGGCTTTCTTTGAATTGTAGTATGTACTTACATTTTATTTCATTGAATATTTCTTAATAGGTACGTACTGTCGCTGTTGATGAAAGGTACTGACCTTGTTATTGTCATCAGGATCTCAAAACAATCATGTTTAAGTTGCAAGAAAAATGGCACACAAACCATGGACACACATGAAGTTAGGACAGTCTAGCTTTAAATATCAGCGTTGATTCTTATATAGGTTGCACAAGAAAGGAGAGAAGTGTCCTCCCTTGTATTATTATATAGTACATGTATCACAAGTAAATTGTAAGTAGTCATATGAGCTCCTGTGATGATGAATAAGTGTGCACACAACATGACCTGCAAACTGTAATCGTTATTCTTTGTCTCAGTCTAAACTTGGAATACTTTTTTTATGGGTACCTGGTTGTTCATTTTATTACCCAGGTTATTTTTAACAGGTGGGTACCCATGTACCCAGATACCTGTTGGCATCTATAGTGACCGGTGCAATGATGTTTGACTGAGTAACGGGATTAATGCTAACATGTGTATACAACAAGCTATTTATTGATGGGCTTATCGTTGTAATCGGAAGAGTTTAAGCTAAATGTGGGATGTTTTTTGAAGTCTTGTAAGTAATAAAGGAATCAAAAGTGGTCCGTGATGTTTTTTTTGAGACTTTGATTAAAATTTGTCTGTCTTTTGTTGGTGATGAGATAGTGTGATTTTGAATTTTAACATAGCTTTAACAATTTTTCAGTCATATCGCTACGATGTCTGCAGTGTGGCAGTTTATAGTGATGTCTAGCACTGGGGCATCATGCCACAGACATGTAGCATGATGTCCCACCCAGTCATATTATCCTGACACCAGGTCGACCAGTCCTAACACTATCCTCTTAATGCTGAGCGCCAAGCGAGGCAGCTGTTAGTACCATTTTTGTAAGTCTCTGGTATGACTCAGCCGGGGATCAAACCCTTGACCTCCCGCATTCAAGGCGGACGCTCTAACCACTAGGCCACTGGAGCGGTGGTGATGAGATAGAAAAGAATTACAAACTCAAACTGATTTTGGCAGAAACACATGAGTAAGTAAGGCATCACTGGTTAAACTTATTAAGCAGAACCTATGAACAACATGTTATGTATATTTGATTTAATTAAATCTGATTTATTATATATTTATTTTAAATTTAATTGTTTGTCAGTTTAATTTTTTAAAATATTTTTCATCCTATTGTAATGTAAATTTATTCACTGGAGATGATACTTTTTCCAGAAAATAGTTTGACCTTGATTCAAAATTAATAACAGCCACATCAACAAGTCTTTTATTATTTATTTTTATTGTGGGTCTTATAAGAGTGAGATCGAGGCTGTATTGAATATGTGACCTTAGACTTGTAAATAGTTTTTAGTGGACAACTTTTATTCTTGGAGTAAAATGATTGGGTCTTATCAGGTACATACAGGAGCTATGTGATTTTTTTATATGTAAACATGACCATGTGACCCTTATCTGGGGCATAAAATTCAAGTTTTAGGCCATCGTATTAGAGAAGTAAACACAGTTGGGCTTTTTTCTTTAAACTGGAAGGTGTTTTGTCATTTGGAGTCATTTCAAATTACTTGGATTCAAAAGGATTAATTCTTTTTTTTTCTCTGGAAAATATGTTTGCTCATATGAGTTTCTGGAACAAAGACAGCTCTTAAAAAAAATTATTAAGATTTCCAAAACCAGTGTGATGTTTCTTGTTTCTACAAGGAACTGTAGACTTCAGCACTACATGTTACATCAGATGTCATCATCTTCCATCTTGGATTCTTCATCGGGACTCAAACTTGAAATCATTAGAACATTTTGTTATTAGGACTTCTAAAAATTTTATTTGTGGATTATTTTTGAATTTGATTCTTAATACCTAAGTTCATTTTTTTTTTCAATTTTACAGAATTTATCCAGGAAATAAATTATTGTATTTTTCAAAGCTTGTTGTTTTCACTCTTTCTTGTGTTGCTGTTTATTCAAGCCTAAACACCTAACATAAGTCATCAGAAGCATAAAGAGCTACTGTATAAAGCAAGACGTGGTAGTCTAAGGAGTAAGTAGGTCCTTGATAGAGCAGTTTGACACTTGTTCACATCAGGACCATGAGGAAAATATTGCTTTATAGGAAATATTTTGAGATCTGAATAAACACACGAGTGAGTTTAATACCACTTAGTTTATTTCTTTTTATCTTTAAAGTATATCAGTTACACCACTATGACCAGTGATAGTAAAACAATAGGGCCCTTTTGAGGACATGGAATTCAAGTCTGGTCTTATGGAATTTAAGCCCTGGGCCTGTGTCTGAAAAAAACAAAACAACAATTCTTTGAGCATTGCCATCACACTGGTGTACTTATGTATTGTTCTGGTGGTATTACCACAGTACTTTTCCTTTTCTGATGCTTCGGTAGTTTCCATTAGTAAGAAATGTACAGAAACTTTTGAGTGAGCTTTTTTCAGACTTATTGATATTAAAAGAATGTTTTCTTTTTGATGACAAAATAAAGAAATGTTACAAGATAGCTGTATTTATCAGAAATTATTTTTGGAATACTTTATTACAAATATAATTATATTTAGGAAATTTTAATTAAAGGTTTCATTCTTTTCACATATGCCATGATGAGGGGGTCCCGAGTGGTCTAAAGCACTCACTGTTATGGATCACTGCCGGCTCACCTCTGTCTGCATGGGTTCAAGTCTCGGGCTCGGCCAATGTGGGTAGGTGAGAAAGCTTGCCAGTAGCTTCTCTTGGGTCAGTTGTTCTTTCCAGGGTTTTTCCACTGGCTGCCATGTATAGCCTATCTTGTGCTGAAAAATGGCATTAAACCATACAACAACAACAATGCCAAGATGGAATTTGAATAGGATAGGATATTGTGAAAGTAATCAAGCCAAATCCAAGTTTTGGATTTCAAAAAAAAGAAAAGGATTTGGGTTTTTTTTCTCAGTTATTTAGTAGTGTATTTTACTTTATGTTCCTTTGTATGACCAAATCTACCTAAGTTTTTTTTAGGACAGCACATGTGTTCTGTTTGAATTTTATATAATTTATCTTGTCCACTAAGTTTTTCCTTGCCTGTCGAGTCATTGTGTGTTATGTTTATTGGACCTCTGTGATAAATATCTTGCCCAGTGTTGGAATACCACTGGAAGTTTCCCTGCATATTATATCAATAGTGTATTTAATAAGCAAAGTTTTTTGTGGTACCCAACTCGAAGAAATGTGGTAGTCAGCTATTGTATAACACAATTTAAAAATTCCTGTATATGATATTTAGGCCAATCAGGCTACAACAGAGAGCACCAATAACTCTTAAAGCTATCCTATTTATGACTTAGGTTTTCTGTTTACAATTTGTCTCTAACCTGTGTCCCCTGTTGACAAAGACATAAACTTACCCATGTTATTAAACAATGTACAATTAGATATAAATATGTAGAACTAAAATATACAATCTTAATTTCTATGGGAGCTGATGTGGTCATGAGTAGATGAGCTTGGACTGAGAGCACTTTTTTGTTTTTGCAGATAGAGGAAGATTCTCAGGTAACCAAGATACTTCAAGCAGAACAGGATCAATATGAAATGCAAGTCCGAGCCGCTAACATTGTAAGTAAATACTTGATCAAGTACATTGATACTACACTCAAGGATCATAGTACATGCATCACAAATGTGATGTGCCCTATTGTATTGCTACGTGAAAAATATCAGTCTGCCATCAGAGCTGTGTATGCAAGCATTTTGTTGAGAACCTAATTAAGTGCTCATTGTGTCTTGATGTTTGATTTATATAAGTGTTTATTGAAATCTTACAATCCGGAGTGGATCTGCAAGAGAAGGGAGTAATTAGTCCATGTAAAGCTTGTTTCATTGATATAGTTTATGATGGAGAAGTAAGTTCCAAGGTTTGCATTGAACTTGATATTCCTGAATTAGCACTCAGAGGTTTGTTCAGGAATGAGAGGAACTTAAACGGTTACTAGCAATGAAATCATAGCATCAGTATTTTATTCGTGGAATTTTTTTTATAAAAACATCTAGTTTCAACATTGACGGTTAATGTTTCACAAAATAGTCCATAGTTTTTGGAAAAATATGTGTTGCTATAAATCAGCAGTAACACTCCATTATAGCTACATTCACATTCAAAAGCAGTTTGGCAATATCCATTGCTTTCATAGGTACACGTGTGTGTTGAAACTTCTTGGATTAATGATTTTAACGATCTTTCAGATGTTGGTTATCTTGAAATTAAAGGTAATTTGATATGCATCCAAGAAAATAAGTGAATTCTGTATATATCAACACATAAAACATGATCATCTTTTGCAGTATTACTCATTTAAGGTTTGTCCAATATTTTAAACACTGTGAGCCACATGGACCAATAATGTAAAGTTCATGGGCCATACATATATATTATATTATTTATACTGTAATTAAAGAACTGACTTTTTATATGAACACAGGCCACACAAAAAATGACCCACATGCTTGTAGTTGGACCACCCTGGTTCAGTTTGTTCTTTTTGGGGTGACACATTTAATAATTAGTGTACCAGATTTGACAAATATATTGATTTCAAAAGCCATACAAAGCTGGAGGGAACCATCTAGTTCTCTGCTGATTTTGCAGTGGACTATTGGGTTTTTACTTGTTCAGAGTCAAATAGCAAGCTTTTTATTTCATCACATGTCTACACAAATCCACAGAAATACCATTCCAATGCAAGTCCAAGAATTTTGCAATTTTAGAGGAGACTGAAAGTGTTGTAGCTAAGGATACAGCATGTATCTAGTTGCAGTTAACATGTGTTGATCACCGTGGCAACTTAGAATCTTTTTATCTTTCCACCCACAGCCAGTGTACAATTACATAGTTCCACATAATATATGCTACCATGTTGAAACTGCTCCCTTAAACTGGAGGAAATATATTGCAAATGTGAGCTAAAATAACAAATAAACTATTACTTTGATTTGGTGCAAATTTACAAATGTATCTTTTCTAGGCTCAAACAATTACAAAAATTTCAAAGAGTTTGAGAAATGATTTTCTCATGCAGTTAACGCATGGATGGTGCTCATTGCAGAATTTAGAACCATCAATAGATATGAAAAATGAAATTCTTTATTACTATTATTATTATTGTTCAGGTGAGAGCTGGCGAGTCTTTGATGAAGCTGGTATCGGATCTGAAGCAGTTTTTAATCTTGAATGACTTTCCCTCAGTGAATGAGTCCATCTCACAAAAGACACAACTATATAAACACATGCAGAATGACCTAGACGCAAAATTGATGACTCTACGAGATGAGCTGTCGGCGGACCTATATGAATTAGAAGATGAATATTATGCCTCCAGTTATAAATGAGTGATGTGCTTACCCAGCATCTTTTAAATGACTTGATTGGAGAACAGTGCTACTTCTTTTACAAAAATACCAACACAGAATGATTTTTTATTTGAAGTAATTCTTACAGTGCAAAATCAGCTGTCACTAGAACTTTGTGAATTAAATTATGACTATTTTGTAGTGTAGCACTAAAATTTAAAACTGACTGTTTTTAATAAATGTTTTAATCTTTCTAAGTTTGATTGTCCCATCTATTTTTGGAAAGGGGGAGTGTGATTCACAAGCATACATACACAGGTTGTTGTTTTCTTTAAAGTGTATGATGTACAATGGGAGGTAGGGGAGTGGGGTGAAACTGGCCGATTTTTTACATACCTACGTTATGGATGTCCCCTGGGTGTTATCGCACATGGTTTTCTCATGTGGGCAATCAGTGAAAAATGTATTAAGGAATGAAACAAAAGGACTGTATTGCACCAGTATTGTTATGTCTAAGGGCTTGAACTAAGTAACAAGGCATAGTAAAACCCAACAGCATTCAAATTTCCAGAATATCAATTTATTTTTTGCAAAAATATAAAATCAAACAAAGTGAAAGAACTTAAAATAACATATAGTTTATGAATTCCTAGACTTTTATTCTAAACTGTACTGTCAATTTCACATTAATCTGGAAACTATCCAAAGGTATTCCGATGGAAGGTAACCATTCTGAAGTGGTTATGTGCTAACATGCTGGCACCAATGAGGAATAACAGTTCTAAATCCAAAAGTTTTTTCTTCAAGGTAATTCTGAGAAAGAAGAATATCACTAAAGCTCTTGAAAGTTTCACATGATCCAACAGAATTATTTAAATGTTCAAGTCCTTGAATAGTTTCACATAATCCTCAAGGTACTGTCCCTATTAGAATAAGTGTTTTCCACTCTCAGATTGCGAGTCCACAAACAATATTATAAATAAATCATGATTCCTATTCTTTCTTACAAAACTGGCATATGAAATGAAGAATCCTAATATGGTGTTTTAATTCTCTTATCCAGTTCTATGTGTGCACCCAATCAACAAAATCTGAATTACTAAAAAGATTCTCAAACATTTAAATCATTGAATTGTGAAATACTTAAGTCTTGTTCAGTTCTTCGCAAATTATCGAGCCAATCAACAACTAGGGTGAGCCTAATATCTCTACAGGACAAATGTACTCCTAGTTATCATGCTATGTTGACATGACCTACATTCAAATGATGCACTGCATATTTTGATTGAAATATTTTTTGACTTGACATTGGCAATCTTCCTTTATTATAAATGAAATTCTACACATATTGTACATGTACTAATACTATACCACAAGCCCACCAATGAATTAAAAAAATTAAACTATAAATGTCATAAACCCAAATGACTTAAGTAAAACTTTATTATAAATTATCTTATAATAATATATAATACACATATTAGTAACAGTATGAACTATGTTTTTCGCTCTGTTCTTACCCCACAAGAACTTTTGGGATGGCCTGTTGTCCATCGTCATCTGTCCACTTGTTAACGCTACTGCCATGAAATTAACACACATATTCATTCCAAGGCCTAATTGATCGTAAACAAAATGGTTTCAAATCTGACATAATGTCTAGTTGGCACTAAATGAAACTGGTGCTGATCCAACCATCAGTATGGCTGTCATGGTGGTCATCTTCAAAATCTTATTACTTCTTCTAAATGAATGGTTACATCAAAATGAGTATTTTAGCAAAGGACTTTTTATGATGTCTATATAGTTGGTCCTAAATGAAATGGTGCAGATCCATCATCCAATATTGCCACATGGCATTCATTTTTAAAATCTTGTTATAGTTCATCCTAAATGGAAAGTCATATTGACATTGGGTAGTTTTCACCAGAAGAAATCTTATGGTGTCTGGCTTGTCCAAAACGAAAATGATGCCAATCTTGTATCCAGTATTAGGTTACTGCATTTGTATGGAAAAATATGAACGAGTTTTGGGATGGAATACTACACGAACTTGTGAGTGCAGTATATCTTTCCGACAAAACGAGTTCATATTTTCCCATATAAATGCAGTAACCTTTTTATTATATGCTCATTTTTTAAATTCTACCTAAGGTTTAATTATATAAACAAAATACACTACAAGAAACAACGTAAATGAATGAATGCCGTATTCCAAACTAAATACACAAACGCAGATTTGTCATTACACAATGACATCATTAATAATACACACGTAACTCCGCCCAGATAAATTTGAACTTAGTCGTGCACTCAACATAACTTTCGAAAGAAAATGGCGTGTCTAGTTAAAATTGAAATTTGCAGTCATATTGTGAATGAATGCGCATTACAACAACTGTTCCATTTGATCTGGAATGAATATATTTTGGTATTTTGTTTCGATTCGACGAAAGTTTGTGATTTTGGACTGCATTCATCTGTGCAGAATATACGTGAAATACATCGGATTGAAGTGGCGTGGGAGAAGCATGTTTACGTCTGCAAATGTGTTTCTGTTTCTGTCATGAATGTTTGAAATCATAATGTGGGAAAAATATGAAGTCTTTCAATTGCAATTATCAAAAAGACGCTATGGAATTTAACGCTTATTTCATTGTGAGTGCAGTAAGGTGCATGCAATTGCACTTACCGAAATTACAGCACACTTTTGAAATGTGTAATCCAGATTGAAAACCTATGACATGGCTCATGTAATTCGGATTTGCAGAATTAAGAAAAAACATTTTGAGGAAATTCAGGATGTAAAACTGTAAGCATATTTTCTTTTGCCATTCTTATCACCAGATAAAGAAGACAGTATATGCTTTGTCACTTGTATGTTATTTGTAAGGACCTAATCATCCGTCTTTTATATAATGTAGCTAGCCTAAATCCGTAACATTGTATCAACGTGGAATGTGCCAAAACAGCTGGGGTTTTTTGCAGTCCATAAAACATGTTTTAGTTCATTCAGAAACAAATTTAAACAACCACATCATAAGGAGCATTTTACGCGAGTGTATATGATTTGTTTACAAATCAAAAGTGATGGCGTCTGCATCATTGTTTGTTTACAGTAGAAAATAGTTCCTTTATTCGCGTGAATGCTATATGTGTATTGTCGCACGCGTTCAGTATCGGGGAATATTGAACGATTCTGACAATGTAAAGTTAATGGGGAAAAAAATGAGCATATAATAATATGGCCATCTTGAAAATATTCTTATCGCTATCTTCTTTGAATGGATGACAATATCAAGATTGGGTTTTCACTAGAAGGGATCTTTTGTTGTATTATATCTAGTTGGTTCTGAGTGAAGATGTTGACACTCTTGCATACAATTTGAAAATCTTATCACTCAAGAATTTATAATTTCACACTGATGTCATCGCTGGCATTCAACCAGTCAAATATCATCTGAGTCATTTTGAGTAGGTGATTGACTCTGCTTTTATCCTTTGTGACTTTTATCTCTAATATAGAAGAAATTCCTTCCTGCCTGCTATTTTTGTTTTAAAACTAAATATTTATAACCAATAACATGTTGAAATTTATTCCCAAGATTTTCTTAGATTCATTTTGAGAAACTCTGTGATGACAAAATTAATATTTTCACCAACAGGATATGGGTGTCAAGCCTGTTGTAGGCCATATGTATAAATTTTCAATATCAGAGATGGTTTCACCACTCAGCAGTTAATAGATATGGCCTTCGCTTGGACTCCTGTTAATTTGTTTTGGAAATCAGAATACTAATTCCTTCAAGGGACTCTTGTTTATTGTGGGATAATACATTGGCAGAGATGTTTCTTTATGGAGACACAGCATATTTCAGAAATGAATAGTAATCATTTGTTCCCAATATTTCAAAAGTAATAGTGAGCTGGAGATGATGAGCAATGCATATCTGGTTCTGGGCAGTGTGTATCTGGTTCTGAGCAACATTTATTTGGTTCTGGGCAATGTGTGTCTGGTTCCTAATGTAAAATGCTGCTCATCTGACTTCCAACATGGCACCACAGTGGTCATTTCAAAAATCTTCTTGCCACTACTCTTGCACAAATGGTGGCATTCACCAAAATACCTTGTGCAGTATTTGATTTTAGATGAACATGGTGCTGATTGGACAACCTGCACTTCAGTCAGTGAATTTTGAAAAATGGACCTAATTGATATTGGTGTGAAATCAAAGATCATTGATTGTATGTGTTCATCAATGTACTTATCAACACAGAGCCTTGTACATATAAAAGGGAACTTGGCATTTAGTTGCATTCCTAAACACAAACTACACATATATAGTTTGCATGGAAACTTTTAATTTGGGGTCAAATGACTTAAAACTCGAAACTTGGTTCAGGTTTTATATTTTCAGAAACTACTCAGCATAATTTGTCACTAGATTTGGCAGAAAACATTCTGGACTGACGGGCTTTCAATTTTTTTACAAATTACAATAATCTTCATTAAATATGGTTTTGCTGTTAATAAATGAAAACTTTAGTCAATTCTTAAAAGTCGTTTAACAGAATGTGACCACATTTGGCAGAAAGTGATCTTTCAAATTTATAGAATGATGCAGATCCAGTCAATTATTGCCACATTTTATAAATACAGAAAAACATTGGCACAACTTTATTTTAATAAAAAAATGCTTGTAGAACTTGACCAAACTTTACAGATTACATCCTGGCATACAAGCCTTTCAATATTGGACAAATTATCCTGACGTGTCATCAGAGCTTTTAACTGAAATATTAGAGAAATATTTCCGTAACTGGGGACTGAAAACTTTTGCCATGCAAAACAAAGGCTGCTGCAGCTTCAAATCATAATTGATGTGTATTGGTCCACTGAACATATCAGTAGATACAATTTGCCATAGTAAATGACTTACCATTTAATTTTCTTGGAAGAGTTGAGTCAGAACCAGGAATACTCTTCCTTTTATTTGCATAAATAAGAACTAAATTTATCCATTATATTAGTTGGTAGAAAACAAAATTGCCTTAAAACAGGACGTCCAACCTTCTTGACAGGGGTACATGAGCAAGAACAGTTTAATAATTAAATATGAAAATCCAACACGATTGTTACATGACACTAATAATGTTATTATTAAACAGTTATAATAATATTGTTAAATATTTTAAAACATCGTCAGAAAGCAATACAGAAAGAGGGAATTCAAATGCATATTTTCTAAAGGACTGCCATGGACTGCACAATGTGAAGGACTGCGCCACAGTCAGCAGGGTGGATGTATGCCTGCCTTAAAATAAAAGAAACAAATATCCACACACACACACACACACAATAAAGAAAATTAAGTGGTTGATCTCTAATGGTCTATCATTTGTTAACTTGCGGATCTCAATAAAGTGAAACCAATGCCAAAACAAGCCTTATGATACGTTTTAGAAATTATGCACCCATGGTTGCTCAGATAAATATAGTGGAAATTGGACTGTTTTAAAGAGAAACAAGAGCTTAGAATTTTAATTTGCATTTTCCACAATAAACTTACATTTTTGGGAGCATATTATTCAAGATCTGGATGATTTTTAAGTGTTCAGTTCTATGGAGGTAGATTTCCGATATGCCTCAAGTGAAAGTGTTGTTTAATCAGCTCAACTGGCCAATAGGGTATATCCTGTGCATGTTGTGCTTCTTGCATCATCTGTTGTTCATTGAAAATTGCTCTTTTTAACTTCTCCAAAACCACTAAAATCATTTCATCCAAACTAGACAGAGACCATCATGTTTAACTAACTTTACACTTTGCACAAATGATGCCATTCTGTTATCAAAAATAGCCACCAGTATTACAAATGTGCAAACCTTAAATCTACTTGGTCTATTTTTTTAAAAAATCATTAGAATTGGACTAAATTTAACAGAAAGTCTCCTGGCATAAATACATTCAAATGTATTTTAAAAAAAGGGTGCTGATTTGCCATCAAATACTGATACTGCTACAAATAAAATAAGAAAACATTTATGTGACTTATTGTTAAATACTGCAAAACAGAATGGACCCAATTTGACAGCAAGCATCCTGGCACAAAAACCTTTTAAAATTTGTACAAACAATGCTGATCCAAACTGAAATATGGACACTGTTGCTACAAATTGTAAACCTTTTAATGACTGGGGGTGGGGGTGGGGAATTCAACAGAATTAACCAAATGTGAAAGTACATATTTTTTTCGAAAGGGCCATCAAATATGGTCTCCATTTTCAACAATGGGGAAAAATGCAAAACAAATTCTACTCAAACGCTGTCAAATATGGACACCATTACTAAAAATAGAAGAAAGTTGATAACATCATCTCAAAAATACTGAACAGAATTTAATTAAATATAGCAGAAATCATTCTGGCATTAAATGCTTTCAAAATTATTCCTTTTTAACAGTTAAAGACTGCCACTATTACGAATAAAAGAAAACGGTATCTCTAAACACCCCAGGACTCTCCAAGAACACCCCAATATTACATATATTCACACCAAAGAGCTCAAAAACGTACTAAGAAGCCTAAAAAAGCAACCCATATGGATATTGTTACTATCAATGATTAATAGAATGTCCCTATTTCCAATAACCTCTGGAAACTATTATGCATCAAATCTCTTTAATTTTATATTTTTTAAACAATTTTCTCATTAAATGGCAATGCACCATACGTCTCTCATTTATTTTGTAATAAACTGTTTATATACAAATTTTCATTTTAAATCGTGCATCAGAATTTTTGACAGACGTTTAGAATACATGACCAAAGAGTGTTACAAGCTTCATGGAAGTGATTTCCCTTGATTTTAACTAGCCATGAAGGAAAGTTGCTCTGTAATTCTTTTGATTTTACACCAGTGTCATGCTTGATATATCAGATGTAATTTATCTAAACTGTCTGAATATATAATAGGTCATTTAATGATTGGTACAGTCACATAGACAATTAATTATCAACAATAACTCACAAACCACTAAATCGTTTAATTCAAATACACTTAAATCATCCCATATGTTCTGTTGAAAGTTTCTCTAATAATGTCACACCAGTTAAAGACACTAATGTATAATAAGTACATAATACGCCCTCTTTTCATTAATCAAGCATTAATATTGGATAAATATTCATTTGTATAATCTAATATTCATGTGCTAAAGACAAAAAAAAGACCGTTTGGCTTACACTTTAATTTGTATTGTAATTTTATAACAGATTTTATCTTGATGTGAACCCAGGATGTTCATGAATAGAAAATTCCATCGAGTCGTATTATTTCTAGAAAATGCTGATTGTGTCCTAGGTCAAGTAGGGGGCTTTATAATCCTGTTTACATGAGAAATTAGTCATTCGTGCTTTAACACCTTTAGTCGGGTGGATGGGGTGATAATGTAACCAGATGACAGATTACCTAATATAACCTAATGTATATATAGAGAGAGATCAAACCTCAAAGTTGCTGCTCTTCTTATGCTGTATATTGAAACAAAATGTATTCCTTATACTAAGTATTTACTGAAATAAATACAATCAGTGGTGTTCTACAAGTTACATTCTTTGTGTCAATGTATGAATTACTGTCTCAATAGCAAATCGAGAGGACAAGCCAAAAATATGACCCAAATTAAAGACTGATTAAAAGAAGAAATACAAACGATGAAACACACATAACTGGTTTTTTTTAGAAGTTATTAATGTTTTCGCAAGCATTGTAATAGAATATGAAAGGTAGATTTTCATCGTTTTCAATTTATTTATTATAGCAAATTACTAGCTGAAATGAGAAAAAAGATATGAGCTATCGCATTTACATTTATTTTTACTAAAATAACTTTCCAATGTTTCCATAAAGAAAATATAAAATTTTCGTAAATAAGGCCAAATATCAACACTATCAAACAATAATGCATATTTATTGGTTATTGAGTTCTCTAGCAAATCGTGCTTTCTTTGCATTATATTTACAAAACAAATTGCATAAAGAGCTATTGACGAGTAAAACGATAGTATAACGTATCAAAGAGTTGTTGGAAACAGTACAAACGAACATCCGATGTGTATTGATCCTGTCCTTCTGTACAGACGCTCTTACAAAACTTACAAGAGCTCTCTGGAGCATATTGCTACAGAGCTAGATAGAGGTGTTGAGTCCGTGGAAGTAAGAGTGCATGAAATGATGGAATTCGGAAGTGATGATGAGAAGGTTATAACCAAGCCTGCATTTCCATCAGCTACATGCTATCTTTGCACTAAACATCTGAAGGATAATGTCAGGCACTTCCTTCAAAATAAAATATGGGTGGAAAGGGGTGAACATGATATAATAATGACCCAAATATTTGGTACCGGTGGTATCACAGACGCAAATACTACAATAGATTTTGAAAGTCAATCGGAACTTCTGGAAACAATCATCAATGAACAGCATCCGACATTTGCACCATACTTTATAAATAACTTGAAACCAAGACTACAGAAATACTTTTTCAAAAACCTAGCTGCAAAAATACTGAACACGTGAATTTGACTAATGACAATCCAGGGTCCATCAGTAACATTCTAAACCTCCATAGATTGGATACCACAACACGAGCAAGACCTAATACATCAACTTTTCAGCGTGACACAGCTCCATTTCATGGATGATAGAAGCGCTCTTCACGACAGCGGGAATTATCAGTTAATGAAAAATAAACACATTTGCCATGAGTGTCTGGAGGTGCAAATCCAAAAAGCAAAAGAGATTTTCACAAACTTCCTCAAGGACATTAAACGTATACAGAAATCAAAGTACATGAAATCACAAAATGGAAAATGCACCATAATTAATAAGGCTGTTATTATTATATACTACTAATCATAAAATATATATTGTGTTTTGGAAAGTTAAATATTGTTAAGAATTTATATGAATCTGTAATCATGGTATTGATTTATTGTATAAAAGAATTTGCTACTAACTTCATGCTCAGTAATAATTCATTTAGAAATAAAATACCATTCAAACTACAGATCATGATATATTGGTATTGAAAGTCAAACATTTAATACTTCACAATTACTGCAAACAATGTTTGAGTCAGTCTGAAATACTGAAATTAGTAAGACTTTTGCTAATTGTTAATTGATTCAATATTTAATTATTTACATTATGTTCTAAAAATAAAGAAATTCTATAACTGTATGAAGTTGGTAAGCTTGAAGGAATAAAATCATTATATATATATTTTTATATCTAAAATGTATAAATATACAAGTGTTACAGCACTTGCCTTCTACTCATTGGTGAGACGATACAAGTCCAGTATTTTGTTTAGTAATGGATTTATTGTGCATTATTGGGTTGATTGGGGGAGATTGAGACATTTCTCCTTTCTTTGTTACATACACCCTATAAATACAATAAAAATACATTTACTACAATAATAAATATCGTCATCAGTGCATTATTGTTTTGCATGTTTTACATTGATTCTCTTTACAGTACATTCAATACGAATAACTTACAGTTCTATATATTTATTAATTATCCATCTAGAGAGATAGTGGATCAACTAAACCTAAACAACAGTCAGTGTTTAGAGCAAGAGTAGGGAACAGACAGACAGACAAACAGAGGTATGGACAGAACGATATGCTAATAATAAAATGCAGGTTGATAACCTATTAAAATGTACTAAAATACATCAACATGCATTCCCAAGAAATATGCAGAGTACATATAAAATAAACTATTACATTAACCATATTATAAATCTATTTACCTTATCATATGGGACAAAAGGCCAATTTACATCTTGCAAGCACAAAAATCATCAGGCACTTTAATGCAATGCTATGACCAGCACCCTTCAGAAACTCTAATGGACTGACCACTAATATGCTGTTCATACTATGTTGTTTATACAGACAAGTAGCAAACTAACCAATCAGAAAGTTGTTTACCACTTGTCACACAATAGAACAACCCAGCATGACCAGCAATCAGGGTAGTTGCATTGCTCTGAACAAAACTCTAACAGGTCATCCTGGTTCAAGGTTACCTAAATGGCTAAATATGTGTAAAATGAGAATAACACAATAATTGCAACTGATGACTATTTCACTCAGTAATAAACATTAACTACATAAAATAATAAAATAACTACTTCTGCCAAATTAAAACATGAATATAAAATTATAAAACATGCTCCTACACACTTCCCTCCACACATTGAAATGATGTCCTCATCATTTAGGAGTATCCACCATGATGGAAATGATGGCTCTTGAAATATATCAGGCATGCTGTTGAAAACTCTTTTTGTGTGCAATGACTGGAGGATACGGACTTTTGTTAGCCAGTCTGGCTCATTAACGGCTTGGGACATCAAATAGTCTCCAGAGGTCATCCATATAAGGTGGTTTCATCACTCGACTAGAACGTCGTGGTGCAGGAACAGGCAAGGAACTCTTCTCTGTTCGTAACTGATCAGTAACTACTACGTTACTGGGGCTCTCAACCCTGGTTTGCCCTGGTACTACAGAGTCATTATCAATGTTGATCACAGTGTCTTCTGGATTCATAGCTCCAGACTGTTCAGCAATATAACCAATCTGCTCATCATCATCAACTGCACTAGCTGAAACCAACTCTCCTCCCACACTGGGATTACCATCATCTTGGTTTGAAGAGGTTTCATCATCCACTGTAAGACTCACTGGAGGAGTCTGCAACTGAATTTTCGCCGGCTAAATCATTTTCAACACTGTTTCTGACAGATATATCTCCCAGATCTGCCGTTGCGGAACCACCAGTTACACCAATCATTTCCATTATCACTTGGAAGATAAAGCGATACAGAGTTATTTTCATCCTGAAATTATTCTTGGGTGAATTTCTAGTCTTGGATGTCGCAGACTTGAAAGCTTGTTTCTCTTGCTTACGATTATTATGCTCTGACTGAATTGGCAAGGCGCCAATAGGAAGCAGCAAATTTCTATGAAGAGTGTTTCGGTCCTTTGCCATCTTCCGATCATACAACGTATACTGGGATATCCGGGTTTTGTTGGGATTCCACAATGTAAACATCAGTTTCCCAGCGATCAGCAATTTTGTGTTTTCCATCAAATGCCACTATCTTCACAAGAACCCTATCCCCAGGCAGAAGAGTTGCAGCTCTTGCTTTTATGTCATATACCCTCTTCTGTTTTTCTTGAGATTTTTCCGCAAGACATGTGGCTAGTTTGTACGATTCCTCCAATCGGTTCCGAAGAGATATAATATAAATAGACAAATTGCCTGATCCACTACCCTTATCTAATCCAAATGTGAGGTCAATAGGTAAACGTGGCTCTCTTCCAATCAGAAAGAATGGAGTCTGGCCTGTAGACTCATGGCGCGTACAATTATATGCATGAACCAATGGTCCTAAATAGCTCTTCCAATCCCTTTTCTGATCTGGGTCGAGAGTTCCCAACATATCTAGCAGTGTCCTATCCCATCTCTCACACATACCATTGCCCATTGGATGATAGAGTGTCGTGCGAGACTTCTTTATTCCAGTAATTTGACAATTCCTTGATGATCTTGCTTTCAAAGTTTGCACCTTGGTCTGAATGTAAACCCTGGGGCATACCATAATGCACTATAAGACTATTAAACAGAGCCTCAGCTGTAGTCCTGGCTGTCTGGTTTCTTGTCGGAATGGCCTATGCATACCTGGTAAAGTGATCTGTAATAACCAGTATATTTTGGTAACCTCCTTTGGACATCTCAAGAGTCAGAAAATCGATGCAAATGAGCTCCAATGGCTGTGTGGTCACTATGTTGACGAGTGGTGCTCGAACATCCGTTGACGATTTTCTAAGCATGCAACGACGGCATTTTTGGATCCATACTTCCACATCTTTTCCCATAAGCGGCCAATAAAATCTACCCATTAGGAGAGAAAGCGTCTTGTCTCAGCCTAAATGACCGTAATCATCATGTAAGTAGTGCATAGCCTCCTCACAGTGAGACTTGGGAAGTACCAGCTGTAGTTGATCATGATCATCAGCACTTGTCTTCCGGTATAGCACACCTCTTCGCAGGCATAAATTGTCAAAAAAAGTCTGAAATAATCCTAAATGATATCTTCCAGTAGGTATGGACTGTCGATTAGGCTTTCTTTTGTCTCGTACATGCTCTACCCATTCCCTTATAACCGGATCATTCGATTGAGCAACTCTCCAATCTCTATCCGTCATTGCGGCTATTCCCGAACCAGAGTCAATGTCAACATCTGCAGACATACAAAGACTTTCAACAAATGGCTGGGCACTAGTTAAATTACAGAGAGCGTGTAAGGTCTCTCTGGTAATAGTCTTCATATCCTTGGTACTGCTCCTGCTCTCTACACATGGCAACCGAGATAGACCGTCTGCGTCCGAATTCCTTGAACCGGCTCTGTAAATGATGTCAAAGTTGTTAGTGGCTAGAGCAGCTAACCATTGATGCCCAGTGGCATCAAGTTTGGCTGATGTAAGAATATACGTGAGCGGATAGTTGGTCAGTGTACACAGTAAAGTACTGTCCATAAAGGTAATCATTGAATTTCTCTGTGATTGCCCATTTTAACGCTAGGAATTCTAGTCGATGCGCTGAATAATTTCGCTCACTTTGTTAATTAACCCTCTGCTGGCAAAGCTGATTACTCGCTTGATACCATCTTGAATCTGATACAGAACTGCACCAAGGCCGTGTTGACTGGCATCTGTGTGCAGCTGGAAAGGTTGCCCAATGTCAACATAGCCTAGAATAGGTGGTGAAGAAAGAGCATCCTTCAGCTGGTGAAAGGCTTTTTCCTGTTCCGGTCTCCACTTCCATGGCATGTGTTGAATTTTCTTCTGATGGTTACCCGCTTTATTCAGAGTGCTTGGCATTAATTCTGATAATGGTCTAGCTATCTTCGAGAAGTTCTTCACAAACTTGCGGTAAGAGCCAGCAAATTTCAAGGAATTGCCTCACTTCCTCAGGGGTCTGTGGAGCTGGCCAGTTTATGATATTGTCAATCTTGGCTGGATCTGCCTCAACACCTGCCTCTGATACAATATGGCCGACATATATGACCCTTTCCTTGAAGAATTGGCACTTCTTTGGGGACAACTTCAAACCACACTCCCTAAGCCTTGTTAGGACCTTTTCCAGATTTGTTAAATGTTCCTCATAGGTTTTACCGAAAATGATGATATCATCTAGATAGATCACGCAGATGGTCAAATGCATATCTCCGAGGCACACTTCCATCAGTCAATCTCAGATACGTAGCTGGTGCATTGCAAAGCCCCATGGGTAGTCTCTCAAACTTGTAGAAACCTAGTGGACCCACTGTAAAGGCTGTCCTTTCCTTATGAGATTCATCTAATTCAATTTGATGATACCCCGACTTCATATCCAGCACTGTAAAATATTTAGATCCAGCCATACAGTCCAAGATATCTTCTATCCTGGACAAGGCATAGGAATCTTTGATTGTCATCTTATTCAACTGCCGAAAATCAACGCACAGGCGCAGTTTTCCATCCTTCTTCCTCATTAAAACAACATTGCTGGCCCAAGGACTATGTGATTTACGAATCACACCGCTAGCAAGTAACTGGTGAAGGTGATCTTTCACCTCACTGTACATGGAAGGGGGTATCCGACGATATCTCTATTTAAAAGGTGTTTCGTCGATCAGATTGATGCGATGCTTTACAGCTGCCGTAAATCCCACATCTGTTTTACTTCTGGAAAAGATGTCTTCGAATTTCTTTATAAGAACTATTCCTTTTTGTTGCTCATCTTTGGACAGTTTATCCGAAGTAATGTCCATCTGACTGAGAAGATCATCTACTCGTTCCCTTCCAACCACATCTGCTGAGATATCAGCCACAAACACTGGTTGCAACTCACACAAAATAGCTCTAGGGGGAATACTAATTGTCCTGGCAGTCATGTTTGACACGTGAACTTCTATTAAACCATTCCTCGTGTAGTTATAAGTCACCAGGCCTGGAGAAATATCTAAGTCTTCATTTACTGTGAACATCACTGGATTCTGAAGTAAAGCACATGTTAAATGATAAGGTATCTCTTTATCAACGAAGGTTAGCAGTATCACATTGTTATTGCTTTCTACAATAATATCATGTGACTCTGCGCTCTTCAAAACACCTAGACAAAAGTTTCTCTTTGCTAACTCCTTTTCTCGCAAAGTCAAACATCTGAATGTCAAATACCACGGAGTTGGCAATCGAGCTGTCTGTAGAAATCTTGCTCCTTGCTCACTTTTGCATTCCTCTAGAGCACGCATTAAGTAGTTTGTCCCTAGTAACACAGGAAGGCGACTACTGTAGTTGTTGTCTGGCACGACTAACATTAGACAACGTTGTCTTTCCACATTTGGCAGAATGTTACTTTCTATTTCAACTTCTATGTAGCCATTATATGGTAGCTTCTCTCCATTTGCACATTCAACACTCAAAAGGTCTGTAATGGGCTCATTCTGAGTAATCTTCAAATTCTTGTTATAAAATGTCTGGCTAATTGTTGATACGGTCGATCCGGTATCAGTCAATGAATTTACTCTAATACCATTGATGACAACAGAAACCTCGTTAGTTTGTCCTACTAGCTCTATCGTGTCCGTTCCTTTATGCTTCTTGGGGCAACCCCTTATAAAGCCTACTGCTTGCCCCCAGCCATAGGCCTCGTGAAGTTTAAATCCGTTTTGAATGGTCTAATCGAATACGACAAGCAGAAGCAATGTGTCCGATTTGCCCGCAGCGCCAGCAGATTCTATCTCTCCTCTCATCAGTATTATTTGTCCTAAATCGATTCATATAGTGTTGCTGGTTGTTGGATACGTGGGATGCTGAATGCTCCTTAAGCATCTTCACTTCATTTGAGTGCTGCTGGACAAGATCTCTCAATTCACTTAGCTCCTTGTTTTGTGATGTGGTTGAAGTTGATGCCATATTAAGATTGGTAGTTCTCTTGGTACGTTTTAGCTCATCTTCCGGTTGCCTGTGTTCAGATTCAATACGACGAAGAGCTATTCTCAATTCGTCAAATGTCTTGAGTAAATCAAACTTATGGACAGACACATCCTTAAGTGTCTGTTTAAGTCCTGTCCACAACATAGCCCTTAGCATATCATTTGTCTCACTGGTCTTCACTAACCCATGTTGGACGGCTTTGTTTAACAAATCTTCCAGCCTACAACTCCATGTAGAAATATCTTCCTGGCGAGCACTGTAAAAGTCAGCTAACAAAGTCTCTTTCAAATCTACATTGCCATACACTGTCCAGCTTTGATATCAATTCCTTAATGGATGCTGTTGGACCCAATCGCATAGCAATCCGTCCAGCTTCTCTCAAGGAACGTCTGATGGCATGAGATACCTGGTCCTGTGGATACTTGCCTTGTTGTAAGCATGTAACTTCATATCTCCATAATTCATACGATGTTTCACTCTTCTCCTGAAAATACCGATATCCTTAATTCATGTGGTAGTGTGACCGATATAGGACCCCTGGCCACGGACTCCATTGCAGTTGATGCTGTCAGCTCTTCCTTAATAGGATGTGCACCCATCGAAGACGAAGTCTGTCATCCACTTTGCGAAATCTTCAGGTGTGTCTGCCTTGGGTTTGACCTTTAAAGCCTTAAAGGCCCCTACTATATTTTTAACTTCGTCCTCTGTGAACTCCATATGTACTCATACAAAAAAAAACAAACAAAAAAAAACAAAACAAAAAAACAAACGCGTGATTAAAACGAAGAAATGCACAAACTTCTGTGCAATATCTATATAGGGCCAGTTAAGCAAGAATATTTAAAAAAAATAAGGATCACCCTGAAAGAACAATGTTTGCCTTGTCAATAGCGAATATTGTAAAATTGGGGAAAAAATACTTTCTATGGGAAAATAGTTCTAGAAGAATCAATTGAACCAGAACTACCTGTATTCTAACTATGCTATAATATAGATTTAAAGATGAAACCAATTTCCAAAATAAAAAATGAATGGCAACAAAATTAGGAAGGAAATTCCATTAATATGAGCATCTGTTACAATGGGTTGCTATATGATGGACTTAATATATAAATGCACCAAATTATATATATATATATATATATATATATATATATATATATATATATATATATATATATAACAAGTAGCAAGTTCAAATATTCATAGATGTTTCTGTAATAAATACAAATTATTTCAACTTTCACTGATGATAACCATTCTTACATACTTCATCAAAGAACAATTTAGTCCAGGTTAAATGAACAAACAAATTATACAGTGTCCTAATGAGTCGAAACACATAAATATCATTCAATATAAGCACAGGATGAATATCACAAGATTTAGATGATCCACAAAGTCTCAATGAACATGCGTCACAAAACATTTCTTGAATCCCATGAATGAAACAATAAACACAGCCGGAGTTCCATATGTATTCTTCTAAATTGATATGGCTGGAGTACCCACATGTCCATATCCACTGGCAGCGTGATACTGAACGGATTGCATCTATTGTGTCTATTGTTTAATCCACTTGGTCCTGCCCTCCTTCCATCATACACATATACACAACCTCGGCTTCAGCACAATAAGTCCCACGGTGGGCGCCAAAATGTTACCGCACTTGCCTTCTACTCATTGGTGAGAGGATACAAGTCCAGTATTTTGTTTAGTATTGGATTTAATGGGCATTATTGGGTTGATTGGGGGAGATTGAGACATTTCTCCTTTCTCTGTTACATACACCCTATAAATACAATAAAAATACATTTACTACAATAATAAATATCGTCATCAGTGCATTATTGTTTTGCATGTTTACATTGATTCTCTTTACAGTAGATTCAATACGAATAACTTACAGTTCTATATATTTATTAATTATCCATCTAGAGAGATAGTGGATCAACTAAACCTAAACAACAGTCAGTGTTTAAAGCAAGAGTAGGGAACAGACAGACAGACAAACAGAGGTATGGACAGAACGATATGCTAATAATAAAATGCAGGTTGATAACCTATTAAAATGTACTAAAATACATCAACATGCATTCCCGAGAAATATGCAGAGTACATATAAAATAAACTATTACATTAACCATATTATAAATCTATTTACCTTATCATATGGGACAAAAGGCCAATTTACATCTTGCAAGCACAAGAATCATCAGGCACTTTAATGCAATGCTATGACCAGCACCCTTCAGAAACTCTAATGGACTGACCACTAATATGCTGTTCATACTATATTGTTTATACAGACAAGTAGCAAACTAACCAATCAGAAAGTTGTTTACCACTTGTCACACAATAGAACAACCCAGCATGACCAGCAATCAGGGTAGTTGCATTGCTCTGTGAACAAAACTCTAACAGGTCATCCTAGTTCAAGGTTACCTAAATGGCTAAATATGTGTAAAATGAGAATAACACAATAATTGCAACTGATGACTGTATTTCACTCAATAATAAACATTAACTACATAAAATAATAAAGTACCTACTTCTGCCAAATTAAAACATTAATATAAAATTATAAAACATATGCTCCTGCTACACAAGCAACATCTATGCTGCTTGGTATGTTCAACTCAAAAATAAAAAAATAAATAAATATTTAAGAGAGGCTGACTGACAGAATAAAAAAAAAGATAATGAAACATTACGCTAACCTGTGTCAGAAATGCGATGCTGCCATTTCCCTCATCTATTACAAGACAAAGCAAGCTGGCGAGGCCTGACATGCCTATGGCATTTAAAAATGATTTTACACACGGATAAAACACCAATGTCACTATTAACACAGATCAGTTCATATTATACCAAAATATATCCGATCGAAATGTTACAATATAAACGGTATTTACTATAAATTAATCCAAAATTTACACACAACTATGTCAAACACCTTTATTACACCTTAGGATAAAAACTACCATGTAATGAAAAGTTTCGGCCACTTTGTACACATTTAATATTTTTAACTTTTTCTTTTCATTCAAATTAGCGTGCATTGATTAACTTAATAAAAGTGTGATAATTGGGAAAGACCATTAGCAGTGGCGACATGTATATTGCGCCACATTTACCTCCTGATGAGAAGCACAAACACACCAACTACTTCAGTTTGGTACAACGCAGAAAAGTCAATGATGGCTTGATGGATAGAAAAATATCTCAGGAGCAAAAAGGAGTATGGACGTGTGCCTTTAAAGACAGAAATAGCAGAAGGAAATCGAGGGTCATGGGTGGAACGAAGTATTTTGAAGTTCCGTACCTTCTCTCTTATATATTATGATAGAGAGGGTCCTATGTCAGAACGGGTCATAGGGGTAATCTAAGGTATTTTTGTTACTCTGTATGATTTTTCCCTTTAGATTATTGTTTGGTTTTTTTTTTCTCAACATCAAGCTCGCGTCGAGCACCTGTGATTACAAGACCAGCAAGTTGTTATCCACCTTCTTTTTTTTTCTTTTTTTTTTTTGACTGGCGGCGCTAGTCAAACAAAAAATAAAGGTGGAGAACAACTTGCTGGTCTACTGTGATTACATGATGAGTGTTTACGTTTGTACAAATGTACAAATGGCGCCTTTTACCTTCAGATATGGCGACCGCTACTCAGTTACACAAAAACACCTACTTCTTCCAAAAAGGCGCATAACAGAATTTTATCAAATTTGTAAGAAACATACAAGTTTAAAGGCCGTTCACGTATATAAAAGTGATGCCGATCTACCACAGGGGCTTGTTACAAAGAAAATTTGGAGTATCCGTCCATGAATCAAGGGATGGGGGTTCTAACTTGTTGACGACACCTCTTAGCTCCATCCCAGCATATATGGCTGGTTAGAACTTGTAACAAACCCCAACCCCTTGATGGGTGCATAGAAACACCGAAACGCATTTTGGAGACAGTTCGTAAAGTAACAAAATTTAATATTAACAGCGTGTATTGCAATTTATACAAGAGTTTAATGCTTTAGCTATCAATAATAAGCAAATATTAATATTGATTTCTTAAGTTGATTATTATATTGTGGTTATTAATAATTACATTTTTCTTATATATATATATATATAGAGAGAGAGAGAGAGAGAGAGTATTAGTCGGAATATGAAAATGCTTTGTTAGATTTATGATAATGTATCTTTATCATGAATATTTTATTAATCACTAATAGTGACCAACAAAACCTACATATTGAAAAGCGTGTCTTCCACGTGGTACAAGAAATGACTGTTCGATAAATCCCATATTATTTTCGCTTTCTTCCACTAATCGCGGAAATTCAACCTTTAAAAATCAGCCATCATTCATTCTTGCGTTCCTGCATTGAAATATAGATTATTTAACCAGTAGCCATTGGAGTTCAATACAATATCATGCGTATTTAATCAGCTAATGATGTGGACTTGTATTGAGCGTCTTTATACTCAAATACACTCGAATATACTCAAATATACCCATTAAATATATCTTTGGTGGTATGGGTTTTATTCAGTAACTGATGAATATAAATCGGCCACTTTCCCTGTTGTAGATCCATAGCGTCATTTGCATGTCGGTCCTACCAAACACCGAAAAGTTAGACAAAGTCTGTATAATCTGTTATTATTTGTATATATTTGCATGCATCTATACAATTATGTAAAGAAATTAGTGTTCGTTATGATTAATGTAAAAAAAGTAGCGAATTTAAATAACATCCATGGCTCAGAGAATCGTTTCACGATAAAGACTATTTGCATACCGGCAAAAATAGGTAATAACATGATCGGATCATGTTAGGAATCATTTGAATGTGTTAAATTAATGACAGTGTACATTAAAGTATAACCTTTTGAGCCAATCATATTTCGGCGTTGACGTGTGTGCCACATAGTTTACCTATTTTGGAAATAGAGTTGCATGTATACAATGCATGTGCAGTGAAGAAAACAATGTCTAATTCTTGCATGGAACAGGATTCCTAAAGTTGAATCGACTTAATGGTAAGTAAAAACTTACTTTTGCATATACCACTGTTCTGTAATTCAAGAAGGGATGCACCATAGAGTTGAAAAGACTGTACATGTACGTCTTTTCACCGGTTTTCATATGTGAACGCACTTGTCCACAATCAAAAATCGAAAATCTCACGTTTCGGAGCTCGTAACTTCAGTTTGGTTCAACGCAGAAAAGTCAATGATGGCTTGATGGATACAAAAATATCTCAGGAGTAAAACAAGCCATAAAGCATGGTCATGTGCCTTTAAAGACGGAAATAGCAGAAGGAAATCGAGGGTCATAGGTGGAACGAAGTATTTGGAAGTTCCGTACCTTCTCTCTTATATATTATGATAGAGAGGGTCCTATGTCAGAACGGGCCATGGGGGTAATATAAGGTATTTTTGTCACTCTGGATGATTTTTTTCCTTTAGATTATTTTTTTTTTTTTTTTTCTCAACATCAAGTTCGCGTCGAGCACCTGTGGTTATGTCATTGTCAAATTGACAATCTAGCATTGTTCTCTATGACAGTGTGTGACATGCATGCTGAGGTAGGATAGAAAGTATATTTATTTCACAAAACATTAGCACTGAGGTATATGGAAAAACAATTGGTACCGTGATACATCTAGGCCTAATCTTTTTCCTACCTTAAAAATTGCATGAGCAAAGCATATCCGGGCAAAAAAATTGACCAAACACAAATAATTACAGTAACTGTATTGTTTTAACTGTAAAATAGCATCTGTGTACTAAAAAGAATTAACAAAAATTCACATTGCCAGTAAAAAAATAGAATGAAAACGTTGACCAGGTTTAAATAACTGAATAAGTCCATTCTTTTTTATATCGTTCAAATTAGCAAACATTGTCGTATTTTTAATAATGACTAACGTGATTGAAAAAATTAAGAATGTTTATGCTCTCAAAGCAACTAGAAATTATGCGATCTTTTAATAATGGAGCTGAATGCAGATAAAACAATGTTGCTTGATTGGTTCTCTTCTCCAAGGACCAATACTGGTGTTAATTTCAATTTTTATCGCCTGCTTTTAAGGGTGTTGAACGTGGTATACTATACGGTCCATTTTTTTGGTACGCTGCCGGCCGCAATGGCATACTTATGCAAAGTTTTGGACACTTGCAGCGATCACAAGAAACTAACAAGTTAATGGCATAATTGAAATTTTCCGTTTTCAACTATGTATAAATATTAATATTTTTTCACGGCAAGTGAAACTTTGTTTTCATTGTTTGGCATACTCTGTTTTATTTTGTTATCCTCTTAAATATAATGCACATAAATAATCGCGCAGGGGGGGGATGATTTAACTTGGCACTGCATTTTACATATATCTACTTCTGTGTTCTAAAACTGATTTATTTAATTAATAAATTGGTTCTGCCAGTATTGAAACGTTTATAATACAGCACCCCATGTAATACGGCATATATTTTTTTCCAAAATAGAACAGCAAAAAATACAATCCAATGAATAATTGAAAGAGAAATCTCAGTAAGACTAAAGATTTTGCTCAAACATGTTTCTTAAAGAAACAACATTATTCCGAATTGTACATTCCAGAGTTTTATTACATACATGAAGAAAACATAATTACTATATGCATTTATGTTTTCCGATTTAAAATCATTGTATAATAATGCAAATAATTTGCCTTGTCAGTCAGTTGTCGGGCCGTATATGCTGCAACGTTTCAGTACTTTTGAGGAGGAGATAACGCCGTTCTGGTACTCTTCCCACACCGAGAATATTCTCGCTACACTTTTTATATGTTTTTTTCTGGTATCTTCTCAGGTTTTTTTTCCGATACCCGTTGAATCTGTGTAACAACTGAAGTGGCTTCGTCGTATAAGAGGCTAACCAGCACATAGAAAAGAAGATTGGCTTTGCCGGCTTTTGCGTTGATCCTACGATGCCAACCCTCTACATCGTTGTTGGTTCGAACAGATTTTCTGAACACAGACCATGATTCAAACGGGAATGTGGTGTTCGTAATCCAGGTTGAATCCACATAGTCAACCCAAATGTATAACAAGGGAATCTTCGTGGACTGTTCCTTATGTTCTGCAGGCAAAAATGGTAGCACCATCACCTGAAAAGAGACACATAATGAAAGCAAAATTTTAATAACACATTATAAGTTTTATACAAAGTAAGGAAGCCTTAAACATTGGAGATAATACAATGAAAAGTTACCAAACCAATGACAAAGATATCATTCAAAATGCAAATTAGCAAATTCATTAGAGTGCCGGTATTATTTATTACCTTCCTGCAAAACTGATGAACACTCTTTTTCTTGAATGTAGGTTGTTCTCAACCCCAATTCCTGCAGTTTTCGCCACATGACTTGCCCCAGATGAAATGCACATAATGTGATGACGATGATGATGAAGTCTGTGCACGTGTTAAGTAATATAAATAAATAATTATTAGCAACTATGTTTTAATTTAAAGATAAAATAAAATAATACCGAAAGCTAACACGAACAGAGGGAATACGAACCTATAAAATGGCTACAGCCAGCTAGAATCAAGAAAAATAGTTCATCTGTAAAAATGCACAATATAATTCTTTGGCTAATAATTGGGGAAGAATGAAAAAAATACGTTATATTAATATTACGAGACCAGGAACGACAACTAAAACCACTAATACTACTTATACAACTGCTACTTCTACTACTACTACTGTACTAACCTGCTTCAAAGTCTGCAACAACCTCTTTGACAGCAGGAGACGGGAGAAGTCGCTTCAACGCTTTGAATACCTAATTACAAACAAAGAAGACCGTGATAAGTTACTTAAATATGCAACATTACAACATGAAATAATAATAATAATAATAATAATAATAATAAATTGTATTAAACATGTTAACAATATTATCATCGTCTCCATTAGATG
The DNA here is from genome assembly GCA_028554795.2 of Sinohyriopsis cumingii. NCBI lineage: Eukaryota > Metazoa > Mollusca > Bivalvia > Unionida > Unionidae > Sinohyriopsis > Sinohyriopsis cumingii. The sequence goes on from JAPYKE020000208.1 coordinate 752,421, forward strand.
ATGACGATATGATATGCAGGGATGCTTTGGAAAACATTTTTTAAAAACTTGTAAGAAACATAATTGACTTTACGTCCAATCTACTTGTAAATAAATCGTTATAAAATGAGAAGAAAAAAATGAATATTTACCTTCTTATAATCCTTGTTTTTTCGTCCTGGCATAAAAGAAAACGCCAGTGGCAATTGCTTTGTTTCATGCTCGTCATTTTTGACAAAGGCGTGCACAGAAAACAACTGCTTAAACGGGACCTTGATTATTTAGAAGGTGGCATCTATGTACCAGACCTTGACTCTTCCCAAATCTTTAAGTTGTTTGTCAATGGCCAATAAAATGTGACGTTTACTGCCAACATGAATGTCCTTTCGAAGAAATTTGTCTGGAAATTGTGATTCATCCAACTGAAAGAAATAAAACAAGGAAATAATAAATATTGAAGGGCCTGGTGCAAGAAAGCAAAATATTAATACATAATGACTTGTGCTACTTACAACAAATTCTAAGTCGCGCGGCTCATTTGGCCGCATTTTCTGGCGGGTCCTACAGGCAGCACTAATTAACAGCGCTGATTAAGGTAGAAAGTGACCATTTGTTTGGCACTAATTGCTGTATTACTCTGTCGACGATCGTAGCAGCCGACGTATATATGTGCTGTCTCGCTACACTCTTCACCTATGGAATATATTATAGAATATGTGAGCGTTACAAATAAATAAAGAACATAAAGCGGAACGTTATTTTTTAATGATGTGTATATCAAAGATTACTTACATGTACGATGATTTTCCCTCTTAGAAACAATGAACACTGACAGGTGCAGGGTAATCAGCGATTGTGTATTATGAAATTGCCAAGATTTTGTGGACATGCAACTAACCTCCGATGATACCTTAACCTTCGAGACGATCCCTGGATCGATGCTATGCACATGCTGGTGTTGTCCTCTCTCGTAACAATCCCCACGTTGTATTATGGTGGCTGGGCATTGCACCTTTTATAGAGCGGACAGAGCACCACTAGTATGTTATACCGGCCCTTTTACACTACAAGAAAGTTTTCAAAAAAAAAATAAAATGTGTGAATATCACGGTTACCACCACCAACACAACACTACTACTACTATGACCAATACTGATGATGACATTATGGCAATTATATTACTACTGACCTTGACAGTGTATGAATATCCATCAGCCTCCACAAGTTTTGGACGAGACATCTTGGAAACATTAAGAGCGATCTGAAAGTCTGGTTGACATACATGGTTTACTTTGAGCTGTAACATCGGTTTTGTATGGACATGTATATAAAGATTAAGATTCGATTTCGTGAATAAAGAATATTTCAATCGAACATTGTGCTATTATGGGTCTTATATATTATGTTTTTCTCAGAACACAAGGTAGCTAAGCATAATATGTAATCTTATTAATTTCTCAACTACATACCATTTTAATTGTATTGAACGGAAATTTACATTACAACATAATAAAATTCTCAAAGATTATAAAAGAATAAATCTACTCTTCTTCTTGATTTTATGTGACTCGGAAGGAAGCGTCTATGTTAAAGGTGCATGTCACTTCTGTAGCTTGGGACGCTATCCAGATATGAGAACTAACATCTGGTGGCGATCTGGAAAAAAAAAGAATATTTCCGTGGTTACCTAATGTGAAAACGCTGCACATTTTTTACGAATTTGTTTCTTACGTTAAGATCGATTAAAAAAAGATGAAATAAAAGGATATATATCTTACTGGACTGAAGAGTTGTCGATCGGCATGTCAGAATCATTGACACTGATACTGACGTCAGCATTCATTGCCTCGTCTATAAGATCACCATGTGTAGGGTTGTGGACATCATGTCTTTCATCAGCAGTCAGATGCGTACTCTCTGCTATTGGCAAAATGTTCATCGTATTGTCGAGACTCATCTGTCGAAAAATATGGTGGACGAAGTCGGGAATAGACCTTGCAATGCCAGCCACTCAGCATCTCATCACCACGACATTAGGAACAATGTCTGTGATATGCCGAAGAAGAAAACCAACAACATCAGCATAGTAGCTACATCAGTAATATTAATATTATTTCAACAACCACCAGCAGTACTTTTAGTACTGTTGCTTCTACTACTATTAATAATAATAATAATAATGATAATAACAATATCAGTGTGTATACCTGTCTCACATGTACGATGCTGCCACTTTTGGCAAGCGTTACATTGTAAAGCATGTTGACGTGGTCTTACTCTTTGGAAACAAACTATACAGTTGCCCATTTCTTGCTTGTATTTGCTTGTGTGTGCTGATGTCTGACTATTTCTTACAACATTTTATTTTTTTAAACCAACTCATCTATTTATATATATATCGCGTTTTCTTGTCAAATGTTGTTTGCACAGAAACAATTTAAATGTGGCTTCATTTACTGATATAAATAGATAGAACAACATTAAAATAAACTGAGATAGAAATCAAACGTAAATTGTACAATACCTGACGACAAACAATTAGGAGTTCAACACGTGTAAATCCTAACCGACAAAGGAGAGTACGAGCAGCGACAATTCGTAACAATTTAAGCGTCCATGAGAACTACTGAATTAATTTTCTGATTCTTTTTGGCTTAATGATAAAGTTTAATTCACTGGATATAACTCCAAGTTTGCCTTCTGATCATTATAGCAAATTATTAGTGCCTGAGTAAAACAAATTTAAATTATCGGAGATAAAGTAAATCTCCAGTAAACAGTGAAGTATATATAGCATTAATGTCAAATAATTCTTGACACGGAATTCAATAAGATTTCTCCGAATCAAAAGACATTTGAATAACAAAGACCTCGTGTAAATATTTCAAAGTAAAACAAAAGCAAATAAATAATCAAGCACGTGTGAAACTGAACTAAGCTTGAAAGCTTCAACTTACTAGATATATGTGGATTTTAACATTTGATAACTTAACATTTCGATTATGCTTCCCGTTAAAGTATACAAGGTCATGTAGAATTCATATCATATCATCCCCTAATTATGTTCCTATTATTATTATTATTATCCATTTATTTCTAGCCGTTGCTTCACTAACATGTAGATCCATTTTAGCATTGATCGTTCGTAATTTTGTATGCCTCGATCTATCTATCTATCCATCCATCCGTCCATTTATCTATCTATCTATCTATCTATCACAAAGGAAAAAAGCAACATATTTTTTTTTTAAATTCTGATAAAATGAAAATTGCATATTCTATAATATTACAATGCTTCATCTTGGCGATCCAAAGATATAAATTCTCACATGGTAATACCTATAATGAAACATTGAACAGCTTTAAACAGTTTGAAATACGTATGAAATATCTTTTTATCATATGATATTGATGGTTATATTTGTACTTTAGGTACGAAACGACTATAGCATTGGGATGGGCCCCGAGTGACCGAGTGGTCTAAAGCGCTCTCCGCTACGGATCACTGCCATCTCACCTCTGTCTGCGTGGGTTCGAGTCTCGGATTCAGCCAATGTGGGTATGTGAGAAAGCTTGCCAGTAGCTTCTCGTGGGTAGGTGGTTCTTTCCACGATTTCTCGGGTTCTTCCTCCACCATTAATACTGGCCGCCATGTATAGCCTATCGTGTGCTGAAAAATGGCGTTAAACCCTACAACAACAAAAAAAAAAAAAAACACAACAACAACAACTATAGCATTGGTTAGGAAACAACCAGCACATTGGGTATGAAACGACCGTTGCTTTGGTACGAAACGATCATCTGGGTACGAAACGACTTAGGTACGAAACAACTTGGGTACGGAATGACCAGATACCGCCTTTTCCGACCACTGTCATTTTACCTCTGTCCAGGTGGGTTCGAATCTAGGGCTCGACCAATATGGATAAGTGAAAAAGCTTGCCAGTACCTTCCCGTTGTTCCTTGCTTCTTATTGATGATTTTCCTGGTTCTTCTTCCACCTGGCCGCTATGTACATCCTAACGTGTGCTGAATTGAAACAAAATAAAATCACCCGGCGCAAAGCCTAGAAGTATGTACAAATTATGCTGATCCAATGTCTCCCATAGTTACAAAAAATGTAAAAACCATTAAATATCGGAAAGCATCACAATAACCCAGATTTTTTGCGAACTTCTGTTGCAATTGGTTTTAAAGTAGCTGTCAGCAGTACCGGCCTTAGGAACGCGGGGCCTGATTTACGCGCGGAGACCCCTGTGAGCAAGGCATTTGAAACAAGTTTTATATTATATTGAACTTAAAGGTTTCTTCCATCGCTTTAAAATTACTTTCTCCCTATAGATATGTTGTTTAAAATTACTAACGCTTGGGGCCTCTGTGAGAGTGGGATCCGATTGGAACAAATCGGTCAGCAGCAGAAAGGGTGAACCGACCTCATTTTATAAGTGTTATTTTGGTAAACTAAGACTTATTAAAAAAAAAACGAAAAAAAAACAAACAAATACGCTGATAACGTGAAACCGAGGCTTCTAACTTTCCGAGAGTCTCCCTGGGGGTTAGCTTCCTGCTACTTTTTTTTCGTGTCGTCGTTTTCGAAAAACATATTGTAAGTTTTACTATGTTGACTCCTCATCGTGGTCGCACCCTCTCTGCTGCTCTCTCTCATTCAAAATTTTTATCAAGGCCGACTCGGTATCTCGACTGTGGGTCATGTAAGTTTATTGTTATAAATCCATGCGGGGATAACTGAGCGTGACTAAATACATTTCTACACTTAATTATGTCCATCTCTCCGCTGCACCAAGTCTGATGAATATGTCTCAACGTATGTGTATCAACTCCGTTAAACACCGCAAGAATATTGCAGTTATCTCTGATCACTTTTGGTATTTGTGTATACCGCTGGGTTACATAAATTACATTTGTGTTTTTTTGTCTACCGCGTGAAAATATTCCAACTCGATTAGATTGCTTATCCAGCATTACATTGTGGTATACAACTAAATTATTAATAAATCCATCAGTATCATCTACAGATGGCGCTTCATTATTATCAGTAATAAATTCAATAACATCATCACCGTTTTCATCCCAAAACATTGCGTTTTCATTAAAGTCTTTAAGTACATCGTATCATCGCTGATCATCTACAGACGGAGCTACTAAATACAACTTATCCCACTTGAGCCATCTCATTATTAAATTAAGTAACAGTTGCGTTTTACCACTTCCAGATGGCCCAATTATAATCACTCGGATAGAATTTGGTAATGCTGGATGATGCTTGACTGGTTCTCGCTTTTTTGTTGCCGAAAATTAGTTACATCCATGATGTAGAAATATAATAAATAATATGGATTTATATTATGTGAAATGCAGTACGCGTACTCCTACAGGTGAACTAACAACCATTACAACAAAAAATAACAGATCAGCAGTTACAGGTAAGTGTGAACGATGTGGTACAAAAATTTTTTAATTTGTTTCTATCCAAACAACATAAAAAAGAGGAGGTGATGTTGCCGCTCAGTTAGCAAAACTATCAGGAACACCATGGGCTAAATACCCTGGAAAAAAACACCTTCCCGGGTATAACTATTGTGGTCCTAGTACTCGACTTGATATCCGACTTGACAGCCAAGATCAACCAAAACGCTCATGATGTAGCTTAAAAAAGTAGAAACCTACAATATAGACATATTGCAGATGTAATATTAATTCATGCGTTAAATCCCATAAAAATAAATCTTTTAAAGAATAAGAATCATTAGCTAATTGGTTGGTGAGATATGCGATGCAAAGTAAACTTGTATTAGAAACTGGTAATTAATCAACCGATTATTATTATTATATAATGGAGTTGATATTTCCAAGAGGATATTGGAAAGATAGAGCAGCGATTAGTAAACTCGCTGAAGCAGCAGGTGTCGAACGTTCTACTGCTGATAAATGGTTAGCACGACAGGCAGTATGGCAAATGTATCTACCACCACCTAAAACAATTTAGTACACACATTTTGATGATTGCGTTCCTAAAGAAGTTCATCGGGTTGATATTTTATTTTTACTACATTATACTATTAAAATTGGTAGACGTCGATTACCGTACTGTCGTTGATGTTGCAAGTAGATATAAAGAAGCAGAGCCACTAGCAACAATGACAGCAACTGAAGTAGCTTCTGCGTTTGAACGAATTTATCGACGTGGTAGTCTACGATGGCCACAGCTGCTACAAGCTGATCCTGGCAAAGAATTTCAAGTTGTAGTATCATCGTTGGTGAAGCGATATAACGTCAAAATACGACGAGGACACACTGCAGTTCATCGTGATCAAGCAATTGTTGAAAGATTTAACCAAACACTTGCTGAGCGGCTATTTTTATATCAATACGCGAAGGAAATAATTCAAGATACAAGATCTCGCGAATGGGTTGCAAGATTACCAAATGTGATAGCTGCATTAAATAATGAAATTACTCGAAAACTGCCATGAAACCTATCAGCGCAATCACAAAAAACGTATACCAAAACAACGACGTGATTTTTCAAAACAACCAGTATTAGGTAATGTGACTGTAAGATATTTATATGAACCCGGTGAACCTGAAGGTGGTTAAAAAAAAGAGCAACTGATCCTATCTGGAGTATTACGGCACATCAAATTTCCAGAGTGGTAAGATCCGCGAGTAGACCTGCAATCTACAGACTAGATTCAACTGCTCATCAACGTGGATTTACACGTGAACAATTACAAGTATTTCCTGAAGACACCTAACTACCACCGTTATCACTTAACTAGCACCTCTACGCCGATTACATTCAAGACAGGTCAGCATCACATTTTCGCGCGTTTGACCAAGACTACTATATTTTCTATCCACGGTAAATTGTCTTGGATCATTATTTGAATATCGAAAAAACATTATACAAGTACAGCTCGCACAATGATTATTCTGCTGCTGTTTTAGCGCTATGACAAATTCAACATCGAGATCAAAGTCGCGTTTTTTTTGTCACTTTGTTTATAACCAGCTAACTGTTTTCTTACTATATCACTGTCATCGAGGACATCATTGATTGTTTCTGTAGTGTCTATGATAATTCTCCGCAGTTGAGATATTCTTCTGACTCGAGACACTGCAAGATAAACTAAGTTTGACCACTCGACGTGATCATCGACAATCCAAACTCGAGTATCAGATATGGTTAACCCTTGAGATATCCCAGTGTCAATGGTGTCTTATCGGTACTCAGCGCATCCTCAACAACACTGACATCAACCAAAACAACATCATTTAATACGAGATTCTGTTTCTCAGTCTGTCCTGGTATATCAACGTCGATATTCTGTCGTAATGTATCAGCTGATCTATAACACAATGGTACACGTAGATCTGAAAAATTTTCTTTATGCAACTGAAATAACCGCTGTTGAAGTGTATCAAGAACTATCTTTCTACTTGCTACTATTAAATCATTTGGTCTCCACACTTGCAGAAAGTCGTTCAAAGAAGTTTCTGAAGTCATTTTAGACATTATTTCGCACTGAATTTTATTCGGTTGTAGTCTGATTAAAATTTTAAACTCCCTTAATTCTACATCAAGAGATCTATGATCATCAGATATCTCCTCGTAATAATCTACAAAATTCTTTGGCCTTCCGTGCGGAGATAACCCAACAATCGGCGGTGGTTGACCGTGATCGCCGCACATTATCACTGCTGTATTTTTTTAATAATAGCCAATCGAGAAACATTTTTAATGTATCTAGCGACACTGTACATGTCTCATCCCAAAAATATAATTTTTGGAATATAGTTCTCTCACATTCGATCAGGAGTCCATGCGTCTCCCTTCCATCGAAAAAAGCTATGATAAGTACATGATTACATTCCTCGTCCTCTCATTTCTCTTGTGAGTCTGTGTGTAGGTGTTAAAACAACCATACAATCTGAATTATGTCGAAATAATTCAATAACTCGCGTTGTTTTACCAGAACTACCCGGTCCGATTAGATAGACCGTCTTGTGTCTGGATACTGGATCATACACAGATGCCGCAGACGATAATTCTGATATTTGATTATTTTTGTAATAAATATCTTTAATCTCAACATCTGCGGATTCAGATTATTTATATAACATTTCTTCTTTTATTCTTCATTCGCCCCATGATGCATCAGTACTTGTAAATTGAGTCAGCAATTCTGTATATTTTCTTTCGATATAAAATGAATCCATAGCAACTCTGACTGCAGTGGTAGGAAAACTATTTATCATCGATAATAAATTTATAGAAACATAAGCGAGTATCGAGGATCTTAAATGAGAAAACTGAGGTGACTCACCATCAATATAACCAACAATTGTACCTAATCGTGTTCCTCTAGACAAATAAGCGTTTTCTCGACAAATTTATCTCTCTTTGTTGCATCGGCGATTATAAAATCATATTCAGCATCGTCTAGAATTAATCGTGCATAATGTCGTTTATGATCATATGCCCTGCCTTGAGTAAATTTACCGATTATTCTTCTACAGAGATCCTTTGCGGTTTCATCATCATCAGGTGGTGATAACCAAACTTCTTGAGGATGGTATGATATAATTGCTTCACTGACAATCAACGATTTTAATATTTTACAATCAAGCATAATTCGTAATAAAACTATTGGTGCCCAACGTTTTTCTGAAAAGTGCCTGCCAAACCAAACATAACAGATCGGATGAAGACCTTCAGCAAACTCGAATGACACAATACGAGCGAATCCGGTTAGATCAAAATCAGGTAGGGGTCCATTTATCGATACTCTGGTCATCTCGTGTGTGTGGTGTCCAAATCTTTTAAAATATCCAGCACATTATCCATAACCAAGAAAACTTCCAGGATAACACGCGACCATATCAACCGAAATAACGTCGCTGTAATTATACTTAGTATTCTACAATCCACCGTGTCCGTATTCACAGCAACTAAGCTGCACGTCTTCGAGAAATTCAAATCGTGTTGGCTTCCACGAATTGTTCTCTCTTGCAAAGTGAGCTGCAACTGACGGAACGGTGAAACAATAATTTAGTTCAGTATTCTTTGTCGAAAATTTCTCCGCAAGATTTTTCATTTCTTCGTGGAGAGATTCTTTAGGATATATTTCGCCGTTAGGTCGTACAGATTGATCATATTTTTCATCATCTGAACTCTTAAATAGCCATACTGATACAGGATCGTTTTTACTTATTTCGTGAATAAATTCAAACATGTTTCCCCTCCCAGAGTTATCCGGGGGATAAAATCTTACGGTCCAATCTCGTGGAAATATTGTGACTGCGCTGGTCCACGCGTGAGCATTATGATCAACGATATTTACTGGAGCTCCCTTTTTTAATAATGTTTCGAATCGTATAAAATCTCTTCTGTTATCGTTGCTACTTTTATTGGGAATTTTAATTTTTTTCTTCTAACTTGGCGACATTATTTATCGTAGCTCCGATATACTTAACTAATTCAGCCCATTTGTTTATTTTTTCACGTCGTATATCCGTTAACCCATTTCCAGGCATCGCATTTGTAAAATGTTCGATTACTCGTTCGGCTATACAATTCAGCTTTGAAAATCTCATTGGTGCAAGATCATTAATGTTAGGTTTAGTATACAATAACATCAATGAGAACTGCACGTCTTCGGTATTCTTTTTACTTTCGTTGTATACTTGTCAATGGTGGTTTTCAACGTTATTTGCCAATCACGTACTTGGTCATATCTAAATTTTTGAACGTCGATTGAAATGCTCATTATACTTTACGCAGTAACCAATTGAGGCGTTTGAGCAACAAATTCCAGACACCACCAGTAAGATGTTGCGGTTAATTTCTTATCAGCTGCTTCCAGTATAAATGTTTCTTCATCTCCGCTATTTAACACAATAGACCCAACTCCGGAAAACTTATCGGTTGAACGACGCCAGGGATATGTAGTGTATATACTAAATTTTGCAGTGCTGAACACAGACAACCTGTATACACCAGTGACTTCTGCGGTATGTTTGATAGTATTATTTTGCTGTGACCATGTCGAGAATCCCGATGACACTGTATATACTATATTGGTGATCTGCTTGTGAGGAATTTTGATCAGGTTAATTGTGTTAACGATATCAGGAATTCCACTTATGACATCTTCTAGTGTTTTTTTTTTTTAATCCTTTCAATATGCGTCTTGATATCAGACAGAGAGTTTCACGTCAGCAGTCAACGGAGTACCAAAGGATTCCTCTGAGGTTTCATTAATTTTTCTAAAATTTCTACGAAGATTCGTGAACATATTTACATGAATGTCGTACTCGGCTCGAAGCGTGGATACTTTACCATCTACGTTATCCACGTATTTTATTGTTGCCGCATCTTCGTCGGATGTTGGATCTCTTAGCACGACTATTTTATTTCCGTTTATGCTGAGTTCACCTGTCATTGTGTCACCGGTATTCTTCAAACGATTAACAATGCTTCTTGCACTTTCATCTATGATGGTTGTAAACGATATATTTGAGTCTCTGATTCTACCCCCGTCAGTAAATACTGGAATGTTATCCCTGGTATCACCGAGAACTCTACGAACTATATCATTCCATTTGATTGTTCTCGTTTTTAAAACGCCGTATTTATCCTGATAAACAACAACTTCATCTAGGTCACCTCCAGAGAGTTTCATAATATCAGCGAGTTCGTCTTTAGTCGCGTAATGTGACAGATCTATTTCGTCGAATTTTTTTATACTCTTAATAGTGTCGCCACGGGCTCTTCCGTAAATATCTATCATTATGTTCTTCGTCGTTTTTCCAGATGGTATTCTAAATCAATGATTTCTCAAACTGTTGACTTGTATAATTAGATAAGACTTTGTGAGGTAGCAACGATGGTTTTGATACAGCATCGAGTACAGCAATTGCTTCACGGCCACATATTGGTGGATCGGTTAATGTTTTTGTTGGTAGCGTTGAGTACCAGGTGTTTACGTGAAGTGGTGTGACATAGTGTATAATTCCTGTGGTGCAGCTAACCCATACGAATCGAAATAAACAATTCCAAGGGGATCAGTTGCGTATGCTACCCAATGAGTTCCATGCCCAGTGCTGTTATCGAGATTAATAATACCGGTTTCAATATTGTTTGGTCGTTGTGGTAATTGATCTCGCATAAAACACCTCTAAAATATTTTATTTTTAGTTGCTTAGCAGCATCAAGTAAATCAAAATTTGACATGGGCGTAAAACCACTGGTTTTCAACGAAGTGTTAATGGAAGTCCCAGACCTTTTCATCGGTGAGTTCCTGGAAGTCTAAAGCCCTGTCCCGTTGCTTTTTGTAATGCCATTTCAGCCACGGTTCCAACAGCACCTAACACTACCGCCTTTGCAAAGGCCTTAGTTTCAGCGGCTATCAACGCTGGAATTACCAAGAGAAGTGGAAACATATCACCTGCCTCAACAGCATCTTTGATTGCTCAGGCGGAAAGTTCCATTCGTATTCCAGTATTGGATTGTTTGGCTTTATTAAGATGTTTAAGTTGGCGGCCTGTCAACGATAGTTAATTTTGACCGCCTGTAATCTTACTGTTTTTTTTAGCGTTACTGTAGTTCCTGTTTTTTTTAACTGATGCAGTTTGAAGTTTCTTGATCTGACCAAGAGTCAGACTGACACTAACATGATAATATGATGACATTTTATGATTATACTCGTGCTTTTCAATCACCGGTAGTTACATATTTTCTACTGGTGCATCAACGATTCGCATTTTTCCATCAGCACCCTCAAGTAACATTGCCTTGTCGCTGAGTATAACCGCGATTGCTCTGTAATTAGCACCACCAGCACCTGTATTCACGCTGGCTCTGAATGTATATCAAAGACAGATTGTCTGGATAAGTCAAGATGTTCCAGTGAAAAGTAATAGATCGGATATAGATTTTTAAAATCCAACTGTGAGATTTGTAAACCGGTATCTACGTTTTGATCGGGTCCCATAAACGTCATTAACCGATGGTATACACGCGCTATACGATTTTGTTCATAATTCATTAGTATGTTTTCTGTCGGTTCTTGTTGTCCATTTATCCGTAAAGAAATCTCGGTAACACTCAGTCTGTCAAATATCATATGGGTACGAATTTATGGGTTTAATCGCGTAGTCTCCTGAAAAGCAATAAAGATATCTCGCGGTGCAGAAACGCCTTGCTGTGATGATATGTTCCACGAAAATACTCCGTTAATGTTAGTTTGCATGCTATCCGTGGTTGTTGTCAACCATGACAGTAGTGATTTACCACCTGTGTCCATAAAAGATAACAATCGCTGTTCTTCAATTACCGGCATCCACAACGAAAGTTTTGTCAGTATTACTTTACCACCACCAGCCATAAGTCTCCAGAGAGCGTCATTGTCGGTAGCCTTTCTCACAAGAGCAACGGCGTGTTTACCTCCAAAGATAACTTTTCTAACATTTCTACAAAATCCAAAGATATGTGACAGTGGAATTGCGCATGAAAAATTTCCACGACCTCCCCCCAACATTGCTCGGCGTGTTGCAAATCCTAGGTTAAATTCTGGATTAGAACTATGAACCACCGGAGTCACATCAGCGTCAGCGTTCCCGGCAAAATTTCTTGGCCGTCTTATATTATACTGATCGTCGTCGGGGGCATCAGTATTGTATTTCACAAATATCATTGTGGGGCCGGACGATCTTGTAAAGTCATCAGATTATCTTGCAAATCCTAATATTGTTGTAGCATCGTCAACGTCTTTCTTAATTGTCTCGATGTTTTTTCCATCAATCATATAAGTCGCGCTATCAAGCAACGACATGATGCCGTTGTTGACAAAGCCAACTCGTACTTCATTTGCATACTCAGTATCATCTGTTTTTATAATTTCACCTTCTACCTCAATAAAAGCCTCAGCGGGTAAAAAAATATCTGCTTGTATCATGGACTTGTAATTCAAGTCTCCCACGCTGATTTGGTAGTTGTGCGTCATAAGAATAAAATTGATAATCGCGCACAGACTCGTCTTTAAGGACTGGTGCTTCCATATCAAATGCTGTGTCGGATATACGTTTAAACATTTTTATTATAATTATTTTCGTCTAACACGAGGATTACCGTCTTCGAGAAACTCAGCTTCCTGATATCAAACTTGAAACAATATTCTTTTCTGCTTCACTGTCTCGCTGATCCATCAAGGTTCTAGTTTTTGATTTGCGGTTTGATTTATTATTTTGCTGACATTTGCAGGCATGACTTCAGTGCTTGATAATTTTACTGGTTGTGGTTTTCGTCGTATTAATCGTGCTAGTCTTTCTTTGATTGCCGAGAATGCTTTACCAGCAACGTTGACGATTGCACTAGGAGCTTTTTCACGAACAACGTCAATAGCTTTCATCGATAATTGTTTTGCAACAGGTATTACTTTTGGAGCTAACCTTCTGAATAATCCCTGAACTACATCACCAAGGCCATCTCCGTAAATCGCTCTGTAGGTTGGTAATCGTGAGTTTATTACTCTGACCATTACAGGTCCACACTTGCTATTGTATACGATCATCTTATTTTACTTTCCATTTATCTAATCATGGTGACAACTAATCACTTAGTCAAGGTCGTCAACAAGTTCATCGATAAGTTCCCGGTAAACGCTAATATCCATGACATTACCTGTAAATAATCGTTGACAAAAATCAGCTGCTTCATTAATTATTTCCCGAGAATTATTACTGGCTCGTTTTCCTCCTTTGAGAACTTCTATTCGCTGCACGTCATCAAGAATATTGTTGGGACAAGTAACAAAACCACTTCCCGTTTTTGGAGGTTCTCCTAACAGTTCAGTAAGAAAATATTTATCTTCCGTTTGTTGTTGTCGCTGTTGCTCGATCTGTTGCAGCGTTGGATGAAGCTGTAATTGTGGTTGTGACGAAATCTGTTGCTGTTTAGAATGTTTATGTGGAAATTTCTTCTACCCGTTTTTGTCGAAAATCTTTTACATCTTGTAAAAACACGCTATAGTCTGGATGATTTGTATCAACCTTTGATAGTTTTTTTTAGCAGCAGAAAATACTAAAAGAATCCAATCCTCCGACTTTATCTCCGTTTGTTAAATTCGGGTTTTAAGTATCGTTTTCTGTTACCATCCCCAAACGCAGCAGTACCAAATATTTATCTTGGATTGTTTCTGGAAAACCGTTCAAGAGCATAATCATCAAACATTTCAGCAGGAGGTTTTTGTTGTTGCGGTGGTGGAGGTTGATATTGCGGTGGTGGAGAAGAAGGTGTAGAAGGTTGCTATATCCTTTTACGAAACTCCCTATCAAGTTTTTTTTTTTACTTCTTTAACAAGGAGGTCGTACCTAATATCATTTTTTGACTTGTTGTTTGTCGTAATATATGCGATATATCCATTTATATCCATCAGCTACGAATTTATAACCCGGTTTTAATATTTTAGTTTTATCATATCAGGCAATTCACGTTCTTTAGTATTTTTAATATATTCAACAGTACCCTTGTTAAATTGTTCAATCAACTAAATATTTTCTTTTTTTACTTTGGGTTTAGGTGCAAGTTCTTTTTTCATATCGGCAATTTCAGTACGGGCTTTGCTAATACCTTCAAGTATTTCTTCATCGACGGGTGGAGGTTGTGCGGCAGCTATATCAGTGGGAAGATATCGTTAAATCCTTTTTGTTTTTTTAGTTTCTTTTGCTATTTTTGCAGTTTGCTCAGCCGTTTGTTTTGATGGTGGAAGAAGATCTTCCTTAATAGCCGTTACGACTTTTTCAGTAACTTCTCTGACAGGTTTAAATAACCGTTCTGTGCCTTAAGCGTATTCAACTTGGGACTTTTGCCGTTCTTGTAGTTTTTTCCTGAAAGAATCTCTCACGGGGAGAAATTTTTTAATTGCTTCTAGTCGCTCTCGAGCTAATCTAGCTGTATAAGACTCCAACGCTGGCGCCATTATTTGTTATAACTTTTTTTAATTGATAGCAGCAGATTGGGTGTGACCACGATGAGGCGTCAACATAGTAAAACTTACGATATGTTTTCCGAAAACGACGACACGATAAAAAAGTAACAGGAAGCTAATCCCCAGGGAGACTCTCGGAAAGTTGGAAGCCTCGGTTTCACGTTATCAGCGTATTTTTTTCTTTCGTTTTTTGTATAAGCCTTAGTTTACCAAAATAAAACTTATAAAATGAGGTTGGTTCACCCTCTCTGCTGCTCGGTCCAGTCGGCTTAAGGCCAGCCCTGAATGTCAGCCTGGTACACTTTTCATGTCCAGTTGGGCCTCTTGTTTAAGTTTGTAAAGTTAAGTTAATGAGCTGCAATGCTGTTCTTTCATTCTTTTCTTTTCATCCACTCAGACAATTTTTTTCCCTTTCATTCTCCATTTAGATATATAGCACATTAGAACGATTTTGATCTTGGTCAGATCTTTCAGGATATGGGACTATTATGGAATATGAGTGTTGCGGCCATTATTCTACACAATCATAATTTACGTTACCCCCTCACCCCATTTTTGCCGTGCTATTCGCTCCTTTGCAGATCTTTTTGTTTCTTCACGTGGAAAATAGCCGTAACAATCTCATCAACTTCTATGTGCTCTTTTTCATACTTGTTTGTTTCTTAGGCATTGTATGATTAACTAAATTGCTTAATAAATGATAAATGCCGATTTTCAAAATTTTCACGAACTTCTCTATCATAATGAAATACGTACTGTCTACATTTAAAATTACTTACCGTGCTCCTGTCCTGTATACGTGCCAGAATGAAAGAAATAGTACAAGGAAGAAAACAAATTGTAACGGCGAGAGAGAGAGAGAGAGAGAGAGAGAGAGAGAGAGATTGGTATGTGGTAGACAGAGTTGTTAACCATACAAAATTTAGAAGGTTCCAAATGTCAAAATAAACCCTCCAAAAATAAAGGGTTTCAACCCGAAATAACCCGTCGACTACGTTTCAAGAGGAACCCTTGGAGATAAACCTCCCAGGAGTTCCTCCCGAGTTAGTCTAAATACGGTTTCTAGTTGAAAAACTCATTAATGGCGCTTCGATTAAAACAAATGAACCAATTCGTTGTCGTCGCCCTCCCTGCTGCTATGAATTAAATTTTTTTATCAAGACCAACTCGATACCGTGTTCGAGGATCATGTAAATTTATTGTTACAAATCCGTGTGGGTTTATTTTAGCACGACTAAAGAAATTTTAAATTTATTTATGTCCATATCGCCGCTACACCAGGTCTGATGAATATTTCGTAACGTGTGAGTGTCAACTCCGTTAAAGACAGCAAGAATATTACAGTTATCCCTGATCACTTTAGGAATCTGTGTATATCGCTGGGTTACATAAATTATATCTGTGTTTTTGTGTCTACCTCTGGAAAATATTCTGGCAGGATTTGTTTGTTTATCCAGCATAATATCATCGTAAACAACTAGATTGTTAATTGATCCATCAATATCATCGATACTTGGTGCTTCATTAATGTCAGTTATAAATTCAACGACATCATCTCCGCTCTCATTTAATGATTTTGCGCTTTCATTATAATCTTTTATTATATCATAACAACGCTGATCGTCTGCAGATGGTGCTACCAGATATAATTTATCCCATTTCATCCACTTCATTATTAAATTAAGTAAGAACTGCGTCTTGCCACTTCCAGATGGACCTATAATAATCATACGAACAGAATTTGGTAACGCTGCGTGATGCTTAACTGGTTCTCGTTTCCTTGTTGCAGAAAAGTCAGTGATTTCCATTAGAAAATATAAAAAAAGAATATGAATTTATATTGTGTGAAATGCAGGGCGCGCACGCCAACAAGTGATCTAACAACCATTACAACAAAAAATAATAGATCTGCGGTTACGGTCAAGTGTGAACGATGCGGTACAAAAAAATTAAATTTATCTCCACTGGCAAGTCAGGTGAAAAACCAAAACCAAAGTCAAAGTCAAAACCAAAGCCAAAGTCAAGTAAAAAAAAAGCAACACGGAGGTGATACTGCAGCAAAATTAGGAAAACTACCTGGAACTCCGTGGGCTAAATATCCAGAGAAAAACATCTTCCTGGATATAGTTACTGCGGCCCTGGAACCAGACTTGATATCAGACTTGATGACCAAGATCAACCAAAACCAGGTGAGTATCCGATAAACGCTGTTGATAAGGCGTGTCATGCTCATGATATAGCTTATAAAAGTAAAAATCTACAAGATAGGCATCTCGCAGATGTGAAATTAATTCACGCGTTAAATTCCATCACTGATAAATCTCTCAAGGAAAAATTAGCTAGTTGGTTAATAAAATCCGCAATGAAAGGTAAATTAGCGCTAGGTGCTGGTAATTAATTATAAATGGAATCGATTTATTATTCTCCAAGAGGATACTGGAGGGGTAGCGCAGCAATTAGTAAACTCGCTGAAGCATAAAAATTGGTTAACCAATCAGGCAATATGGCAAATTTACCAACCACCGCCTAAACAAATTCACTTTGCACATTTCAGTCTCAGTGTGCCAAATGAAGTTCACCAGGCTGATATATTATTTCTGCCAAACGATACCGTTAAAATCCGAAGACGTCAAATAACATATAAATACTCGTTAACTGTAGTTGATGTTGCAAGTAGATACAAAGATGCGGAACCGTTGTCAACAAAGACATCAACTGAAGAAGCCAATGCCTTTGAACGAATTTATCATCGAGGTGGTCTACGATGGCCACATCTATTACAAGTTGATCCTGGCAAAGAATTTCAGGGCGCAGTATCATCGTTAATGAAACAACATAACGTCACCATCAGACGAGGACATACTGAAATTCACCGTGATCAGGCAATTGTTGAGCGATTTAATCGAACACTTGCTGAGCGGTTATTTGGATATCAATACGCGAAGGAATTCATTCAAGATAAAAGATCACACGAGTGGGTCGCAAGATTACCAAGCGTGATAGCTGCATTAAATAACGAGATTTCTCGAACAACCAATATAAAACCTATTAACGCAATTACCAAAAAACATATACCCGTACGACGTGATTTTTCAGCACAGCCGATACTGGGTGATGTCACTGTGAGATATTTATATGAACCAGGTGAACCTGAAGGTGGTAAAAAAAGAGTGACTGATCCTATCTGGAGCATCACTACACACAAGATATCTAACATAACTACATCTACTGGTAGACCAGCAATCTACAGGCTGGATTCAACTGCTCCTCAGCGTGGGTTTACACATGAACAATTACAAGCAATTCCCGAGGACACACAATTACCGCCTACATCACTTAACTAGAGCCTCTACGCCGGTTGCACTCGAGACAGGTCAGCATCACATTTTCTCGTGTATGACCAAGACGATTATCTTTTCTATCTACGGTGAATTGTCTTGGGTGTTTATCCGAATACTGCCACAACATTACACAATTACAGCTCTCACAGTGATTATTCTGCTGTTGCTTCAGTGTCATGATAAATTCAACATTAAGGTCAAATTCTCGATTATTTTTTTGTCACTCTGTTTGTAACCAGCTAATTTTTTTTATTATTATATCATTGTTGTTTTCATTATTAATTTCATCAGCCATTGACTCATCCAAGACAATTCTCCGCAGTTGAGATATTCTTCTGACACAGCCAAGTAAACTAAGTTTGACCACTCGATTCGATCATCAACGATCCAAACAACTGTATCAGTAATAGTCAGTCCTTGAGATGAATGTATCGTCATTGTGTATCCTAGCGTCCACGGGGATTTATCGGCGCGCAGTGCATCTTCAACAACATTGACATCAACTGCAACAATATCATTTAATACTAAATTCTGTTTCCCTGACTGTCCTGGTATATCAACGTCAATATTCTGTAACCGCGTATCAGCTGGTCTATAACACAATGGCACTGGTAACGTTGGAAATTTTTTCTTGTGTAATTGAAATAACTGCCGTTGAAGTGTGTCTATGACTCTCTTTCTACTTGCCACTATCAAATCGTTTGGTTTCCACGTTTTCCAAAAGTCGTTCAAGGAAGTTTCTGAAATCACCTCGCGCATAATTTCGCACTGAATTTTATTCGTTGCAGTCTGATTAATTTCTTAAATTCCTTTAATTCTGCATCGAGAGATCTATGATCATCAGTCACTACTTCGTAATAATTAACAAAATTCTTCAACCAATCGTGTGGAGATGGTCCAACAAACGGAGGTGGCTGACCGTGATCGCCGCACATAACCACAGCTGTATTTTTTGTTAATAACCAATCGAGAAATGTTTTTAATGTTTCTAACGGTACTGTTCAAAAAATATAATGAAATGATTGTTTTTCATTATTGTTAGATTGTGTGCTTCAATCCGAGGGTTTTTATATAAATTTAAGGGAGATAACTCCATTAAGCAAGTGTCATGCAATTAATTACCTCCCCTTGACTTTCAGAAAATTGCGTAACACGTGTCATTATCCTCTGCGGGAAAAGTAGAACTAATTTCAAGTATTATTTTGCAACAACCAAAAGTCAACAGTTAATTGTAACGAATCGTCTAAACAAGTAAACGGTTCTCCGTGTCACCTAACACGGAAACACACTACAACAGGTAAACAATTCTCCGTGCTACTTAACACGGAAGTAAATATCTCCAATTCCTTCCCCTGACAAGGTGACAAAGTCAAGGATTTTATCAATAATGGCAGGCGTAATCGTTTATTTACAATTTTTTTCACAAGCAATATACTTATTTTACTGAATTCGTTTGGTTTTTTGGTTCATCTGCAATTTTTCCGCATTATATTTAAGATAAAAAATACGAAAAATCACGCCCACCATATGAGCTATTTTTGAGTTTCCGAGCATAGAATATAAGCCCGATATGTCTGTGTTTTCCTTGCACTAACCGTCAAACCTGTCAAAATGTATCAAAGCAATTTGGAGGGGACGATACTTTACCTGGACCAGGGAATACCGTGACCAGCTTAGGCGGTTTCCCCCAGGATGAGGCCATTCCATTGCATTCATTCATGTGCATAGAGAGAAAATGCCACCAAAGCAGACTGCGAGATCGAAGGGGCGCCAAGAATCAGTGAACAAATATGTGAATTCATATAACAGGATAAATCAGTGCAATCAATGACAAATAATAAAGGTTAACACTAACCTGTGAACAAATCATTCATGTGAAGGGAAAAATAGGTGATTATCACTCACAAACATTCTATCATCCAATACATGAACAAATTTGTGAAAATTCTTGATGAGAGACAATAAACAAGGATTATCACAAAGGATACAAAAGAGTAAGATTCTATTACAAAGACGAAAAAGGTAAAAAACTACTATCTATACTTTCTTCGCACTTTACGAAACACTAGGTTTATAAAACACAATGGCAACAAATAACACGCCACAAACCTTCAACGCTGAAAACCTCCTCCGGGAATATTTCCGGACGTAGGAAGAAGAAGTTGAACAAGGAAGGCTCTATAAGGCTTACCGAGATCCGTCGGTTCAAGCCATAGACCTCTCAGAAACCACACAACAAGACCGATCGACAGCACAGCACATCATTGCTGCCCTGACGGCTAGAGGTCTAGGAGGGTATATAATACAAGTACTTAAAAAATATGACTTTGGAGAAGATTTTATAAATTGGATCCAAATATTATATAATAACATTAGCTCACAGGTCCAAACAAATGGCGCAAAAACAAAAGCCTTCCAAATTAATAGATCGGTAAGGCAAGGATGTCCTATCTCAATGCTACTTTATGTACTTAGCATTGAGGTATTACATAATGCTATACAGCAAGATCAGAATATTCACGGTATTGACATACCAAATATGACAGAACAATGTAAAACTTTTCAACACGCGGACGACTGTAGCAATATTATAACCACAAAACAATCTTACAAATGTCTGATAAACCAATATAAAAATTTTAGTGAAGCTTCTGGCTCACAAGTAAATGATAATAAGACTGAAATATTATTAATAAGCCAATGGAAGGACAATCCACAAGGACTTCCAAACCCACAAATAAGACAACAAGTGAAAGCACTTGGCGTGACATATGGAAAAGACAGTAAGATGATAAATTTCCTACAAATCAAGCAAATTTTAGAGAAACACATTAACATATGGACTGATAGGAATCTAAATTTTACGCACAAAATACAAATAGCCAAAACATATTTATACAACTCTATATGGTACCTTTTTGACAATATAGAATTTGAAAAATTATACCTAGACAAAATTGAGTCAATAATTATAAAATTTCTTTGGAAAAGAATACACAAATTGTCTAAGAAAACATTACAAAAGGGTTATGAACAGGGTGGACAAGGACTCCCAAACCTAATCAGCAAACAACAAGCCAACATAATATCAAGATTAAATATGCTAGAACAACAACCCCTATATTACTGGCAGGGACTATACATATATTGGTTTGGTAAACAAATAAAATTGCAACAAAATAGAAACCTAACTTTCTCAATTAAATCACCACCTAGATGTACATACAAAATCAATATGACAATCAAGAAATACAAAGATCACGCCAATATGTGGCAAATATTTAATAAACAACTAATAGAGAAACTAATAAATGATTTAACAAATTCAGATCCCAATAAAATAGAAATTCAAGCTCCCAATGTCGATTGGATTAAAGTATGGAAACGCTGTAGAGAAATAAAAGAACCAAACAAATATGGGCATATCTATCTCTACCTCCATAATGCATGGTGGACACAAGAACATGCATATAGAAGAAATATAATACACTATCTACCAAAATGCCTATTATGTAATACTGCAACAGATAGGAAAGAACATATAATACTAGAATGTACACATTTAAGTAATGAGAGAACGGAGGTTATAAACCAAATAAATGATAAACTAGGTAATTTTAATCCGATAAACCTACTATATACAGCACACATTAACGACAAAAAAAAACATACCAAACGGTAATCAACTTCATATACCATGCAATCAATGAAAGAAATAGTAAAATATGGAGCACTGAAGCAGAATAGGAGTCTGAAAGGCCGAATGGCCAGTTAAATAACATCAGACTTTAACAAATATCACCAATTATTAACAGTATGTAACAGAATGTACCAAGTAAATAAGCCAATTAAAAAAAAAAGACATCAGACAATAACAAATATCAACATTTATTATAAATACCTAAAAACACTACACCCACTAAATAAGAAATCCCCCGCCTGGAGAGCCCATAGGCTAGTGGAAACACACCAGGAGAGAGAGAAGAATGTGTTTGTTTACAAACCAGGCACTAACAATGCAAAGCCAAATGACTTGTAAAACCAGGTGGATACCAAGTGACCGCTATCTAATGAACCAGGTGGATACCAAGTGACCGCTATCTAATGATAACACACAGACTCTCTTCTCTAATATACATGAAGGATATTACGACTGCGGATAAAATCTATCCGCCATTGTAGCTTCATTGACCAGCACAGAATAAATAAACAACCATGTATAACGGATTTGACCTACAACCAACAAGCTGCGGCGGGGCTCCATGAGGGACAGATCATACTTGATTCTTTAACAAGACCCCACGGAGCTCCTCCACATCAAAACCAAGCAATACAAATATGACCCAACAACAAAAAAAAAATGACCCTACCAATACATATAATAAATTTAAAGATGTGATAATTCAAATCAATTTTCAAAATTCAAAAAATCCATCTACAAATAAGGGCGGGATGCCATGTGAGAAATCATAATTGACACCCGAAAAGGGACTCACATCGGCTCACCCTCCCTTATATTTCCTTCTTCATAAATATGAACTAGTCAATATTTAGGACAATATGAAGATATCTATCAAATAAAGACGGGGCGGGATTTATTCGCAAACCTCTTCTTTATAAACAATTCAAATAAAATTGAACACCAAAATAAGAAAAATACTTTAATAAAGAAATAATACAGTACTAACTGAACATTAAAATTTCGGACGTAACTTACTAGATGAACGATGAATGTGGCAGGGGTTCCACCTCAGTCGGTTATTAAAGTTGCTGATGCTGGAATCTATGCCACAGTCGTATAACCATCTTATTCAAAATTAAAGGAGACCAGAAACCAATGGAAATATAGAATAATAATAAAAGTACTAATGCAGAAAACCTTATTCTGAAGTATCATCTGCGACCGTAATGCCAATATTAAAATACTGGCCTATCTTCTAGAAGCTGAATTTCCGTGACCTCGTATGCAAAATTTCCGTGCCTATTCGGTTCCTTTCGGGATGTGACGTCATAGTAGCGACTCCAGCAGCCCAAGTGGGAGTTGCCAGAGTAAAAGACAATACCGTTTTGCGTTGCTTACGGGTGTAATAGAACATTAAGAAAAGCCTGTGGACAACATTTTTTTTTCTTTTCCGAAAGATAAAGGCATAATGAAAGAATGGATACATTATTACAAACGAGTCGATTTCAAAGCAACACCATACAGCACTATGTGCTCGTTACATTTCTCAAAGGACTGTTATGAGAGGGATCCTGAAAAAATGGCAGCTCAAAGATACGCAAATGCTAGGCCGTGACTAAAAGTTGGCGCTGTTCCAGACATAACGTTGAATAATAAAAGTGTTAAACGTGCGAGTTACGAAAATAGGCAGAAGGCCGAGTAAGTGACCACAAAATGCAACAATCAATTCACAGATCTTTTATCTACACCAGCAGAGCAGCAGAGAGGGTGAACAGACCACTTAAGGGAGTGGTCACCCTTGTGTTTGGACCCAAAAAAATAGTGACCCTTCATAGAGGTCAATTACCACGTCTACGATTATTGTTTGTCCCAAACAGAATTGTAGACGAGCCCTCTCTGCTGCTATCAGTCTTGGGAATCATCATCTGAATCATGGGAATCTTCATCTGAATCATGGGAATTTGTTCTATGTTTCAAGTAATATTCAAGTTCTGATGGTGGTTTTTCTATTTTTGGATTTATATTCTTTCTGTGTTTATAATATATCATCAAACTTCTGTATCGATCTCCACCGCAATTTTTACAAATCTGATATAATCCTCTAACGCCGTTGTTACATCCAACACAACTTCGTGGACCAGCATGAGGATTTTTCTTTATAAGATAATTATGTTTCTTGCAATATTCTCCACGGCATTTTTTATTACAATTGTTAGTGGTTCCTTGATGTAACCACGCACAGTTGTTCATTATATTAATGATATCTATTTAATTCAATTTAATTTTATCATCACCCCTCTCTGCTGCTCCTCTTCTGCTGATATTAATTAAATTATTATGTTATAATAAAATGATACATCCAGAATCTCATACTGCAAGAACAGCTCGAGAACGATTTGAAGCAATTAAAAAATTTCTTCCTGTCAAAGACTCATTTAGAAAAATTCTACAAGCGCAGCAAGAAGCAAAAGTTGAGTATGAAGAAGACACTAAAAAACTGTTTAAACCCGTCACTGCAGCTACTGAGAAAGTTGCAACTGTCATCAAAGAAGATCTTCTTCCGGTATCAGAAAAAATAGCAAGAAGAACTAAACAGGCAAAGAAGATTTTACGAGACCTTCCAACTGACATAGCTGCAGCTCAACCTCCACCTGTTGGTGAGGAAATACTTGAGGGTATTGGAGAACTTCGTACTGAAGTCGCCGATGTGAGAAAAAAACTTGCATCTGAATCCAAATCAGCGGGAGAGAGCTTAAAATTAATTGCAAGATTTAAAGAAGGAGTTGTTGAGGAAATTAGAAATACTGAAAGAGAGAAATTACCTAAGATGATATTAGATAATATATCTGATAAATCTAATTTTTTAAAACCCTTTTATGGAAAAACAGGTGATGATGATTTCATTAAATGGATATATCGCGTATATTACAACAAAAAACAAGCTAGAGGTCAAGAATTTAAAAGACTTAATGAAGAAGTAAAAAGACTTTACAGAGAGAGACTGGAACAACCAGAACAGGGAGAGCTCTCCCAGTATCAGCTTCCTCCACCTCTGCAACAAATAGAACAACAACAATCTTCTTCGCCGCAGCAAAGGTTGAAGTCGGAAATTAAAAAGGCTAAAAAGTCACTTAAATCACCCTCCTCAAAGAAAATTCCTTCACCTTTACGTAAAATTTCTGCACCGAAAATGACATTTACACCGACAGATTCACCACCTGGATCACACCCGGCCACCACTGAAGTACTTACTCCGGTAATGCAACCACCAGTATTTAAAACACCTCAAGATGAACCTAAAACAGGATCTGGTTTATGTCCTGATAATATCATCAATGACGTGTCACGGTTAGAAGTTCTCATAGGAGGAAAACGTGCCGGAAATAATTCACCAGAAATAACCAATGAAGCAGCTGATATTTGTCGGCGACTATTTCAAGGTGGTATCATGGATATCGGCGTTTACCGAGAACTTATCGATGAACTCGTTGATGACTAGTTGTTAGATAAATGGTAAATAAAATAAGATGATTGTGCATAATAATCATCGTAAACCCACACAGGTTAGAGCGGTAAACTCACGATTACCAATCTATAGTGTTATTTACGGAAATGGACTTGGTGATGTTATTCAGGGATTATTTACAAGGATAGCTCCAAAAGTAGCACCTGTAGCAAAACAATTATCGATGAAGGCTATTGATATTGTTCGTGATAAAGCTCCTGGTGCAATTGTCAATGTTGCTGGTAAGGCGTTCTCGGCGATCAAGGAAAGACTAGCACGATTATTGCGACGAAAACAACAACCACCGGTGAAACTGGCAAGTACTGAGGTGATGCCCGCAGACGTAAGTAAAATAATAAATCAGGCTGCAAATCAAAAACTAGCGGCGATATCTGAAGAAGCAGAAAAAAATATAACAGCAAATTTAATAGCAGGAAGTGGTCTTCGTCGACGATGATCATCATTTGGAAAAATGGTAACTATAATAAAAATGTTCAGGCGCGAATCAGACCCAGCATTTGATATGGAGGCACCTGTCCTTAAGTATGAATCTATACGTGATTATCAATTTTATTCTTATGACGCAAGACTACCAAATCAGCGGGGGAGAATCGAATTACAGGTTCATGATACAAGTAGATATTTCTTGCCCGCTGAGGCATTTATTGAAGTAGAAGGTGAACTTGTAAAGGGGGATAATACGACATATGGTGCCAATCTGCGTGTTGGTTTTGTCAACAACGGGATTATGGCGTTGTTTGATAGCGCCACATATATGATTGACGGAAAAAATATTGAATCAATTCAGAAGGATGTTGATGTTGCTACAACAATAATTGGTCTGGCGAGATATTCTGACGACTTTACAAGATCAGCCGGTCCAACAATGATGTTTGCTAAGGATATTACTGACAACGCTGATCATATCAGGTATGCTAAAATACTGACACCAGTAGGTACTGCATCTGATCCACAACCAGTTGCTGATGGTCCTGAATACGCAGCCAGACCAGCTGCTGCTTTTGATATTGTAAAAGATGATAGCGCGGCTTACAACCTGGGATTTGCAACACGCCGAACAGCGTTGTCAGGAAATAATAGAAATTTTTCATGTGCAATTCCACTGTCTCACATCTTTGGATTTTGCAGAAATGTTAGAAAGGTCATCTTTGGAGCTAAACACACAGTTGTGCTTGTAAGAAAAGGTGATGATAATGATGCAATCTGGCGAGGTTTTGCTGTTGATGACGCTGGTAAAGTAAATATATCGAAGCTTTCATTGTGGATGCCAGTAATGACTCCATCTATTACTGAAGAACAAAAATTACTCTCTTTTATGGATCAAGGCGGTAAATCATTGCTATCATGGTTAACAGTAACCACAGATGCTATTCAAAGTAATGTTAATGGTTTATTTACATGGCATATAGCATCACAGCAAGGTGTTTCTGCACCACGACATATTTTTATTGCACTACAAGATAATGCTAGGATAAATGATCAAGAACGTTCACATATGATATTTGACAACCTTGGAGTTAATGAAGTTTCCTTACGGATAAACGGACATCAAGAACCAGCTGAAGATATATTGTTAAATTTTGATCAAAATCATGTAGCGCGTGCATATCATCGTTTAATGTCATTCATGGGACGTGATCAAAATATAGATACTGGGTTGCAAATATCACAATTAGATTTCAGAACTTCATATCCGATTTATTACTTTTCGTTGGAACATCTTGATTTATCCAAGCAATCTGTCGTTGATATACACTTTCGAGCTCGTGTTACTAACCCTCCTCCTGATATAGCTGGTCCACCTCTTATTCGAGGCACCTACAGAGCGATCGCGGTCATACTTAGCGACAAGGCCATGTTACTTGAAGGTGGTAGTGGTCGAATGAGGGTCGTTGATGCACCGGTGGAAAATCTTTAATTATTCAGAAAAAATATTATTTATATAAAAATGTCGTATAGTCATGTTAATGTTACTCTGACCCCCGGTCAGGTAAAAAAGCTTCAATCAAAAACCGCCAACAAATGCGGAACTAAAATATCACTAAAACGAGATCATATTAGTGGTGGTCCAAACAAATTATCGTTGACAAATAATCAGATTAAACATTTCAATAAAGCCCTAGAATCAAAAACTGGAGTTCAATTCCATCTCTCCCCGAGCGCCATCAAAGACATGGTTAAAACGGGTGGTATATTCCCACTACTTGCGGCCATTCCGGCATTAATAGCTGCAGCTGCTCCAGCCGTAGCAAAAGCGGCCGCGTTAGGTGCTGTTGGAACAGCCGCTGGAATGGCACTAAAGAAAGCAACAGGGCAAGGATACAAAAAAAAGGGACGCGGCTTAAGATTGCCAGGATCTCGTTGGGGGAGAGGCCTAAGGCTTCCAGGATCACTTCGTTAGACGTTCCAGCATCAAATTTTGATTTACTTAATGCCGCTAAAAAATTAAAAATATCTGCCTTTAGAGGTGTTTTTATGCGAGATCAATTACCGAAACAACCAAACAAACTAGAAACAGGTATTATTAATCTCGATGAACGTTCTGGACCTGGTACTCATTGGGTATCATACGCGGTTGATCCACGTGGAATTGTTTATTTTGATTCGTACGGGTTAGCTCCACCTGTTGAATTTATCAAGTATGTCGCACCACTCCACGCAACAACCAGAGGTTCCAAAGTTTGGTATTCAACGCTACCCACACAAACAATGACAGATCCGCCAATATGTGGCCGTGAAGTAATTAATGTACTCGACGCTATATCAAAATCATCCAGGCCGCCACATAAAGTCGTGCACGATTATACAAGCAACCGATTTGTTGCGCGTAAAGCATTTTAAACAACGGGTCTTATTATAATGGTTGACATTTACGGAAGATCTTCTTCACGCGTTAAGAAAAAGCCCGGCTACGTTGATCTGTCGAAGTATGTGACTAAGGATGACCTCGCTGATATCATGAACCTGGCTGGAGTTGACCCAGATGAAGTTGTTATTTTTCAGGATCGATATGGTAAACTAAAAACCAGCAATATCAAATGGAATGATATAGTCCGGCGAGTACTCGGTGCAGTTACGGATAATATTCCCGTGTTTACTGACGGTGGTAGAATCAGAGATTCAAGTATGTCACTTAAAACCATCAGAGATGAAATTGCAAAAAGTGTTGCTAATCGCGTGAGAAACACCGGTGACACAGTGATGGGTGAACTTAGCATGAACGGGAACAAAATAGTAGTTTTAAGAGATCCAACATCTGACGAAGACGCAGCAACAAAAAAATACGTCGACGTCAACTATGGCACCGTAGACGGTAAATTATCCACGTTACGGGCTGAGTATGACGTTCACGCAGGCGCTTTTGGAAGATTTCGAAGAAATTTTCAAAAAACCGATGATACCATAGATAAATTCTTCGGTACTCCACGCGCCATTGACATGAAACTCGTTGATATCAAAAGTAACCTAGACACGATCAAACAAACACAGCAAGACGTCGTAGCGGAAATTCCTGAGATTATCAATAAAACCAATTTGATTAAAATTCCAGCTGGAATAACTCCCGGGCATATCACAAACATCGTATGCACGGTATCATCGGGATTTGCAACATGGTCGCAGCAAAATAATACTATCAAATATACCGCAACAGTCACTGGCGTGTACAGGTTGTCCGTGTTCAGTGCTGCAAAATTTGAAATATTTACAACGTTTCCATGGCGTCATTCCACCGACAGGTTTTCCGGGGTTGTATCTGTTATATTAAATATCGGAACCGAAGAAATATTTATTCTGGAAGCAGATGATAAGAAATTAACCGCAACATCCTTCTGGTGGTGTTTGGAATTTGTAGCTGAAACACCTCAAATGGTTACTGCATAAAAATATATATGGACGGTGCACAATACAGGTACAATCAAGCACGTGAATGGCAGACGGCGCTAAAAGATCAAGTCGATCAATATACAGTAAAAGTAAAAAAATATCGACGACGATTGGTTATCGTTGATGTGATTGTTTATTCAGTATCCGCTGTTGTTGCTGGAACCGGTGTAATATTATCAGCGTTGACAACGATGGCACCAGTAGCTGTAACTATTTGTATTTCAGCAGCAACAACTATTGCGGGTGTGCTTAATATCATCACAAAAAAAATATGTACTTGTACGAACGAAAAATTATCCAATTACAAAATAAAATTACATACAGCGACGATAGCATACTCGAAATTATCCTCGTTGTTATCAGCAAGTCTCAGTGATGGAATTATATCTGATTTCGAATTTTCAATGATAACCAAAATATACGACGAAGGTATCGGTATTAAAGATACAAGTATCAATAATGACAGAATTACTCCAGCAGATCGTGACCAACACAACTCCGCCAAAGATAACGATGATCTCGGTAAGTTCAATTAATCCTGAATTTAGTGTTAATTTTCCTACTGCAATTCCAGTAAAAGAAATAGCACTAGCACAATTACGAGTATATTACAGCTGGCCAAATATCAGATCAAAATCATTTAATGGTACACCAGCAAATAATTCGCTCGTATTTGCTAACAACAACAAACCCGATGGAACACCTGACTGGGTTGTTGTTGGAATACCAACTGGCAGTTACGAGATTGAAGAGATCAGTGAGGAATTTGCGCGTAGAATAAAATCAATAACGGGAAAAGAATCAAAAATATCAATTAATGTTCATGAACCCACCCTGTCCTCGACGATTGAAATAAAGTCGCCTGATTATGCCGTTGATATTTATCAATCCACGATAAGATCCGTACTAGGTTGGCCTGAAATATCACCACCGATAACACCGATACCACCATAACCGAAAAAGTCTGATTATGTCACGGATAGACAATCATATCATGAAATTAATCCATCATACGGGGAAGAACTACGTATTTTAAAAAATAAATCGATGCTCAGCAGGTTTTTCGTTTTCAGTTATGATGAGTTATGGGCTTTTAACAATTCCGGGGAAAAAGCAAATAGTTTTAGTCTTCATCGGAGTGATATTATTAAATATTTTCAGGAAATCAATCAAGAATGTAAAAAACAACTAGATCAACTAAATCAATATTTTAACGAACATATTTTTGACATATCAGCGTCATCGCGTGAAAAAATCATCACGCGTGTGGAAATATTAAATCAGCTTATATCAGATATGGAATATATTAATAACCGAATAGTTCAAGCGATGGTTAGTTTAGAATCATTTGAAGGATATGATGCAAAAAGATGGTTAGAAAAATATAAATTAACAGAAGCCGATGTACCAAATTTTAAATTTCCGGGGTATAGTGTAACCGAGTTAAGAAAATCTGTCAGTGATGTCATTGATGAGTTTTTTCCTAAAATACTCGATGCATGGAGAAAATTAATTCCACCAGCAGCTGTTCTCAGACATGATAATGATCCACACGGCGGCGGAAGACACGTATCTCCGGGGATCGTTAATATAACACCGACGGTCGCGGTCAATCTGGTTTGTGACGTAATCGATGGCAGCTATCAAATAGATCTCGGAAGATCAAATCAAGCTCAACAAGGATACATCCTGTACACGTTCACACCACAAGTTCCCCCTGGAAGTTTAATCGTGCAAGAACCAACTAATCCCGTGTATTTGCGGTGTCACAATAATATGTTAACACGAATCAATTTTAAACTCACAGACCACCTTAATCGCTTAATTGACATACGTGAAGAAGAACTTGTAATAAATCTGTATGTGAAATCTTAAGGATTTCTGTCCTAAGGACTTTTATCGTAGATCTTCATGTAATGGAGGGTTTTTACACACGAGGATTTCTTAACAGTTAGAAGAACATTTGTAACAGAGATCAGACTCAAATTCGATCAACTTAAAAAAATAAATAAAAAAATATTTTATTATTACTGGCACAAATTAATCGGCCTAGGCAACTAAAAAAGCTGGTCGATGAAAGTAAAAATTAAAATTTCTATCACAAAAAAAAATAAGATTTATTAATTTTCCCGATTTTTATTATTTTTTTACTGAAATTGTACGAATTACTTGATTTTGACTACCAACTACCCCCTCAGAAACATAAAAATGTACGAATTACTTGATTTTGACTACCAACTACCCCCTCAGAAACATAAAAATGTACGAATTACTTGATTTTGACTACCAACTACCCCGTCAGAAATAAGAAATTCTAACCTTGTCAAATTGTTCCTAATAAATTTTATTTATTATAAATTAATTTTATTTATTAATAATATTATTTTTACTGAGGATTTATTTTTCTTTTTTACTAAAATACAACGAAATTGCTCAATTTTCATGATTTTGACTACCAACTACCCCGTCAGAAATCAAGTAATTCGTGCATTTTTCTTTGATTTTGACTACCAACTACCCCGTCAGAATCAAGTAATTCGTGCATTTTTCTTGATTTTAGTATAAAAAAAAATAAATCCTCAGTAAAAATAATATTATTAATAAATAAAATTAATTTATAATAAATAAAATTTATTAGGAACAATTTGACAAGGTTAGAATTTTCTTGATTTTGACTACCAATACACGTGGTCAGCGTTGACATGGACCCCAGTTACCAAAACTTTCATTTTCATTATCACCAGTAACAAAGTTACTCTGGATCGTTTCACCAGTAACAAAGTTACTCTGGATCGTTTCACCAGTAACGAAGTTACTTTCTAACATAATTTTTCTTAATAGTCTTATACGGGTACTAATCGTTTTCTTTGCCTCATACTCGTGGGATAATAACGATTTAATTCTTTCTACGGCGGCAGAGAGAGGAACGAACTCCTTCACATGATCATCTTCTACGGTAGCTAGCGACTGAAACATTGCCGCCTGAATCCGTTTCATGAGCCTGTATTCAGATGATAGTGTGTGTGTCCCCTGGGTTTTACGTTCTTGTAAAATCTCAAAGTCAGAAACTATTTTTTCAGGATTAAGTTCATCAGATATATTAATTCCATCTTTTTTCAATTTTTTAATAGCAACAATTACATCATTGATATTTTCATGGTTCATTATATAATATATAAATCTTTAAAATAAAAAAAAATATCCCTAGAACCCCTATCGAGTGTTTAGCGAGTTCGTCGGGATGTTTCAGGGACAGCACAACATATACAATGAAATGGTTATATACAATGAAATGGATATATACAATGAAATGGTTATATACAATGAAATGGTTATATACAATGAAATGGATATATACAATGAAATGGTTATATACAATGAAATGGTTATATACAATGAATGAAGAGCCCCTATCGAGTGTATTAGCGAGCTCAGATTATGAATTGGACGGCACAAACATATAACTAACTAAGGAAATGGATATATACAATGAAATGGTTATATACAATGAATGAAGAGCCCCTATCGAGTGTATTAGCGAGCTCAGATTATGCATTGGACGGCACAAACATATAACTAACTAAGGACAGTACAAACACACACGCTGAGCAAAAACCCACCCACAATAATTAATCCAGTGGGTGATACGAAAATATGTATCACCCACAAGTCAATATTGTGGGTGGGAATTTTGCTGAGCGGGGGGGTTTTTGCGGTTCCCCCCACTATTATAAAAATCGCAATTATGCGTACACCACCGACAAATTGTCAGCCATGGGGGTTTGATCCTGGACCGCGAGCGTCACAGTCCAATACCATACTGATTGAGCTATCAAACCTTGTTACGAACATATGTTTCGGAAGTTAATATATAGTTAGCTATATAGCTAAGGAACCAATATTTACACTAAAACAGCGGTTTCTGAATAATAACAGTTTCTGTATTTATAACAGTTTCTGAATAATAACAGTTTCTGAATAATAACAGTTTCTGTATTTATAACAGCATTTTTCCTAAGCAGACTGCGAATCAATAATAGCAGTGGCATGAACACACCTGCAGATCGATTACCATGACAACGGTTTCTGTTCTACACACAGCTTCCTGCGGATCAATAACATTATCATGATTTCATCGTAATGTTGTATGATGGGGAAATATTTAAAAAACATAAATAATACTTCTACGAGTAATTAATTACGATGTAATTAGTTAAACTGACTAATTACGATCATAAAAAATCAAAAATCTACGAAGAAAACTATATATTACAAAGTAATCTCCCTTTTATATAATCAAAATTCAGTAGTGTATGGAGGACCTACTGTGACATAAATTAAAAAAATTAATTCAATGTGGTGATGATAGTTAATAATGTGGTGATAATAATTATTGATACTGAAAGATGATTTTCTGCTTATATTTTTTCGATAAAGCTGTTTTATATATATTTTCTGCCACTCTTTGTACTGATTGCGAGTGAATATCAAAATATTTTGCAGCTGAATGCATTGAACGAAATATTATTTCTTCACCAGTTTCTACGTTTGTGGAAATTACCGCCCTCTTTCCGATTGTCTTACATCTTCCTGTATTACCGCGCGTATTATTCTCGCTGCATGTGACAACACGAAGGTTGGATAAATTATTGTTTTGA
Source organism: Sinohyriopsis cumingii (assembly GCA_028554795.2). Classification (NCBI taxonomy): domain Eukaryota; kingdom Metazoa; phylum Mollusca; class Bivalvia; order Unionida; family Unionidae; genus Sinohyriopsis; species Sinohyriopsis cumingii. Next base: position 786,503 of record JAPYKE020000208.1, read on the forward strand.
GGATTTCCATCAATATGATCAATAACAAGACCGTCATTGATCATCCCATTATGACATTCATACGTAAATCTATGACACAGATAATGTTTCTTTCCAATTGTAAATCTAAGATAACCAAAATTATTAATATGACCAACTTGTCTCTTCAACTTGCAGTGTCTGATGATACCATTAATATTTGATTCATAGTTTGTTATGACAGGATGTGGGACAAATATATTTTGCTCCATTATAATAATATTATTCGTTTAAATCATTGTTTGTCTGAAATCTTGATATATAATCCTCCACGGATTTTATAGCGTTTTCACCGCTATTATTTTTTTTGTCATAATATCTTTTAAGTTCTCTGAACCGTTTTCCGCCGCACTTTCCACATAATTCTGTTTTTCCTCGCACTCCAATACCACACCGTAGACATGGTATTGGTCCTAGACTTCCTCGTCGTATGTTTTGTGAGTGCATCCAACAAAATTCCTTTCTACAGGATTTGTTGCATCGATTTACTGAGCCGATCATCAACCATCTGCATTGAGACATTGTGTATATATATATATATATATATATATATATATATATATATATATATATATATATATATATATATATATAATTTTCTTTATTTAAATATTTGTTTTAATTATATGAACGAGTTTGAGAGATTATCCCAAACTAGGCCTGTTAAATATAAATTCAACCTTGACAGATTATCTTCTGACTTGCCAGTGCGAGATTTGGTTGATCCGAAAAATAAAAGTTTGATCTCGAAAATTCACGACGCCAAGAAAGAATTTTACACGGATGGTGCATCTCATACATGGTCAACGTTCAAGATCATACGCAACACTGTCACGGACGCCACAATGAACGACAAGCGAGCGGCAACTATCATTAACTACATTGCTGAATACGAGGGCAATCAAAAATATTTCTTCAGAGTAAAATTTATTGTATTAACAGAAACAGGTAGTTGGATTATCCGTGACAAATATGATCCTGTCCTTGGTAATAATAAAACTATCATATTAAGTAAAAATTCCAGACCGGGTCTACTGACGGGTATTGACAAACCGTATTATGAAGGAGCGTATCCTGTAACAGCGGTTATTTATGGAATTTATGAGATAAATAAAAAACCCAACGTTGATAAACTAGCGCCGATGAAATTTTCAAGGTTAAATTGTGTAGCCGAACGAGTAATAGAACACTTTACAAACGTGATGCGTGGAAATGGATTAACTGATTTAAGGCGTGAAAAAATAAACTCGTGGGCTGATTCAGTTAAGGATACCGGTGCTACAATAAAAGATGTTGCTGAGTTAGGAAAAATATTAAAATTTCCAATAACTGTGGCGACAATAACGGGAGAAGTACTGTACCAGTCGAAATATAAATCGAAAGGAGCTCCAATAGATATTATCGATCATAACGCGCACGCATGGACTAACGCGGTAACAATATTTCCACGTGATCGAACTGTTAGATTTTACCCCACAGATAATTCTGTGGCAGATAATTCTGGGGCAGATAGTATGTTTGATTTTATTAAAGAAATAAGTAAAACCGATCCTGTATCGGTATGGTTATTTAAAAGTAATGAGGAGGGTGAATTTGATCAGTTTGTCAAACCGAACGGTGAAATATATCGCACAGAATCCCTCCATGACGAGATGAAAAATCTTGCGACGTTTTTACAGTGCAAGCACGCGGAAAATACTGACAAATTACTAACTAATTGTTTTACCGTTCCATCTGTTGCGGCTCATTTCGCCAGAGAACGAAATTCATGGAAACCAACACGATTTGATTTACTCGAGGACGTACGCGCAAGTTGCGTCGAATATGGACATGGCGGATTATGGAATACCAAATATAATTACAATGATGTTATTTCGGTTGATATGGTTGCATGTTATCCAGGAAGTTTTCTGGGATACGGAGATTGTTCTACGTACTTTGAAAGATTTGGTCACCCTACAAACGAGATGACGCGAGTGGCAATTAATGGACCATTACCTGATTTTGATCTGACTGGATTCGCCTGTATTGAATCATTCGAGTTTAACGAAAATCTTCACAAGATTTGTTATGTTTGGTTTGGCAGACATTTTTGTGAAAAACTTTGGGCACCTATAGTTTTGTTGCGATATATGCTAGATTGTGCGATACTGACATCGTTGGTGGTCAGTGAGGCAATTATATCATATCATGCACAGACCAAAGTTTGGTTGCCCATGTCAGATTCTGAAGTTATTAGCGAGTTTAAGGAAAAATATCCTGATGTTTCCGAAGATGATATTCCTAATAAACTCAAAACCGCAAAAGATCTCGGTAGAAAAATTATAGGTAAATTTACTCAAGGTGGTGCATATGATTATAAAAGACATCACGCACGATTAATTCTAGATGATGCCGAGTACGATTTTATAATCGCTGATACAACGGCGAAAAATACATTTGTAAATCGAGAGAGTGTTTATTTATCCGACGGAATAAAATTAGGTACGATCGTTAGTTACATAAATGACGTCTCCCCGCAATATACTCATCTAAGATCTTCCATGTTGGCTTATGTTTCTATAAATTTATTATCGATGATTAATAGATTTCCTGAGACCGCAGTCAGAGTCGCAACAGATTCGTTTTATATTTCAAGTAAATATTTAGAATCTGTTATGAAATTTACAAGTGATGATGAACGATGGGGTTCGTGGAGAATAAAAAAAGAACTATTACACAATTATGTAGAATCAGCAGATGTTCCAATGAGAGATTTTTATCGCGAGAGTAATAAAATATCAGAAATGTCGAAAGCACCATCGTTGAGTGATCCAATAACTAGATATAAGACAGTATATCTCAATGGACCTGGTGGATGCGGCAAAACAACTCGAACGATTAATGTTTTTAGAAATTCAGATATAATCGTGCTGACACCCACACATAGACTTGCACGTGAGATGAAACAGCGGCAAGTACAATCGTGTACGTATCATAGTTTCTTTCGGTGGCGCGGAGATACATGGACTCCTGAACGGATGGGAGAAAAATATATACCTAAAATAATTATTTGGGATGAGATATGCACGGTGTCATTGGATACATTACAAATGTTTCTTGATTGGTTGTTGACGAAAAATACCGCCATAATAATGTGTGGCGATCATGGTCAACCGCCGCCCTTTGTTGGACCATCTCCACATGATTGGTTAAAAAATTTCGTTGATTATTACGAAGAAATAGATGATAATCATAGAGCTCTTGATGCAAATTTGAAGGAGTTTAAAAAATTAATCAGATTACAATCAAACAAAATTCAGTGTGAAATAATACGTGGAGTGATCTCAGAGACATCAATGAGTGATTTTTTGAAATTATGGAGACCCACCGATTTGATCGTAGCAAGTAGAAAAATAATCAGAGACGCTTTACAACAGCAGTTATTTCAACTACATAAAGAAAAATATTCAGAATTACCCGTACCGTTGTGTTATAGACCATCAGATACACGAAAACAGAATATTAATGTTGATATTCCAGGACAGACTGAGAATCAAAATCTCGTATTAAATGATATTGTCGCCGTTGATATCAGTGTGGTTGAAGATGCAATACACGCTGACAAATCTCCATGGTTGTTGGGATACGCTATGACAATCCACTCGTCTCAGGGATTAACTATTTCTGATACACGAGTTTGGATTGTAGACGATCGCATCGAGTGGTCAAATTTAGTTTATTTGGCGGTATCGAGGGTCAGAAATATATCTCAATTACGTAGAATTATAATTCCTGAAATCGTTGATAAATTTAACATCATCGATGATGATATAATAAGAAAAAAATTAATCGGATACAAACAATCTGATAAAAAAATAAACGTGACTTTGATCTTGATGTTGAATTTATTATTGAGTTAAAACAGCAGCAGAATAATCATTGCACCAGTTGTAATTGTATAATGTTATGTCGGTATTCGAGTAATGATTCAAGACAATTTACCGTAGATAGAAAAGATAATAGTCGCGGTCATACACGAGAAAATACCATGTTAACCTGTCTTGAGTGTAATCGACGTAGAGGCGCTAGTTAAGTGATCGAAATCACCGGAGTGATTTTGGTGGTAGTTGTGTATCCGCGGGAATTATTTGTAGTTGTTCACGTGTAAATCCACGTTGAGGAGCGGCCGAATCTAATCTGTAGATTGCAGGTCTGGAAACGCCTACATTTCTTCCAGTGGATCTTGTCACGGTAGATATTTTGTGTGTGGTAACACTCCAAATAGGATCAGTCGCTCTCGCTTTACCACCTTCAAGTTCACCAGGCTCATATAAATATCTGACTGTGACATCACCTAATATTTTTTGTTTTCCAACATCTTTTCGTTGTGTTGGTATATTTTTTTTTTGTGACCGCGCTAATGGGTTTCATGTTGGTTGTTCGTGTGATCTCATTATTTAATGCAGCTATCACGCCTGGTAATCTTGCCACCCATTCGTGAGATCTTTTATCCTGAATAAATTCCCTCGCGTATTGATATCCAAATAACCGTTCAGCAAGTGTTCGATTAAATCGCTCAACAATTGCTTGATCACGATGAATCGCAGTATGTCCTCGTCGTATTTTGGTATTATGTTGTTTCATCAGCGATGATACTGGACAAGAAATTCCTTACCAGGATCAACCTGTAGTAGCTGCGGCCATCGCAGACCACCTCGTGGTCCACCACCTCGTTGATAAATTCGTTCAAACGCATCGGCTACTTCAGATGATGTTTTCGCTGATAGCGGCTCTGCTTCTTTATATCTACTTGCAACATCAACTACGGTTAGCGCGTATTTGTACGTTTTTCCACGCACAGTATCATGCGGTAAAAACAGAATATCAGCTTGATGAACTTCATTAGGAACACTGACATCGAAATACGCGTACTGAATTTGTTTAGGACGTGGTAGATAAATTTGCCATATTGCTTGTTTGGATAACCACGTTTTAGCAGTAGAAAGTTTAACCGCCGCTGCATCAGCGAGTTTACCAATTGCTGCTTTGCCTCTCCAGTATCCAACTGGTGAATAATAAATTGATTCCATTATTAATTACCAGCCCCAATCGCTAATTTACCTTTCATCGAGGATCTTACTAACCAATTAGCTAATGATTCTCTAATATTTTTATTTTTTATAGAATTTAATGAATGAATTAATTTTACATCTGCAATATGCCTATCTTGTAGATTTTGACTTTTATAAGCTACATCATGAGCATGACAAGCTCGATCAATAGCGTTTACTGGTTCCTCGCCTGGTTTTGGTTGATCTTGATTATCGAGCCTGATATCGAGTCGAGTACCAGGACCGCAATAATTATATCCTGGTAGATGTTTTTCCCCACTGTATTTAGCCCATGGAGTACCTGGAAACTTTGACATCAAATTAGCAATATCACCACCGCGCTTATTAGGTAAAAACGAAAATTTCTTTCTACCGCACACAGAACATTTTCCACCGTACGCTATTTTTTTATTTTTTGTTATAACTGTAGCTAAATCAGTAGTTGGAGTTTTAACTCTACAGCGTAAACAATATAAATTCATGTTATAATATATATGGATTTAATTGATTTCTCAGCAACTCGGCAGCGATAACCTGTTAAGCATCATCCTGCGCTACCGAACTCCATCAGAATGATTATCATAGGACCATCTGGATCGGGTAAGACGCAATTATTACTTAATCTGATAATGAGATGGTTGAAATGGGATAAATTATATTTAGTAGCACCATCCGTTGATGATCAACGATGTTATGATGTACTTAAAGATTTCAATGAAAACGCACGATTACTGGATGAAGATAATGATGTTATAGAGTTTATAACCGATATTGATGAAGCACCATCCGTAGATTCCATAGACGGATTTATTAATAATTTAGTTGTATACAACGATGTGATGCTAGATAAACAATCAAATCCAGCCAGAATATTTTCCCGAGGTAGACACAAAAATACAGACGTGATCTATGTTACTCAACGATATACACAAATTCCGAAGGTGATCAGAGACAACTGCAACATTTTAGTTGTGTTTAATGGCGTAGACACACACACGTTGCGAAATATTCATCAAACTTGGTGTGGTGGTGACATGGATATAATTAAATTCAAAAATTTCTTCTCACGAGCGCAAGCTACTCCGCATGGATTTATAACAATAAATTTACATGATCCAAGAACAAGATATCGTGTGGGTCTTGATAAAATATTTGGGTAACAGGGGAGCAGCAGAGAGGGGTGATGATAAAATTAAATTGAATTAAATAGATATCATTAATATAATGAACAACTGTGCGTGGTTACATCAAGGAACCACTAACAATTGTAATAAAAAATGCCGTGGAGAATATTGCAAGAAACATAATTATCTTATAAAGAAAAATCCTCATGCTGGTCCACGAAGTTGTGTTGGATGTAACAACGGCGTTAGAGGATTATATCAGATTTGTAAAAATTGCGGTGGAGATCGATACAGAAGTTTGATGATATATTATAAACACAGAAAGAACATAAATCCAAAAATAGAAAAACCACCATCAGAACTTGAATATTACTTGAAACATAGAACAAATTCCCATGATTCAGATGAAGATTCCCATGATTCAGATGATGATTCCCAAGACTGATAGCAGCAGAGAGGGCTCGTCTACAATTCTGTTTGGGACAAACAATAATCGTAGACGTGGTAATTGACCTCTATGAAGGGTCACTATTTTTTTGGGTCCAAACATAAGGGTGACCACTCCCTTAAGTGGTCTGTTCACCCTCTCTGCTGCTAGCAGTGCTAAAAATAAATCTGATAACCCGACACCCTGGGCCCCTCTAGTTTTAGTTTCGGCCCATCCTGTATTCAAAGTGAGGTGCCCGTCAGGCTTGTCGAAACAAAAATTGTTTGCCTGAGGAAACTTTGATCGCGCTGGTGAAATTAGTAAATGTATTTTCAAGATGTTGACATACATGCCTTAACACGGCACAATCTAAATCAAATCACTACTGTCCAAGGTGAAATTTAGATTTGATTTTAATCAAATGGAGGCTTTGCCAAAAATAATATTCTAAACCTGCTGTCGTGTTTCGAGAAAACACAATTTTCAGTAATCTTATAAAAATTACAAATTTAAAAAAAAAGTCATTGTATACATGTAGTATGCATAAACGGTAATCTGAAATGATTGGAACTGATATAAAACTATTCCTTGGGCAGTTTAAAGAGGTCAAACTTTCACATTAAATGGCTGACAATAGAAACTGGGGGGGGGGGACTATTGACCCAACCCCCAACCCAATGTGCGAGCGCCCATGGGACGTACCTTTTCTCCATGTGATACGCCTCATTATTCCCCCAGGACAAGCCCATTTTGCATATTCTGGTCAGCTCTGGCTAAATTGCAAAATAGCTAAAGTTTTGATTTAAGTACGCAAACAATAAAGCCGGTGTGACTAATGAACATAACTCCTTATCCTTGCATTGATCTTGTGAAAAGGACTGCCCTTCGGACATACTTCAAAGAAACCATGTTCGACAGTGTGTGTATGTTTAAGCACCAGCAATTGATTGCCAAAATAAACGATGCCTATTTTGTTGTTACTTACGATGCCATGGACTTCAGGTTTAAGTCTTAATGCATGTAACACTGTTTGCTGAACAATATACTGCATGGTATATTTTGTTTTATTCCTTGTAATTTAATCATGGTAATTAAACTTTACATATACGGTAGAGGAATGTCAGGTGTTAACTGGCCGAGTTTCTATGGCGGAAATGGAGATGCGATTTTGTTTGCAGAGAAAATTTCACAGTGATCATTCATTTAAGCTAATTGGTGACAATTTTATTCTTTTAATTTTTTTATACTATAGTACTGTCGTAGTTGTTTAAAAACATCTGAAATTTACTTGAATACTGTTTAATTTTCACGTTCTATTTACTAAAGAAGAAAAAAACTGTTGTGTGATATTAATTATTTTGTCCAGTACCGGATTTAGACGTGTGTGCGTGTGATTTGAATTTTTAACGTAGCTTTAACAATTTTTCAGGCATATCACTACGATGTCTGCAGTGTGGCAGTTTAGACTGTGGATTACATACGTTATATCTATTTATAAATGGTTTGGGGTTGGGGGTTTTTTCTTCTGACAAATGAAAATTGACAGACATAATGTAATAATCGGGACTTCGCTGCGAAAAATTTAGAGATATTACGAGATCGGGATATAGATGAGGAAATACCCCCAAAATCGGGAGGTTTTTCTCCCGGCTTGAGAGTTGACAGGTATGAACTGTCCGGGCTTGTGGAATTTCAGTCAGGGCTTGAGTTTATTTAAGTCACCAGCCCGGGGCCTGTGCCTAAAAAATTTCTTTTAGCACTGACAAGTACAGTACATAAACTATTATATCAGACTGCAGATTCAAGTTTTGAATGTGCAACCCAAATGTGGTCTCCTTCCGCCTGCCTCGCTCGCCAATGTTTATGTTTGTATTCGAGGACTGGCTAGTATTGCATCATGGTACCACGTGATCTGTCGTCTCATTAAAACTCGGAAAAACTCGGTAATTTACGGAATCGTGGTATCTTCCATGCAATAAAACCACTACCCGCTTACGATATTTAATTTATAAACATGACAGTCGAATTAAAATCTGTAGAGAATTACATACGTAGAAGGAAAATTTTGATTTCTAGTCTCCTTTAAAGTCTAAGGAAATAATTATATATCCATGAACAAGCCAAATGGACGAGCAGAAAAACCTCCAGACAGACCCAGAAATACCCATTACAGAGCATCCCGCTGCTTGATGGCAGGAAAATGATAGCCCCAACACCAAATTGACATAGAGCGCCAGGAGGTAAATTTGCCCACGGATCATTTCATGGAGAAGGACCCCGGGCAAATTCTTCAGCGAGATATCATGAAACCAGCTTTGAGCAAATAATATACACACTCGAGTAACACATTAAGATCTACCAAAGGTACATAAGACCTACAAAATAAACAATTTGACCCAGCCAAATAAGAAACTAGAGTCTAAATAATGATTAGAAATACAAGAGTACCACGGTACATCAATTAAAACCTAATAAAGCTCTCATCTCCCTGTTTAACAAACGGGGAAAGAGAACTACACCGAATTAAGATATACGCACTAAAAAGTGGCAAAATTGAACTATACGGAAAACCAACAACCTGCTAAAATCGATAACATATGCGAAGACGCAATACAACCCCCTCAAGATACACAAACACACAAACATATATACACACTTTATTATTCTTATTTACTTACCTAAGAGGAAGACTGGAACCATTTGACATAGATAAGCCAATACAAAAAAAAAAAAAAACATACGTGAACATACAAAAAAAAAAACAAACGAACGAAAAAAAAAAAGAAAAACAAAAAAAAAATTTAAAAAAAAAAAAAAAAGTGATATATGTATATATATGTATACATGTACATATATAGGTACATATATGCACAAAATAAATATATGAATAACAGGGGATAAATGACTATGGCAAAGTCACCTATATAAGAAAACAATATAAAGAAAACAAGGGGGAGGAATTTGGCCCTTGACGTTAATAAGTCACTGGGACAATAGTACGACCCTAAATCGGAAGTCCAAACTTATGGAACTCGGACCCCAAAAAGTCCTATCGGGGTCGGAAAGTACATACAATTTGGACTTCATGGGATTTAAAAAAAACTTACAAATATGATGATAAAAAAGAAATTAACCCTGCAAAATTCAAAATCAACATTATTGTTTTTATACAATGAACATACACAGATAAATTAAGGGAGGACAGGGTCAACCCAAAATAAAATACACTTTTAGATATAATCGGGGTGTCACTTCTAAGTTCTAACCAGCTATATATGCTGGGAAGGAGCTAAGATGTGTCAACAATAGGAGGGTTCAGTCGCACTAAACTACCGAACATGTCTCGTCGTGGTAAAGGAGGAAAAGGGTTAGGTAACTTATGACTTTGGAGAAGATTTTATAAATTGGATCCAAATATTATATAATAACATTAGCTCACAGGTCCAAACAAATGGCGCAAAAACAAAAGCCTTCCAAATTAATAGATCGGTAAGGCAAGGATGTCCTATCTCAATGCTACTTTATGTACTTAGCATTGAGGTATTACATAATGCTATACAGCAAGATCAGAATATTCACGGTATTGACATACCAAATATGACAGAACAATGTAAAACTTTTCAACACGCGGACGACTGTAGCAATATTATAACCACAAAACAATCTTACAAATGTCTGATAAACCAATATAAAAAATTTAGTGAAGCTTCTGGCTCACAAGTAAATGATAATAAGACTGAAATATTATTAATAAGCCAATGGAAGGACAACCCACAAGGACTTCCAAACCCACAAATAAGACAACAAGTGAAAGCACTTGGCGTGACATATGGAAAAGACAGTAAGATGATAAATTTCCTACAAATCAAGCAAATTTTAGAGAAACACATTAACATATGGACTGATAGGAATCTAAATTTTACGCACAAAATACAAATAGCCAAAACATATTTATACAACTCTATATGGTACCTTTTTGACAATATAGAATTTGAAAAATTATACCTAGACAAAATTGAGTCAATAATTATAAAATTTCTTTGGAAAAGAATACACAAATTGTCTAAGAAAACACTACAAAAGGGTTATGAACAGGGTGGACAAGGACTCCCAAACCTAATCAGCAAACAACAAGCCAACATAATATCAAGATTAAATATGCTAGAACAACAACCCCTATATTACTGGCAGGGACTATACATATATTGGTTTGGTAAACAAATAAAATTGCAACAAAATAGAAACCTAACTTTCTCAATTAAATCACCACCTAGATGTACATACAAAATCAATATGACAATCAAGAAATACAAAGATCACGCCAATATGTGGCAAATATTTAATAAACAACTAATAGAGAAACTAATAAATGATTTAACAAATTCAGATCCCAATAAAATAGAAATTCAAGCTCCCAGTGTCGATTGGATTAAAGTATGGAAACGCTGTAGAGAAATAAAAGAACCAAACAAATATGGGCATATCTATCTCTACCTCCATAATGCATGGTGGACACAAGAACATGCATATAGAAGAAATATAATACACTATCTACCAAAATGCCTATTATGTAATACTGCAACAGATAGGAAAGAACATATAATACTAGAATGTACACATTTAAGTAATGAGAGAACGGAAGTTATAAACCAAATAAATGACAAACTAGGTAATTTTAATCCGATAAACCTACTATATACAGCACACATTAACGACAAAAAAACATACCAAACGGTAATCAACTTCATCTACCATGCAATCAATGAAAGAAATAGTAAAATATGGAGCACTGAAGCAGAATAGGAGTCTGAAAGGCCGAATGGCCAGTTAAATAACATCAGACTTTAACAAATATCACCAATTATTAACAGTATGTAACAATGTACCAAGTAAATAAGCCAATTAAAAAAAACATCAGACAATAACAAATATCAACATTTATTATAAATACCTAAAAACACTACACCCACTAAATAAGAAATCCCCCGCCTGGAGAGCCCATAGGCTAGTGGAAACACACCAGGAGAGAGAGAAGAATGTGTTTGTTTACAAACCAGGCACTAACAATGCAAAGCCAAATGACTTGTAAAACCAGGTGGATACCAAGTGACCGCTATCTAATGATAACACACAGACTCTCTTCTCTAATATACATGAAGGATACTACGATTGCGGATAAAATCTGTCCGCCATTGTAGCTTCATTGACCAGCACAGAATAAATAAACAACCATGTATAACGGATTTGACCTACAACCAACAAGCTGTGGCGGGGCTCCATGAGGGACAGATCATACTTGATTCTTTAACAAGACCCCACGGAGCTCCTCCACATCAAAACCAAGCAATACAAATATGACCCAACAAAACAAATGACCCTACCAATACATATAATAAATTTAAAGATGTGATAATTCAAATCAATTTTCAAAATTCAAAAAATCCATCTACAAATAAGGGCGGGATGCCATGTGAGAAATCATAATTGACACCCGAAAAGGGACTCACATCGGCTCACCCTCCCTTATATTTCCTTTTTCATAAATATGAACTAGTCAATACTTAGGACAATATGAAGATATCGATCAAATAAAGACGGGGCGGGATTTATTCGCAAACCTCTTCTTTATAAACAATTCAAATAAAATTGAACACCAAAATAAGAAAAATACTTTAATAAAGAAATAATACAGTACTAACTGAACATTAAAATTTTGGACGTAACTTACTAGATGGTATCACGGTACCAATTGTTTTTCCATATACCTCAATGCTAATGTTTTGTGAAATAAATATACTTTCTGTCCTACTTGGGCATGCGTGTCACACACTGTCATATAGAACAATGCTAGATTGTCAATTTGACAATGACATAACCAGGTACTCCATTGCATTTAAGAGAGATAACTCTACTGGAACTAGACAGGGGTAAGAGTTATCTAGTCACAACAAGCACATTTTCAGCCATGTGTACCATATTTTAAAAAAATCATAAAAAATACAAAATATGATCTAGATAGAAATTAACACAAGTTCACATGTTGCCAAGAGGCTCAACTTTTTTAAAAGCCAAACAGAAAGTACAACTCTTACATAATGCACCCATCACAGCTAGTGTTGTTCTTTAATTCTGAATACAATGTTCCATACACCTTAAGCTCCGCCCACCTGGACTTGTGCAATTGGTACCGTTATACCAGATGAACGATGAATGTGGCAGGGGCTCCACCTCAGACGGTTATTAAAGTTGCTGATGCTGGAATCTATGCCACAGTCGTATAACCATCTTATTCAAAATTTAAGTCTAAGGAAATAATTATATATATATGAACAAGCTTAATGGACGAGCAGAAAAACCTCCAGACAGACCCAGAAATACCCATTACAGAGCATCCCGCTGCTTGATGGCAGGAAAATGATAGCCCCAACACCAAATTGAAATAGAGCGCCAGGAGGTAAATTTGCCCACGGATCATTTCATGGAGAAGGACCCCGGGCAAATTCTTCATCGAGATGTCATGAAACCAGCTTTGAGCAAATAATATACACACTCGAGTAACAAACTAAGATCTACCAAAGGTACATAAGACCTACAAAATAAACAATTTGACCCAGCCAAATAAGAAACTAAAGTCTAAATAATGATTAGAAATACAAGAGTACCACGGTACATCAATTAAAACCTAATAAAGCTCTCATCTCCCTGTTTAACAAACGGGGAAAGAGAACTACACCGAATTAAGATATACGCACTAAAAAGTGGCAAAATTGAACTATACGAAAAACCAACAACCTGCTAAAATCTATATAATATGCGAAGACGCATTACAACCCCCACAAGATACACAAACACACAAACATATATACACACTTTATTATTCTTATTTACTTACCTAAGAGGAAGACTGGAACCATTTGACATAGATAAGCCAATACAAAAAAAAAAAAAAAAAAAACATACGTGAACATACAAAAAAAAAATAAAAAATAATAAAAATAAAAAAAAAATAAAAAAATTTAAAAAAAAAATAACAAAAACAAATGGATATATGTATATATATATGTATACATGTACATATATAGGTACATATATGCACAAAATAAAGATATGAATAACAGGGGATAAATGACTATGGCAAAGTCAACTTTATAAGAAAACAATATAAAGAAAACAAGGGGGAGGAATTTGGCCCATGACGTTAATAAGTCACTGGGACAATAGTACGACCCAAAATCGGAAGTCCAAACTTATGGAACTCCGACCCCAAAAAGTCCTATCGGGGCCGGAAAGTACATACAATTTGGACTTCATGGGATTTAAAAATAATTACAAATATGATGATAAAAAAGAAATTAACCCTGCAAAATTCATAATCAACATTATTGTTTTTATACAATGAACATACACAGATAATTTATGGGAGGACAGGGTCAACCCACAATAAAATACACTTTTAGATATAATCAGGGTGTCACTTCTAAGTTCTAACCAGCTATATATGCTGGGAAGGAGCTAAGATGTGTCAACAATAGGCAAGGGGTATTGAGCAGCAGCAGCAGCTGGAATCATGAACCTGGAGCGACGAGCCAGCCAGCCGTTTCAACTCCCACTCAGTGCCAGAGCGCCAGACGGTGTCAATACAAAGGAGAGGTATCTCTCCCTCTATCAATACACTTTTTCATTACAAATTTCACATATTACATTTGAATTCTCATCTTGATTAATTAATATGCTTAATTATTTTTCTGTTTAACATACTCTGATATTATGGATGTATACCTTGTAGAGATATAATAAATTCTTTTGAACCAGTGTATATTGAAAGTGTATACACGCTTAAAATACAAAATTGTTGTACATAATTCAATACGGTAGTCTGTAAAAGGACTTCGCCATACAAACCAATCACTGTTTGTGATAATCCTGCGGCATTTAAAATCACAATACACGAATTTACAACAATTACTTCAAAAAGAATCTCAACCTGACGATGGCTCACGCAGTGCCTCCGGGAGAGATACTAGAACAGTACTTCAAAACAACTAACGAAGAAGTAGAGAAGGGCAAATTAATTAAAGCCCATAGGGCCCCATGGGTCCAGGCCATTGACCTATCGGAGGTCAACCATAGTGAAAGGCCAACAAATGTGCAGATAATAGCTGCTCTTGCAGCCAGAGGTCTGCAAGACAAAATTGAAAGTTTCCAAAATGTTGGCAAGGGGGTTTTCCTTGTCTTTCCAAAAGGCAAGGAAAAGCTTTTGCCAAACAAAAACATAATTATTGGGGACAAGGTGGCAAAGGTCACTGACCCCCCACCCATTACGAAATTCATTCAGAAGAAATATGTGGAAATACACATCAGTAAATTCCCACATGAAATCCCGCTAGAAGTGTGCAGGGAGGGATTCGAGCAAAGGCTCACAATAAAAGCACTCACGATCAAGAGGGACACATATAAAGCCTTCCCAACACCAACAAATGGGAAAATAATAATCCAAATAGACCAATCAGAGGCATCACAGGTACCGGAATATTTCAAAATTTATGGGATAACGGTATCAACCTGGTACTACAACTGTCATCTTACTAGACCCTGTAATACATGCAAAAAAACAGGACACAACATGTGGAAATGCCCACAAAAAACTAAAGCATCAGAAACCCACAAAACACCAACATATGCACAAGCGGTGCAGAACCAAAAACAAACAGTCGCACAAGAAAGTACAGACACTGAGGACTACATACAAACAGAATCGGAGGTAGAGGAAATGGAAATAAACCAAAACACACCATCCACATCACCTGCAACCTCACCAGCACAAACCGACACAGAGTCTATAGACAACACACAAACATTCATCAACACAACAACCAAAACACCTGAACCAGAAGAAACGCTACCGAAACAAATAGTAGACACAGAACAGACACAAGTGCAAACAAAACTAAACACGCCGGCAAAGAAAAACAGAAAAAAGAGGAAAGCTAACACACCAAGAGCGAAATTGGCAAAAAAACAACAACAGGACACACACAAAAGTGCGATAGAAAGTACTAAGATTGTCAAAAACATATTCCAAGACATGACAATACAACAACTGCCACCACTGGATACTCACAGTCCAAATGACAATAAAACAACACAAGCACCAACACCAACCAACAATTTCAATATGATCCAACATCACAAAGTTGACAGTGAAAAAAAAATCCCAAAAGGGACAAAAAATCTGGCAATCCAAAAAACCCCAAAAGGGACAAAAAATCTGGCAATTCAGCCAGTAACGCTCACCATATTTGAACCAGAAATGGAAGAAAAAAACATACCAAATGAAATGCAACAACCACAAACACTACCTACCAATCCAAGGGATAACCAGAATCCCAACACAACCCAATAACATGACTTACAAGTAAACTCTTCTACATTTACTAATAAAAACACCTCTAATGGAAAAAATGGAGAAGGAAACCGTTTTTAACATAATTTCCATTAATACAAATGGATTAGACATCACTAAAGCTAACCAGATTATAAAAATTGCAGCAAACTATGATTTCATATGCCTGCAAGAAATACACCAAGTATCAACTAAAATAATTAAGTATATAGAGGATCAAATGGATACTCTATTTATCACAAACATCAATAGAAAAGAAATTTACTCAGGAGTAGGAATATTAATTAATAAAAAATGGTTATCATCCCAATGGAAAAAAAATGATATACCAAATAAATTTACTGGAAGATTATTACATATAACTATAAATAATATACATATCATAAATATTTATGCGCCTGCAAGAAAACACCAAAAACTCGAATTCTATAATAACCTTAATGAATACCTACAACCGCTAGGAATAGGAAATACCCTAATACTAGGAGACTTTAATAATGTAACTGATGATATTGATAAAACTAACGGTTTAACCCAACACGATAAAAGATTTCAAAAACACATGAATGATTTTATCCTAACTCATAATTTAATTGACACATATAGATACAAATATCCAAACAAACGAGAATATACATTTAATTTTAGAAACACAAACTCAAGCTCCAGGATCGATAGAGCGTATATAAACAAAAATATAATAAATAACTTGATAGATAGCAAAATATTAAATAATAAAATAGCAGACCACAACATAATAGAAATAAAAATTAAAGCAGGAAAACCCAATAAATGGGGAACTGGTACATGGAAAATGAACAACTCCATATTAGAACTACCAAAGTACCAACAAGAAATTGAAAACATACTAAAAATTGACAATCAGTTCTCATATTATCTATGGGAAAAAAATTAAAAAAGACATCGCTGAAACTACAAAAAAATATGGAAAAATGATCCAACAAAATAACAAACTGATAAGGAATGAATGTTTAAGAATAATAGATGACATAAATTCACTAGATATAGAAATACAAATTGCAAAGAAAGAACTAGAAAAAATAAAGAGTACAAGACACAAGGCTATAAAATAAGGGCAGGGAAATATGATAGCCTATATAAAACAGGTAAAAATATCTATGCTAAAGAAGAAAGTAGGAAAGCAACGGAAAGGAATATAACGGAATTAAAACATAATGATCAAATTATTCATGGAAAAACACTTATTTTAGAATATATACATGACTATTATAAAAATCTGTATGAATCCCAAAACATAAATGAGGAAAAAATCAAACAGTACCTAGATAACATAAATTTACCAAAAATAAATGATGATACAAAACAGAACTGTGATGCTCTTATTGACGAGCAGGAAATTACAAAAGCCATTGAACAACCTGACATCAATAAATCGCCGGGATCTGATGGGATAACGGCGGAATTCTATAAAAAATTCAAACTCCACCTAACACCAATCCTTAAAAACGTGTATAATACCGCCTTTTATAGTGGGGAAATGACCCCTACAATGAGAGAAGGAATTATCACGTTAATTTATAAAAATAAAGGAAAACAAAACGAAATCCAAAATTGGAGACCAATATCCTTACTAAACATTGACTATAAGATAATGAGCAAAATACTAGCCAATAGAGTCAAAGATAGTATGGAAGAAATAATTAATCACCATCAAACCTGTGGAGGTAACAACATGAAGATATTAAATAACACATTGTCAATTAAGACAATATTAGAGTATATGGAAGATAATAATATAGGAGGAGCACTTATCTTGATTGATCAAGAAAAGGCCTTCGACAGAATAGAAATTAACTATATAATACAAGTACTGAAAAAATATGACTTTGGAGAAGATTTTATAAATTGGATCCAAATATTATATAATAACATTAGCTCACAGGTCCAAACAAATGGCGCAAAAACAAAAGCCTTCCAAATTAATAGATCGGTAAGGCAAGGATGTCCTATCTCAATGCTACTTTATGTACTTAGCATTGAGGTATTACATAATGCTATACAGCAAGATCAGAATATTCACGGTATTGACATACCAAATATGACAGAACAATGTAAAACTTTTCAACACGCGGACGACTGTAGCAATATTATAACCACAAAACAATCTTACAAATGTCTGATAAACCAATATAAAAAATTTAGTGAAGCTTCTGGCTCACAAGTAAATGATAATAAGACTGAAATATTATTAATAAGCCAATGGAAGGACAATCCACAAGGACTTCCAAACCCACAAATAAGACAACAAGTGAAAGCACTTGGCGTGACATATGGAAAAGACAGTAAGATGATAAATTTCCTACAAATCAAGCAAATTTTAGAGAAACACATTAACATATGGACTGATAGGAATCTAAATTTTACGCACAAAATACAAATAGCCAAAACATATTTATACAACTCTATATGGTACCTTTTTGACAATATAGAATTTGAAAAATTATACCTAGACAAAATTGAGTCAATAATTATAAAATTTCTTTGGAAAAGAATACACAAATTGTCTAAGAAAACATTACAAAAGGGTTATGAACAGGGTGGACAAGGACTCCCAAACCTAATCAGCAAACAACAAGCCAACATAATATCAAGATTAAATATGCTAGAACAACAACCCCTATATTACTGGCAGGGACTATACATATATTGGTTTGGTAAACAAATAAAATTGCAACAAAATAGAAACCTAACTTTCTCAATTAAATCACCACCTAGATGTACATACAAAATCAATATGACAATCAAGAAATACAAAGATCACGCCAATATGTGGCAAATATTTAATAAACAACTAATAGAGAAACTAATAAATGATTTAACAAATTCAGATCCCAATAAAATAGAAATTCAAGCTCCCAATGTCGATTGGATTAAAGTATGGAAAAGCTGTAGAGAAATAAAAGAACCAAACAAATATGGGCATATCTATCTCTACCTCCATAATGCATGGTGGACACAAGAACATGCATATAGAAGAAATATAATACACTATCTACCAAAATGCCTATTATGTAATACTGCAACAGATAGGAAAGAACATATAATACTAGAATGTACACATTTAAGTAATGAGAGAACGGAAGTTATAAACCAAATAAATGACAAACTAGGTAATTTTAATCCGATAAACCTACTATATACAGCACACATTAACGACAAAAAAACATACCAAACGGTAATCAACTTCATCTACCATGCAATCAATGAAAGAAATAGTAAAATATGGAGCACTGAAGCAGAATAGGAGTCTGAAAGGCCGAATGGCCAGTTAAATAACATCAGACTTTAACAAATATCACCAATTATTAACAGTATGTAACAATGTACCAAGTAAATAAGCCAATTAAAAAAAAACATCAGACAATAACAAATATCAACATTTATTATAAATACCTAAAAACACTACACCCACTAAATAAGAAATCCCCCGCCTGGAGAGCCCATAGGCTAGTGGAAACACACCAGGAGAGAGAGAAGAATGTGTTTGTTTACAAACCAGGCACTAACAATGCAAAGCCAAATGACTTGTAAAACCAGGTGGATACCAAGTGACCGCTATCTAATGATAACACACAGACTCTCTTCTCTAATATACATGAAGGATACTACGATTGCGGATAAAATCTGTCCGCCATTGTAGCTTCATTGACCAGCTGAATAAATAAACAACCATGTATAACGGATTTGACCTACAACCAACAAGCTGTGGCGGGGCTCCATGAGGGACAGATCATACTTGATTCTTTAACAAGACCCCACGGAGCTCCTCCACATCAAAACCAAGCAATATAAATATGACCCAACAAAACAAATGACCCTACCAATACATATAATAAATTTAAAGATGTGATAATTCAAATCAATTTTCAAAATTCAAAAAATCCATCTACAAATAAGGGCGGGATGCCATGTGAGAAATCATAATTGACACCCGAAAAGGGACTCACATCGGCTCACCCTCCCTTATATTTTCTTTTTCATAAATATGAACTAGTCAATACTTAGGACAATATGAAGATATCGATCAAATAAAGACGGGGCGGGATTTATTCGCAAACCTCTTCTTTATAAACAATTCAAATAAAATTGAACACCAAAATAAGAAAAATACTTTAATAAAGAAATAATACAGTACTAACTGAACATTAAAATTTCGGACGTAACTTACTAGATGAACGATGAATGTGGCAGGGGCTCCACCTCAGACGGTTATTAAAGTTGCTGATGCTGGAATCTATGCCACAGTCGTATAACCATCTTATTCAAAATTAAAGTCTAAGGAAATAATTATATATACATGAATAAGCCTAATGGACGAGCAGAAAAACCTCCAGACAGACCCAGAAATACCCACTACAAAGCATCCCGCTGCTTGATGGCAGGAAAATGATAGCCCCAACACCAAATTGACATAGAGCGCCAGGAGGTAAATTTGCCCACGGATCATTTCATGGAGAATGACCCCGGGCAAATTCTTCAGCGAGATGTCATGAAACCAGCTTTGAGCAAATAATATACACACTCGAGTAACACATTAAGATCTACCAAAGGTACATAAGACCTACAAAATAAACAATTTGACCCAGCCAAATAAGAAACTAAAGTCTAAATAATGATTAGAAATACAAGAGTACCACGGTACATCAATTAAAACCTAATAAAGCTCTCATCTCCCTGTTTAACAAACGGGGAAAGAGAACTACACCGAATTAAGATATACGCACTAAAAAGTGGCAAAATTGAACTATACGAAAAACCAACAACCTGCTAAAATCTATATAATATGCGAAGACGCAATACAACCCCCACAAGATACACAAACACACAAACATATATACACACTTTATTATTCTTATTTACTTACCTAAGAGGAAGACTGGAACCATTTGACATAGATAAGCCAATACAAAAAAAAAAAAAGAAAAAAAACATACATGAACATACAAAAAAAAAAAAAAGAAATTAAAAAAAAAAAATTATTAAAAAAAAGAGGGATAGGTACATATATGCACAAAATAAATATATGAATAACAGGGGATAAATGACTATGGCAAAGTCAACTATATAAGAAAACAATATAAAGAAAACAAGGGGGAGGAATTTGGCCCATGACGTTAATAAGTCACTGGGACAATAGTACGACCCTAAATCGGAAGTCCAAACTTATGGAACTCGGACCCCAAAAAGTCCTATCGGGGTCGGAAAGTACATACAATTTGGACTTCATGGGATTTAAAAAAACTTACAAATATGATGATAAAAAAGAAATTAACCCTGCAAAATTCAAAATCAACATTATTGTTTTTATACAATGAACATACACAGATAATTTATGGGAGGACAGGGTCAACCCACAATAAAATACACTATTAGATATAATCAGGGTGTCACTTCTAAGTTCTAACCAGCTATATATGCTGGGAAGGAGCTAAGATGTGTCAACAATAGGAGGGAAAATAGATACCCTTTATCATCTTGGTAAAGGCGTATACCTCCTATACCCAAAACAAAAACAACCCCTATTAAAAGGGGGAAACATAATGATCAACGGAGTAACAGCAAAAATATCAAAACCACCACCACTAACCAAAATGATCGACCGAAAATACACGGATGTGTATATTTCTCACTTTCCCAGAGAGATCTCCCTAGAGACCTTTCAGAAAGGATTTGAACACAGACTCAATGTGAAAGTGCATAGAATCAAAAGGGATGTTTACAAAAACACGGTTGATGTCCACAATGGCAAGATCGTAGTTCAGGTAGACAAAGCTGAAACACACAAGATCCCAGAATATTTTAAAGTCATGGGACTCCTAGTCCAATCATATTTCTATGAGTCTCACCTAGTACGGCCATGCAGCAACTGCAATGCTCTAGGCCACACAAAGTGGACTTGCCCCAAACAAGCACAAGGGAGGAAAAACAATACTCCCCACCCCAACCACATCTACAACAGCAAAACACATAGCACAAACATACGCTGACATTGTCAAACACCTATCCAACAAACCACACACTACACAACAAGAGAACGAAGCAGACGCATACACAGACGTTCCAGCCAAACAAAATAAACCAGAACAAGAAACACTCACACCAGAAGAAAATGAAATGCTACAAATTGAACAAACAGCACCAAATCAAACCACCACTACCACTGAAGAGATAGAACCCCACAACACAGAGGGAATTCTGACTAACACCCAACCTACAAACACACCAACCAATGCAGCAGCAAACGAATTACAAGAAATAACAATGCAACAATTAACAACCCCCACTCCATCAGACACAGAAGAATACAGTGACATTGAGGTAGACATAGAACAAATTCCACAAACCGCACCCACACAAACCAAAAAACGAAAAAACAAATCACAAAAAAAATCCCCAAACAAAAACTCACCAAAAATACAACACGGAAATTCCACACCACAAACCAAGAAAATAAAGAAGATACTCAGAGAAATGAGGAACCAGAAACTTCTACTCCCCCCCATCGAAGCCAACACAACGCCACATATACCAGAAAACCTAACAAACAGACACCCGCACCAGGGAAAAATGTACACAATGACAAATCACACAACAAAATGACAAACTAACCACAACAATCACTAATTCCCACCGAAACAATACAAACATCACATATACAGAAATGGATCAAACGCTCAAGATACTATCATTAAACGCAAATGGAATAGACTTCCAAAATGCTAAAAAACTTATAGACATAGCTAGCTCATATGATATTATCTGCGTTCAAGAAATCCATAACCCCATACAAAAAGTGATTAACTTCATAGAAGATCAACTCAACGCTATATTCCTGGTGCAAAGAGATTTCACCAGCAATTGATCGGGAGTTGGAATAATCATAAACAAAACCGTAACAAACACTAATTGGAAACAATTAACAACACCACCAGAAATGCGTGGAAGGCTACTACATATCAGCCTCTACGATATAGATATCATAAACATATACATGCCACCTCGAACAAACAGGAAGAAACCATTCATATACAAGCTATCAAACTATCTACAACAATACAATTTAAACAACACTTTAATCATAGGAGATTTCAACTCTGTGACACACGATATCGATAAAGCAAAAGGATTAGCAAAATGGGATAAAGACATACTAAACCATATCAAAGGACTAATACACAACAATAACTTAATAGACACATATCGCTTACTACACCCCTACGAAAGAAAATACACATATCACCGCCTTGACAATGCGACAAGAATAGACCGAGCTTACATCACAAGTAATTTCCAACAAAACATTAGACAAAGTAACATCTTAACGGACAAACTAGCTGATCATAATCACATTGAAATAGAAATAAAAATAACAAACAAAGACAAATGGGGAAGGGGATACTGGAAGTTAAACAACACAATCCTGCTATTACCAAAATACCAGGAAGAAATCCAAAACATCCTCTTCTCCATACAAAACCTAAATACATATATAATTTGGGATGAAACAAAAGAACACATCAAACGAATAAGTAGAAAATACGCCCGAATTCAATCGGAACAGCAACACTTACTTGAACAAGGAATGCCGGTGTAGTGTTAAATTTTGACCCTCGTTGAATTCTGACCCTCCGGGTCTGCTTTTAACGTTGAAAGTTGACCCAGGGTCAGTTCTTAACGTTGAATTTTGATTTTCACAGTCGTTGAAAACTGATCGCAGCGTTGAATTTTGATCAGATTTCCGGGTCATTTTTTAACGGATATTGTTTTAAGTTATGCATACATGGGTTTATGAATCGTCAATAAGGATATGCTTAGTATGTATAAAATCAACAAAAGCAATGTAATGCAGTACATGTAGGAATGAAATTATGAATATAGTTATCTTCCATATTTGAAATGGATATAATGTAATTTTGTTTGTACTTCGCCTGCTGCGTTCCATCAAACAATCAATGACCCTCTTCGAGCCTTAACCAAACAAAATCAACCATGGGAATGGAGTGAAAAACGATAAAGCGTTTGAAAAACTCAAAGAGAATTTAATAAAATAACGCAATAATAGCGTAATTCGATCCTAATAAGGAAACGCAATTACTTGTACATGCAATTCCTGTCGGTCTAGGCACATTATTAACTAATAATGGAAAGAGTATTGCCTACGCCTGTAGAGCACTTTCAGACGTAGACCAACATTTAAAGAAAGACATGAGAGTAGTATAGTGGGACGATAGGGCGATAATGGGAATTAGCATTACAAACCACCCTGCGACGATATGGAGACAAGAGTTATAGCGACAATGGGAATTACCATTACAAGGTCCCGTGGGACGATATAGCGACAAGTACTTTGAAGTACAACCTGGGCCTGTATAGCGTCAAGGGAAAATTAACATAGGAATATATCATGGGCCTGCCTAGCATCAAAGGGAAATAAACATGGGAATATATCGTGCATTATAAATACTGATACCACATTTAAAAAATAATTTTTTTTTAGGGTTAGGCATGACAGTCATTTGGTTCTTCTGCTTTTTATTCTTCTACTTTCTCCATTTCTTTATCCATCTTCTAAATTTTCCCAAAATTCCTTTCTTTTTGTGTTCCGACTCAGGAATCCAGTCTGGATGACCTATCGCGCTACATTTCTCCTGGACATTCATCCAGTTTTTGTTCATTCTCTCAAATGCTTCTTTTTTCTTTCTGTTCTCTTATTGTTTCCTATATTTTGCCCATGTGTCTTTAACGTCCTTGACTTCTTCTTCCAAGACCCTTTTCATAATTTCTTCTGCTTTATGGACTTGGTCCCGTCCCCTTTTGACAAAAGCCCACTCTGTCAAATTGAAGAAATCATCCAAAAAAACACCTGACTTTGATAAAAATTTCAAGAGACTGCTTCAATGTTCCGACTCTTGCATATTCAGGCGAGATGAAACCTCTCAACTTCTTTACCTCTTCTTCTATCACCCCTTCAATGTTCTCCCTGGCTATTTTCAGATTGTTTGCAAAGGCCAAGCTGCCTGGGAACTTCCATTCTCTTTCAAGTCTTTCCACTACATGCTCCGGAGATATCATCCAATACCAACTCTCCTTCAACTGGTTAAACAAGTCAGATACTGCTACCATCTTCTTTTCGCTTATTCCGTAGAATGGCGCGAATTGTTGTTGTTGTTGTTGTGTTGGATTATAGTGGTGTGCGCTCGCAATGAGCATGTACCACTGGTTTGTGGTGCCACAGGCACCTTTTTGATTGCTCCTGGGGGAAGGAATGGTGCCACTTCCTCCAGGCATTTATGTGTTCACAGAACACTTTTTGATTGGGCCGTCAGGTCGAAGTACTTTTGTGTACATATCAACCTGATTGTAAGGCCTATTATTTGTTTGTGTTTGTAATTGTAAGAGTGGGATTGGACCCAGCACGCACTCTGTCATTCATTTGCATTGATGAGCGACCAGTGGGATTGGACCCGATCTAGTTCGCGTTTTAATTTATGATGCGTGCACTGCACGTATGGGTTTTGATGTCTGTCCGTGGTAAGGGGTGAAAGTGGTCGGGCTCGGGCGGAGTTGTCTTGCCACAGGTTAGCAGGGTTTTTCCGATCCAGGATATTTGTTCTAAATTTCCGTCTTTTGGAATTTGAATAAAAAACTCTGTGCTGTTTTTAAGAGAGGTAGAGTTTATCGAGGTAGATGTTAGCTAATAGGTGACAGCAATTTGATTGGTTTGTTTTGCAGCATTGTGCTGCTGGCCCTGGATGGAATTGGTGTTTTTTTCCATCTTGTTGAGTAATTATTTAGGGTCCTATTTTTCAAGTTATAAGTTTTGGTTGCAGCCTTGTGCTGCTGGCCCTGATAGTCATTGGGTTTTTTGACTACCTTATGCTTGTAATGTTTTG
The DNA here is from genome assembly GCA_028554795.2 of Sinohyriopsis cumingii. NCBI lineage: Eukaryota > Metazoa > Mollusca > Bivalvia > Unionida > Unionidae > Sinohyriopsis > Sinohyriopsis cumingii. Next base: position 812,503 of record JAPYKE020000208.1, read on the forward strand.
GGGTATTGTTCTATGTTATTGTTATATTTGCAGCATTGTGCCGCCGGCCCTGATAGTCGTTGGGTTTTTCGACTACCTCATATGTGTAAGTTTTGGGGTCTTAATAAGGGTATCCCTGATGGTCTATTCTTGCGACCACCTTATGCGTTCTGTTTTTGGGATTACGTAGTTATATCTAGGTATTTTTGGCTGTCACCTATGTATAGAGAAAAGAGTTATTGTAGCTGTTGGTTAGGATGTTAGGAGAAGGATAGGTAAGGAGGAGTGGAGTAGGATTTTAATTTCACCACCTACCCCCCTGTACTTTTCATACTGGTTTTTGTAATATATTAAGGTTGGTGTTTTTTATTTTATTCTTGTTATTTGTTAAGTTTTATCAGCCAGTGGATTTGTTTTGATTATAATTGTTTGGATTTGTCCTTAGTTTGTTTTAGTTTATCAGGTCCCTGAACGGTCGTGTTAGTCTGTGAACCCACCAGATCTATCCGGCCGTCCCAGTCCCTAATTAATTGTATTTAAATTTTTGTATAAAGTTCGGTTTTTTAATGAAAGTAATTTCTTAGTTTGTTTTAGTTTATCAGGTCCCTGAACGGTCGTGTTAGTCTGTGAACCCACCAGATCTATCTGACCGTCCCAGTTCCTAATTAATTGTATTTAAATTTCTGTATAAAGCCCGGGTTCCCCCTTTGTTGTTTTTTTTTTTTTTTTATTTTTTTATTTTTTATTTTTTTGTTTGTTTTTTTTTCCTTTTTTTTTTTTTTTTTTTTCAATTTTTTTTTTTTGTTTTTTGTTTTTTTTGTTTTTTTATTAATTTTTTTTTTTTGTTTTTTTATTAATTTTTTTTTTTGTTTTTTTATTAATTTTTTTTTTTGTTTTTTTATTAATTTTTTTTTTTTTTTTTTTTTTTTTTTTTTTTTTTTTCCCAAAAAGAAAACCCGAGCCTTATACAAAAATTCTTTTCTTAGTTTGTTTTAGTTTATCAGGTCCCTGAACGGTCGTGTTAGGCTGTGAACCCACCAGACCTATCCGGCCGTCCCAGTTCCTAATTAATTATATTTAAATTTTTGTATAAATTTCAGTTTTTTTAAGGAAAGTAATGATATTGTTGTATGTGGTGTTTAAGTTGGGGTTTGTGCTATTGAGGAATTCTGGATATGTACTCGTCGATCCTATTTCATTCTGTTCAGTTTTGAAAATTTCCCTTTCTTTCCGTAATTTATAACATATGTTAAAGATATGGTGCAGGTCTTCAGGCTCCCGACAGTAGTAACAATTTGGGTTGTGAGGTTTTGGTCCTATGTGTTTTCCGTAGCTGTTGGCCAACTTGGTTTTTCCTGTATAAATTCTATTTATTACTTTTTGATCTTTCCCTTTAAGTAAAGGCGGTTTTCTATTTCTAGTGGTTTCTTTGAGTGTGGTATGTAGTTTTTTGCCTGTCTTGCTATTGTCCCAATATTCCTGCCATTTCTGATTTATCATGACTGTGATTAGGCTGTAGATTTCACTAACACTGTAAGCCAGTGGTACGTGGTTTAGCTCGCTCAGTTTTAGTTTAGCTAAGTCATCTGCTAGATTGTTTCCTAGTATGTTTATGTGGGATGGGACCCATAGGAATTCTACTTGTTGTTTATTGCTTTTTAGTTTCTTTAGTATTAAGTTGGTTTTATTTAGGAAATTTTCTCTGCTGTTGGTGCTGTTATTTAGAATGGTTGTAAGGACGCTTAGTGAGTCGCTTATTATTACTGTTTGGGGTGGGTTGTTTTTCTCCACCCATTCTAGTGCTTGTAGTATTGCCCAGAATTCTGCTGTGTAGATTGAACAGTGGTCCGGTAGTCGGTGACCAACTTGTATTTTAAGTTTGGGGATTACGTATGCAGCTGCTGTTTTTGCGGGTTTAGTGGTTTTTGAACCATCTGTGTATATTTGTAGATGGTTTGCATATTTAGTTGCTAAAATTTCTGATGTTATAGTGTGCAGCTGCAGTTCTTGATTTAATTTATTACCATGTTTGGTGATAGAGGTATTGATGTTTGGATCTTCGTTATACCAAGGTTCAGGGTCGAAGTTATTGTATTTTTCTTTTTGGTTTATGTCTATGGGAAGTAGTTTTGCTAATTCGTGCACTATTTTTCCTGTTGGTACGTGGTGCTTTTGGGTGTTACTAAAGGAGATGTTGCATTTCTCTATTGCTAATAAGGTGGGGTGAGTGTTTGATTGTGTTCGTAATCGGGCTGCATATCTCAGTATTAATTCCTGTCTTCTGAGATGGAGCGGTAGCTCACCTGTTAGTACTTGGAGTTCTGCTAGTGAAGTTGATGGTAATGCTCCAGTTATTGTGATTAGGGCTTTTCGTTGTACTTGCTCTAATTTTTTTAGTTGTTTTGCTGGTGCTAGGTTGTAAACTTGGCACCCATAATCAAGTTTGGATCTTATTAGTGCCCGATATATTGCTAACAGTGTTTCCTGATTGGATCCCCAGTTCGATCCTTTAAGGCTTCTTATTAGATTGATGTCCTTATTGCATTTTTGTACTACTTCCTGTATGTGTTTTCCCCAATTTAGGTGTTCGTCGAAGTACATACCCAGGAACTTCTTAAATTTAACATATTTAATTACTTGATTGTTTATTGTGAAAGTCGGTTGTGGTTTGTTTAGTTTACGTGTGGGTGAAAATATTATGACTTCTGTTTTATCCTTTGACAGTTTGAACCCCCATTTGTCAGCCCATTTTCCTATGTTATTTAGACTATCTTGTATAGTTTGTATGGTTTTTTGACTGCTGGGGTTGCCAGCTTTCCATATTCCGCTGTCGTCCGCGAATTGCGAAATTTCAATTTGTGTGGTTGCCAGATTTTTATCTAGGTCGTTGATCATTAAGTTGAAAAGAGTGGGACTGAGTACACTGCCTTGTGGAGTTCCATTTTCAAGGGGGTGTATTTCAGAGTGTGTGTCTCCGACTCTAGTTATTATTTTGCGGTCTGTTAAAAAGTTTTCGATGAAATTGAACATTTGCCCAGTAATTCCATAGTGATTTAATTTGGCTAGTAAGCCTTTGGTCCATACTAGGTCAAATGCTTTTTCTAAGTCTAAGAATACCGCTATTAGATTCCTATCTGCTTTCCTTTTTGAGTTGAAGGCTAATTTGATCGCTGTTTCCAGTCTTATGAGTTGATCCGTAGTGGATCTTTTATTTCTAAATCCGCATTGGTTTTCGGATATTAAATTATTTTGCTCTAGGTGGCATTTTAGGCGATTTGTTATTATTGTTTCCATGATCTTGCATATATTGTTTGTTAATGAGATAGGTCTGTATGAGCTGACGTGGTGGGGGTCCTTATTTTGTTTCAGTATAGGAATAACTATAGCAGTTTTCCATTTATCAGGTAGTATTCCTGTTTTCCAGATTTTGTTTAAGAAATTAATTATTGATTTTTTGATGTTAATTGGAATATTTTTATACATGATATATCCTATTTTATCCTCTCCAGGGGAAGTTTCTTTTTTGGTGCTTAGTGCCTTATCCCACTCAGCAGTTGTAATATCTTTGTTTAAGTAGGAATTTTTATTGCCAAGGTCAGTAAATAGTTTACTATGGGTTCTTTCTACCTTGTTTCTATGTTGTTGAAATGAGTTGGTGTGGTTTTTATTACTGCTCATTTTTGCAAAGTGCTTAGCTAGTGTTTCAGCCTTATCTTTGTTTGTGATTGCCCCTGGTAATTTTGGTGTGCTATTATATGTTTTTCCTCTAATGGCTCTAATTTTGTCCCAGACTTGTTTGGTGCTGGTTTTGATATCTATACTTTTGCAGTATTTTTGCCAAGTAGTTTCTTTGGCTTGTTTAATGATTTTTTTGAGTTCCTGTTCTTTGTTTTTGTAAGTGGTGAAATCCAGTGAGTTTCCTGTGCGTCTAAATTTATTAAGTGCTTTTTTCTTATCTTTATGTGTTTGTTGGCATAGTTCGCTCCACCACGGGACTGGTTGTTTGTTGGGGCGGCCATTTGTTTTAGGTATGCTAGATGTTGCAGCTAGATTGATAGTATTAATCAGGTTGTCATAGTATGTGTTTAAATTATCATTTTCTATATCCTTGTGGTCTATTGTGCTGAGTAAGGTTTTATACATTTTCCAATCTGCTTTTTCGTATTTCCACTTGGGTTGTGTTTGTTGTGAATTGAACTGAGTAGTCATTTGCAGGGTGGTTATCAATGGGAAGTGGTCACTGCCTATGGTGTCAGTTTGATCCACTCTCCATTCCGCCACCTGTGCTATTGATGTGGAGCATATGGTTAGATCGATGGCGGTGAGGGTACCATTTTCGGGGTTTAATCGAGTTCTGGTACCGTTGTTTAGTATGGTCAGGTTGGATTCTGCTATCCAAGTTTCAACCAACCTGCCTCTTTTGTCCGTTCGATCACTTCCCCATATCTCGTTATGCGCATTGAAATCTCCGCATATGACTACTCGGTCCACCTGTTTATTGTCATTAATTTGTCGGTATAAGTCTATGTTTGAATTTTTACTACTGCCTCCTGGATCGTATAAATTAAATATTTGGATGTTCTCTATTCCAGTGTTTATTATTAGTGATTGAATTTCCACTGACTGATTTTCGTCTACTTTAAGAGGTATGGGCACTGGTGTTACGTTGGGCATGTTATTTATAATGAAGATAGCTAACCCCCCTCCTTGCCCTTTGAGTCTATTTTGAAAGTACCCTGGGGCGTAACCCTGAATTTTTGGTAGGGCCCTTATTTTGTTGGTGATTTTTGTCTCTTGAATGCAGATTATGTCAGGTTTTATAGATAAGTTTTGTAGCTTTAGTCTTAGCTCATCTATATTGCCTGACAGTCCCCTCGCATTCCATTGCCATATTGTTATGTCCCTATTTGTTGTACTATACATGATGGTTATGTTCATTTATTGGTCTATGGGGTTGTGGATTTTTATATCCTATTTGTTCCAATATGAGTTTTAGTATAGTTTCTAGGTGTTTGATCCTACTTTCTAGTGCGTCTAGTTTGTTATTTGTAATATTTGTTGGATCCTTGATTTGAGTGGTGTTAATGATATGCGACCTTTGTGGGGAGGGTGGGTGTGGGATGGTAGGTCTACTAGGAGTTTTTGAAGTGACAGCTTTCAAGTTTGTTGTGCTGTTAGATACGATTTGCTTCGGCTTGTTTAATAATATTTCCTGTTTAGCTAGATGGTAGCTCATGTTTTTAGAGTTCATTAGTTGTATAATTTGTTCTTCTCTAATAGCATGGGGGCAGTTTGATGTGTCGGGGAGGTGGTTTCCCTTACAGTTTGTACATAGTGGGGTTTCCCTTTTGCATTGCCCTCTGTGGTTACCTCCGCACTGTTTACATGTGTGTTGGTATTTGCATTTAGTGCCATAGTGGCCCCAGCGTTGACAATTGTTACATAGTCTGGGTTTGTTGATATATGCTTCAAGTTTATATCTGATTCCTGTGGGGTTTAGTTTAATTATTGTAGATAGGGGTAGGTTAGATTCTATTACTGCTGTGTTAGTTTCGAATCCATGGTGGTTCCTTAGTTTGAAGGCTCTATTGATTTTGGTTCCACCTTCCTTGATTTGAGCAGTGATTTGTTCATTGTTTAATTTTTGCAGATTCCTGGTTAACTTCAGGATTGATTTGAAAATTGTTTTTGGTGGCTCTGCCTTTTCATGTGTTGGATACCTAGGTTTGTTTGGAATTCTGATATTTGAGTTGAGAGTGGCTCCTGTGGTTGTTTGGTGGTGTTTTTCTAGTTGGACTGGTATAGTGTTGATATCCCTTATTTCTAAATATTTGGCCATTTGCCTTTGAGTGCCGCAGTGCACTATTATGTATCCTGTGTTAGGTCTAATTATTTTGAGCTGCCCTGAGTGATTTCTTTGTAGGGCTCCTATGATACTGTTTGTAGTCATGTTGGTAAATCTGGGGTTTCTACTTTTAATGTATAGTGTTAGTTCTAAAGGGTGGTACTTACATTTTGGTTTTTGATTTGCGTGTTTTGTACAGTTTGTTTGGGGGTAGGTGGTTTTCTCTAATTTGGTAATTTCTTCTATTTGTGGTATTTGGTTTGCTGGAGTCTGTTTTGTCTTAGTCATGTTAGTTGGTTCCAATTTTTGTTTCAAGGGTCCTTTTCCTTTTCCTAAATATCCCTTTTGTTTGATTGTTGTAAGAACGGGGGTGGGGGTGGATTCTAAATCGGTTGGACTATAGAGTAAGTCTTTTTCCGTTAATGGTTTGGATGGCCCCGGGGTTTGACTATTATGGTATTTAATTGCACAGCTTTTGGTCGGATTTAAAGGTTTTGTTTGGGTTTTGCCCGTAGGCGTTATTGTTGGGTTTCCTTTGTTAGTCTGCTTAATCCCCTGCTGTGCTATCTCGCTATAACTTCCTGCCCCTGCTGTTTTTGTCTCAATTTGTATAGTTATAGGTAGCTTTCTAGGGGATAATGCCAATGTTTGGAAATTGGGGGTTGGTGTTCTAAAAGAAAGGTCTATCGTGTTGTTTTCCATGGCCAGGGTACTTTCCAAAACCTCCCCCCCCGGCAAGGTATCGTAAGTATTGAATATGATGGGAGAACTAGGGCTGAGTTTTACTGCCTGTGCTCTAATCAATTCAAAGTCCGGGGTTGAGGAAGTGAAGGATAATTCCGTGGCTTGTATTTGTTTGGAGTTTGGTGTAGTTTTAAAAGTTCCTATGTGTGTAGGAGTAGAATCTGTAGTGTGTTTTTTGCCATTTATTTTGTCCATTTTCCTTTTTTGTCTAACTTCCCTGTAATTTCTGGTGTTCCTATCATGGATTGCCTGCTTTGTTAAATTTAGAGATGCCATAGTATTAGTTTAGTTGGAGGTAAATTAGGTAGTATAGTAAAGAAAAGATGAGAGAGCTGTTTTTAATCCTTGTGACAGAAAGTCTCACAATAATACCGGTGCTTGTAGTAATGTAAGGATTCTGTCCAGGCGTATACTAGTATGGTTCCTAGTGCCTGTTTTTTGGATTGGTGCTTAACAGCTAGAGGAGATTAGGTTTGTTATATAGAAGGAGAGTGATTAATTTGCCGTTATTATTTTCTTTTGATTGAAAATCGCACTTCGTTATTGGAGCTATATCGTGTGCGGATTCAATCCAGGTAATTCTAGTATGATTCCTAGAACCTGTTTGGGAAAATAGGCGGCAAATTAGATGAAAAAGATTTAGATATAGTAATTAAAGTTTTGGATTTTAAAACAGCACAGAGTTTTTGTTGCTCGAAAGCTTAGTAATTTTCGTACCTTGTATTTAACAGTTAAATACTATGAGGTGTTCAAAAGGTAGCTGCTAGGCGGGCTGGTAGGCTGGATTCCTTTGTTCAGTCAGATAAAAAAGGCTGCCGTTTTCAGCTAGGCGGGCTGATATCCAAGTTATTGTGGTCGTCCTCCCTCAGGTCCTTGCTGCACCCTGCACGTATTTGCTGGTCAAAAGATCACAACAGCTTTTCCAAAAACAAAAACTTCCGTTAAGGCCAGAGCTTGCCGAAACGGGAAACTATCGATTTTGTAGTCTTGTAGTACGTCTTCTCCCCTCAGCGGTCTTGATATGAATGATGATGGTGATGATGGCGCGAATGACGGACCCTTTTACATTTATATCTAAAGCACGGACGTGAAGGAAAACATCCCCTACTTTTGTCTTCTCATATTATCTACTATTCACACAAAGATAATGAGACAAAAACTAACCACATTATATACTATCCACACACGCAGAGATGCCAAATCAAACCCCAAAATCTACCATCCACACACGCCAAGAAGCAGAAACAAACCCACCATTTACTATCCACACACGCAGAGATGCCAAATCAAACCCCAAAATTTACCATCCACACACGGGAGAAGCTAACAACATAACCACAATCTACTATCCACACACGCTGAGAAGCAGAAACATAACCATAATATACTGTCCACACACGCTGAGAAGCCAAATCAAACCCAAAATTTACCATTCACACACGTCAAAAAGCAGAAACAAACACACCATTTACTATCCACACACACAGAGATGCCAAATTAAAAACAAAACCTACTATCCACACACGCGGAGAAGTCAAATCAAACTCATACTATACTATACACACACGGGGAGAAGCCAGATTAAACCCTAACTATACTATTCACACATACATTGAAGCAATTCCAAAACCTAATTATACTATTAACACAAAAGGAAAGTTAAACAACCACACACTCTACTATCCACACAAACCTACGTGAGCGTTTACAAACCCCTATAATCTACTATCCACACACGGAGAAGCAGAAACATAACCATAATATTCTATCCACACACGTTGAGAAGCCAAAACATAACCACAATCTACTATCCACACATGAGAAGAAGGCAAATCAAACCCAATATTTACCATTGACACACGTCAAGAAGCAGAAACAAACCCACCATTTACTATCCACACACGCAGAGATGCCAAATCAAGCCATACAATCTACCATCCACACACGCCAAGAAGCAGAAACAAACCCACCATTTACAACCCACACACGCAGTTATGCCAAATCAAACACCAAAATCTACCATCCACACACGGGAGAAGCTAAAAACATAACCACAATCTACTATCTACACACGGAGAAGCAGAAACATAACCATAATATATTATCCACACACGCTGAGAAGCCAAAACATAACCACAATATACTATCTACACACGAGAAGAAGCCAAATCAAACCCAAAATTTACCATTCATACACGTCAAGAAGCAGAAACAAACCCACCATTTACTATCCACACACGCAGAGATGCCAAATCAAACCCCAAAATCTACCATCCACACACGGGAAAAGCTAAAAACATAACCACAATCCACTATCCACAGACGGAAAAGCAGAAACATAACCATAATATACTATCCATAAACGTGAAGGTTTAAAAAACCATACTCTCTAGTATCTACACAAACGTACTTCAGCGCTTACAAAATCCAATAATCTATCATCCCCACAAACGTACGTGAGCGCTTACAAACACATAAACACACACACACACCAGGAAAGGAGGAAGTGTTTATATAAACACTACTCCACATTCTCACATTGGCAAATTGAATAGTGTTTCTTTTCTAGAGTTTTTGGTTAGCCCTGAAAAGGGCTGTTTTTTGGAACTCCACATACACCTGTTAGTGATGGTCCAGTAGACTATATATTTGGTTTCCGCTCCATATCACCCTTAGATCTTGAGGGATTTTGAACAAATAACACATAATACTAGTTTGAATGTTGCAAAAACTTAAGAGATTTTGCTTGCTTTTTGGAAACTTGATTGCTCCCAACTATTCAATTGTATTCGTCAGAATTTAAAAGATTAATGGAATGTTCGCTACCCAAGCACAATATAATTTAATTCCAAGTGAAGGAAGCCATTTTTGGAAATCTTTTAATACAGGTAAATCGTGCTAAATTAGCGATATTTTTCGGCCGCGGGTTTTACGTTTTTCTTGTAATAAAATTAAGAAATGTATATTTAAAATTTAAATATATATATTGTTTACATTTGGTCTAAACGTAAACATTGTCAATTGATCTCTGCTTCTCTGTATTGTCGGCCGATAGTTACATGATAACCGTTATAAACATTGGTGTATTTATAGGGAGATAAGTTATACCCATGTATATTGATAACAGTTGAAATGATTCGCATTAAAATGCATGCCATTGTAAGCTTTTTAAAATCTTGTCTATCAAGAAAGGGTCATTGGTTCTATTCCCAATCGATATGATTTTTAAAAAAATATATATAATGCATAATACATGTCGATGCATATCTGAGATTTTTATTTGATGTAATATCATGACAAAACAGTTAGCATTATCGATTTTAAGAGTACCGGTGTGCAATTTTATGATCGTATCAAAATGTAAATGCACGTATATATAAACCGCAAGCGAAGGCGCGGTCACTTCAGAAACATACACGGCATATTAGGTCTAACAAGAGTTACATCGCCACGCCTTTCTGTCGTATCGCTTGAATATTATTTTGTAATTTAAAATGCAGAATGTTTATGAAAATAAAATAATATGCATTTCCCAAAAATAATTTCAAAAATACATTATAAACTAGAAAACGTTAGAACAAATTGCATATCAATACTTCAAAATTCGATTTGACATAAATTAATAAAAGAGTGCCCTCACAGGGATTCGAACGCTTATACACATACTAAACATATGTATGTATGTATGCATGTATGCATATATATATATATATATATATATATATATATATATATATATATATATATATATATATATATATATATATATATGGTTTTCTTAAATAATACGTTGAACCGCCTAGGCAATTGATCCATCACAAACTTTAAACTGAACGTTAATTGTTATATATATAACCTGCATTTTCATTTAATAAAATCCTAATTTTACCCGATTTACCTGCAGTAACAAATATACAAAGTTGATCATTAGTATGCTTCTTTAAACCGACTGTAGATGGTTTATTCATTATTCACGGGTTCTTATTTACTGTTATAATTATCCTCAGTGACGTAGCTAGTATATGATTGATGATTAGGCATGTTGAACGGCGAAGCCTCGAACTGCTAGAGGAGTGGGGGTGTGTGGGTACGGGGAAACATTGTTACAATCTAGAGACTCTGAGATAGCATTTCATGCATCTTGTTGAGACTTTCTGAACCTTGGTACTGTTTTAATACTGTAAAAATAAAAAGAAAACATCAAATTCTTATGAACAGACTCAATAAAATCGAGTTTGCTACTATCTTGGTCGTGTTTTTGCTTCTAATGAATCCTCTTTTCCGTATGTATTGTATTATATAAATATAGATTTCATATCGGTTTCGTGAGTGAAACTTAAACCATTGAAAAAAATCGTCAAAATTCTGTGTAGGCAGCTGCCTTGTAGGCAGCTACGCTCCTGATCATCGCTAATATACTGTTCAGTTGTTTACCTGCCCTGTTGAACCTTGCGACTTTACCGAAGTGAAACATAGTCATTCATTTTTCAGTCTGTCCAATTTGTCCAAAGTAAAGTTCAGCTATTTTGAAAATGTTCCGCATTTTGGGACATTTAAAAAAAAAAGTATAACGGAGAGAATTACGATAGTGACAGATTAACAACATTCTATTGCACACAATTGTTTCCTTAAAAGAAGCAGCAGAGAGGGTGAACAGACCACTTAGGGGAATGGTCACCCTTGTGTTTTACCAAAAAAAAATAGTGACCCTTCATAGAGGTCAATTACCACGTCTACGATTATTGTTTGTCCCAAACAGAATTGTAGACGAGCCCTCTCTGCTGCTATCAGTCTTGGGAATCATCATCTGAATCATGGGAATCTTCATCTGTTTCATCTTCATCTGAATCTTCGGAATTTGTTCTATGTTTCAAGTAATATTCAAGTTCTGATGGTGGTTTTTCTATTTTGGGATTTATGTTTTTTCTGTGTTTATAATATATCATCAAACTTCGATATTGATCTCCACCGCAATTTTTGCAAATCTGATATAATCCTCTAACACCGTTGTTACATCCAACACATCTTCGTGGACCAGCATGAGGGTTTTTCTTTATAAGATAATTATGTTTCTTGCAATATTCTCCACGGCACCTTTTGTTGCATTTATCTGTTGTTCCTTGACGTAACCACGCACAGTTGTTCATTATATTAATGATATCTGTTTAATTCAATTTAATTTTATCATCACCCCTGTTACCCAAATATTTTATCAATACCCACACGATATCTTGTTCTTGGATCATGTAAATTTATTGTTATAAATCCATGCGGGGTAGCTTGCGCTCGTGAGAAGAAATTTTTGAATTTAATTATATCCATGTCACCACCACACCAGGTTTGATGAATATTTCGCAACGTGTGTGTGTCTACGCCATTAAACACAACTAAAATGTTGCAGTTGTCTCTGATCACTTTTGGTATTTGTGTATATCGTTGAGTAACATAGATCACGTCTGTATTTTTATGTCTCCCTCGGGAAAATATTCTGGCTGGATTTGATTGTTTATCTAGCATCACATCGTCGTATACAACTAAATTATTAATAAATCCGTCTATGGAATCTACGGATGGTGCTTCATCAATATCGGTTATAAACTCTATAACATCATTATCTTCATCCAGTAATCGCGCGTTTTCATTGAAATCTTTAAGTACATCATAACATCGTTGATCATCAACGGATGGTGCTACTAAATACAACTTATCCCATTTCAACCATCTCATTATCAGATTAAGTAATAATTGCGTCTTACCCGATCCAGATGGTCCTATGATAATCATTCTGATGGAGTTCGGTAGCGCAGGATGATGCTTAACTGGCTCTCGTTGCCGAGTTGCTGAGAAATCAATTATATCCATATATGTTATAACATGAATTTATATTGTTTACGCTGTAGAGTTAAAACTCCAACTACTGATTTAGCTACAGTTATAACAAAAAACAAAAAAATAGCGTACGGTGGAAAATGTTCTATATGCGGTAGAAAGAAATTTTCATTTTTACCTAATAAGCGCGGTGGTGATATTGCTAATTTGATGTCAAAGTTTCCAGGTGCTCCATGGGCTAAATACAGCGGAGAAAAACATCTACCAGGATATAATTATTGCGGTCCTGGTACCAGACTCGATATCAGGCTCGATAATCAAGATCAACCAAAACCAGGCGAGGAACCAATAAATGCTATTGATCGAGCTTGTCATGCTCATGATGTAGCTTATAAAAGTAAAAATCTACAAGATAGGCATATTGCAGATGTAAAATTAATTCATTCATTAAATTCTATAAAAAATAAAAATATTAGAGAATCATTAGCTAATTGGTTAGTAAGATCCTCGATGAAAGGTAAATTAGCGATTGGGGCTGGTAATTAATAATGGAATCAATTTATTATTCACCGAGAGGATACTGGAGAGGCAAAACAGCAATTGGTAAACTCGCTGATGCAGCAGCGGTTAAACATTCTACTGCTAAAACGTGGTTATCTAAACAAGCAATATGGCAAATTTATCTACCACGTCCTAAACAAATTCAGTACTCGTATTTCGATGTCAGTGTTCCTAATGAAGTTCATCAAGCTGATATTCTGTTTTTACCGCATGATACTGTGCGTGGAAAAACGTACAAATACGCGCTAACCGTAGTTGATGTTGCAAGTAGATATAAAGAAGCAGAGCCGCTATCAGCGAAAACATCATCTGAAGTAGCCGATGCGTTTGAACGAATTTATCAACGAGGACTTGGACCACAAGGTGGTCTGCGATGGCCACAGCTACTACAGGTTGATCCTGGTAAGGAATTTCTTGGTCCAGTATCATCGTTGATGAAACAACATAATACCAAAATACGACGAGGTCATACTGCAATTCACCGTGATCAAGCAATTGTTGAGCGATTTAATCGAACACTTGCTGAACGGTTATTTGGATATCAATACGCGAGGGAATTTATTCAGGATAAAAGATCTCGTGAATGGGTTGCAAGATTACCAATCGTGATAGCTGCATTAAATAATGAGATCACACGAACAACCAACATGAAACCCATTAGCGCGGTCACAAAAAAAAATATACCAACACAACGAAAAGATGCTGGAAAACAAAAAATATTAGGTGATGTCACAGTCAGATATTTATATGAGCCTGGTGAACTTGAAGGTGGTAGCGCGAGAGCAACTGATCCTATTTGGAGTGTTACCACACACAAAATATCTACCGTGACAAGATCCACTGGAAGAAACGTAGGCGTTTCCAGACCTGCAATCTACAGATTAGATTCTGCTGCTCCTCAACGTGGATTTACGCGTGAACAACTACAAATAATTCCCGCGGATACACAACTACCGCCGCGATCACTCCGGTGATTTCGATCACTTAACTAGCACTAGTGCCAGCACCCAAGGTGCTAGCGCCTCTACGTCGATTACACTCAAGACAGGTTAACATGGTATTTTCTCGTGTATGACCGCGACTATTATCTTTTCTATCTACGGTAAATTGTCTTGAATCATTACTCGAATACCGCCATAACATTATACAATTACAACTTGCGCAATGATTGTTCTGCTGCTGTTTTAACTCAATAATAAATTCAACATCAAGATCAAAGTCACGTTTATTTTTTTTATCAGATTGTTTGTATCCGATTAATTTTTTTCTTATTATATCATCATCGATGATGTTAAATTTATCAACGATTTCAGGAATTATAATTCTACGTAATTGAGATATATTTCTGACCCTCGATACCGCTAAATAAACTAAATTTGACCACTCGATGCGATCGTCTACAATCCAGACTCGTGTATCAGAAATAGTTAATCCCTGAGACGAGTGGATTGTCATGGCGTATCCCAACACCCATGGAGATTTGTCAGCGTGTAATGCATCTTCGACCACACTGATATCAACGGCGACAATATCATTTAATACGAGATTTTGCTTCTCAGTCTGTCCTGGAATATCAACATTAATATTCTGTTTTCGTGTATCTGATGGTCTATAACACAACGGTACGGGTAATTCTGAATATTGTTCTTTATGCAGCTGAAATAACTGTTGTTGTAAAGCGTCTCTGATTATTTTTCTACTTGCTACGATCAAATCGGTGGGTCTCCATGAGTTCAAAAAATCACTCATTGATGTCTCTGAGATCACTCCACGTAATATTTCACACTGAATTTTGTTTGATTGTAATCTGATTAATTTTTTAAACTCCTTCAAATTTGCATCAAGAGCTCTATGATCATCGTCTATTTCTTCGTAATAATCAACGAAATTTTTTAACCAATCATGTGGAGATGGTCCAACAAAGGGCGGAGGTTGACCATGATCGCCACACATTATTATGGCGGTATTTTTCGTCAACAACCAATCAAGAAACATTTTTAATGTATCTAATGACACCGTGCATATCTCATCCCAAATAATTATTTTAGGTATATATTTTTCTCCCATCCGTTCAGGAGTCCATGTATCCCCGCGCCATCGGAAGAAACTATGATACGTACACGATTGTACTTGCCGCTGTTTCATCTCACGTGCAAGTCTATGTGTGGGTGTCAGCACGATTATATCTGAATTTCTAAAAACATTAATCGTTCGAGTTGTTTTGCCGCATCCACCAGGTCCATTGAGATATACTGTCTTATATCTGGTTATTGGATCACTCAACGATGGTGCTTTCGACATTTCTGATATTTTATTACCCTCACGATAAACATCTCTCATTGGAACATCTGCTGATTCTGTGTAATTGTGTAATAGTTCCTTTTTTATTCTCCACGAACCCCATCGTTCATCATTACTTGTAAATTTCATAACAGATTCTAAATATTTACTTGAAATATAAAACGAGTCCGTTGCGACTCTGACTGCGGTCTCAGGAAATCTATTAATCATCGATAATAAATTTATAGAAACATAAGCCAACATGGAAGATCTTAGATGAGTATATTGCGGGGATACGTCATTTATGTAACTAACGATCGTACCTAATTTTGTTCCGTCGGATAAATAAACACTCTCTCGATTTACAAATGTATTTTTCGCCGTTGTATCAGCGATTATAAAATCGTACTCGGCATCATCTAAAATTAATCGTGCGTGATGTCTTTTATAATCATATGCACCACCTTGAGTAAATTTACCTATAATTTTTCTACCGAGATCTTTTGCGGTTTTGAGTTTATTAGGAATATCGTCCTTAAACTCGCTGATAACTTCAGAATCTGACATGGGCAACCAAACTTTGGTCTGTGCATGATATGATATAATTGCCTCACTGACCACCAACGATGTCAGTATCATACAATCTAGCATATATCGCAACAAAACTATAGGTGCCCAACGTTTTTCACAAAAATGTCTACCAAACCAAACATAACAAATCTTGTGAAGATTTTCGTTAAACTCGAACGATTCAATACAGGCGAATCCAGTCAGATCAAAATCAGGTAATGGTCCATTAATTGCCACTCGCGTCATCTCGTTTGTAGGGTGACCAAATCTTTCAAAGTACGTAGAACAATCTCCGTATCCCAGAAAACTTCCTGGATAACATGCAACCATATCAACCGAAATAACATCATTGTAATTGTATTTGGTATTCCATAATCCGCCATGTCCATATTCGACGCAACTTGCGCGTACGTCCTCGAGTAAATCAAATCGTGTTGGTTTCCATGAATTTCGTTCTCTGGCGAAATGAGCCGCAACAGATGGAACGGTAAAACAATTAGTTAGTAATTTGTCAGTATTTTCCACGTGCTTGCACTGTAAAAACGTCGCAAGATTTTTCATCTCGTCATGGAGGAATTCTGTGCGATATATTTCACCGTTCGGTTTGACAAACTGATCAAATTCACCCTCCTCATTACTTTTGAATAACCATACCGATACAGGATCGGTTTTACTTATTTCGTTGATAAAATCAAACATACTCATATCTGCCACAGATAATTCTGTGGGGTAAAATCTAACAGTTCGATCACGTGGAAATATTGTTACTGCGTTAGTCCATGCGTGCGCGTTATGATCGATAATATTTATTGGAGCTCCTTTCGATTTATATTTCGACTGGTACAGTACTTCTCCCGTTATTGTTGCTACGGTTATTGGAAATTTTAATATTTTTCCTAACTCAGCAACATCTTTTATTGTAGCACCAGTATCCTTAACTGAATCAGCCCACGAGTTTATTTTTTCACGCCTTAAATCAGTTAATCCATTTCCACGCATCGCGTTTGTAAAGTGTTCTATTACTCGTTCAGCTACACAATTTAACCTTGAAAATTTCATCGGCGCTAGTTTATCAACGTTGGGTTTTTTATTTATCTCATAAATTCCATAAATAACTGCTGTTACAGGATACGCTCCTTCATAATACGGTTTATCAATACCTGTCAGTAGACCCGGTCTGGAATTTTTACTTAATATGAGTTTTATTATTACCAAGGACAGGATCATATTTGTCACGGATAATCCAACTATCTGTTTCTGTTAATACAATAAATTTTACTCTGAAGAAATATTTTTGATTGCCCTCGTATTCAGCGATGTAGTTAATGATAGTTGCCGCTCGCTTGTCGTTCATTGTGGCGTCCGTGACAGTGTTGCGTATAATCTTGAACGTTGACCATGTATGAGATGCACCATCCGTGTAAAATTCTTTCTTAGCGTCATGAATTTTCGAGATCAAACTTTTATTTTTCGGATCAACCAGATCTCGTACTGGCAAGTCAGAAGATAATCTGTCAAGGTTGAATTTATACTTAACAGGCCTAGTTTGGGATAATCTCTCAAACTCGTTCATATAATTAAAACAAATATTTAAATAAAGAAAATTATATATATATATACAATGTCCCAATGTAGATGGTTGATGATCGGCTCAGTAAATCGATGCAACAAATCCTGTAGAAAGGAATTTTGTTGGATGCACTCACAAAACATACGACGAGGAAGTCTAGGACCAATACCATGTCTACGGTGTGGTATTGGAGTGCGAGGAAAGACAGAATTATGTGGAAAGTGTGGCGGGAAACGGTTCAGAGAGCTTAAAAGATATCATGACAAAAAAAATAATAGCGGTGAAAACGCTATAAAATCCGTGAAGGATTATATATCAAGATTTCAGACAAACAATGATTTAAACATATAATATTATTATAATGGAGCAAAATATATTTGTCCCACATCCTGTCATAACAAACTATGAATCAAATATTAATGGTATCATCAGACACCGCAAGTGGAAGAGACCAGTTGGTTGTATTAATAATGTTGGTTATCTTAGATTTACAGTTGGGAAGAAACATTATTTGTGTCATAGATTTACGTATGAATGTTTCTTCGGAGTGATCAATGATGGTCTTGTTATTGATCATATTGACGGGGACACTCAAAACAATAATTTATCCAATTTACAAGCTATCTCTCACAGCGAGAATAATACACGCGGTAATACAGGAAGATGTAAGACAATCGGAAAGAGGGCGGTAATTTCTACAAACATAGAAACCGGTAAAGAAATTATGTTTCGTTCGATGCGTTCAGCTGCGACATATTTTGATATTCACTCGCGTTCAGTACAAAGAGTGGCAGATAATATAACCAGATCTGCTCTCTCGAAAAAATATAAGCAGAAAATTACATTTCAGTATCAATAACTATCATCACCACATTATTAACTATCATCACCACATTATTAACTATCATCACCACATTGAATTAATTTTTTTAATTTATGTCACAGAGGTCCTCCATACACTACTGAATTTTTGATTTAAGGGGAGATTACTTTGTAATATATAGTTTTCTTCGTAGATGGTTGGTTTTTTATGATCGTAATTAGTCAGTTTAACTAATTACATCGTATAGTGCCGACGAACCTAACTCATTAGACTCATAAGTATTATTTATGGTTTTTAAATATTTTCCCATCATACAACACATGATAATATTATTGATCCGTAGGAAGTTGTGTGTGAAACAGAAACCGTTACTCATTGTAATTGACCTGCAGTTGTGTGTTCACTGAACTTACAATTCTGGAAAGTTCTTTGACTGGTGCATTAATGCTACTGTTATTATTGATTTTCGGTCTGCTTAGGAAACCAGCTACAAATACAGAAACTATTATTCAGAAACTGTTATAAATACAGAAACTGTTATAAATACAGAAACTGTTATAAATACAGAAACCGCTACAAATACAGAAACTGTTATAAATACAGAAACTGTTATTATTCAGAAACCGCTGTTTAGTGTAAATATTGGTTCCTTAGCTATATAGCTAGCTATATATTAACTTCCGAAACATATGTTCGTAACAATGTTTGATAGCTCGATCAGTATGGTATTGGACTGTGGCGCTCGCGGTCCAGGATCAAACCCCCATGGCTGACAATTTGTCGGTGGTGCGCATAATTGCGATTTTTATAATAGTGGGGGGAACCGCAAGAACCCCTCCGCTCAGCAAATTCACAAACCACAATATTGACTTGTGGTTGATACATATTTTCGTATCACCCACTGGATTAATTATTGTGGGTGTGATTTTGCTGAGCGTATATGTTTGTACTGTCCTTAGTTAAGTTATATGTTTGTACTTCATTCATAATCTGAGCTCGCTAATACACTCGATAGGGGCTCTTCATTCATTGTATATAACCATTTCATTGTATATCATTCATTTCATTGTATATATCCATTTCCTTAGTTAAGTTATATGTTTGTGCCGTCCAAGCATAATCTGAGCTCGCTAATACACTCGATAGGGGCTCTTCATTCATTGTATATAACCATTTCATTGTATATATCCATTTCCTTAGTTAAGTTATATGTTTGTACTTCATTCATAATCTGAGCTCGCTAATACACTCGATAGGGGCTCTTCATTCATAATCTGAGCTCGCTAATACACTCGATAGGAGCTCTTCATTCATTGTATATGTTGTGCTGTCCCTGAAACATCCCGACGAACTCGCTAATACACTCGATAGGTGTTCTAGGGATATTTTTTTTATTTTAAAGATTTATATATTATATAATGAACCATGAAAATATCAATGATGTAATTGTCGCTATTAAAAAATTAAAAAAAGATGGAATTAATATATCTGATGAACTTAATCCTGAAAAAATAGTTTCTGACTTTGAGATTTTACAAGAACGTAAAACCATGGGGACACACACACTATCATCTGAATACAGGCTCATGAAACGGATTCAATCGGCAATGTTTCAGTCGCTAGCTACCGTAGAAGATGATCATGTGAAGGAGTTCGTTCCTCTTTCTACCGCCGTAGAAAGAATTAAGTCGTTATTATCCCACGAGTATGAGGCAAAGAAAACGATTAGTACTCGCATAAGACTATTAAGAAAAATAATGTTAGATCGTGAAACGATCCAAGGTAACCCCGTTACTGGTGAAACGATCCAAGGTAACCTCGTTACTGGTGATAATGAAAATGAAAGTTTTGGTAACTGGGGTCCAAGTCAACGCTGACCACGTGTATTGGTAGTCAAAATCAAGAAAGTTCTAACCTTGTCAAATTTGTTCCTAATAAATTTTATTTATTAATAATATTATTTTTACTGAATTAATTTATTTTTTTTTTTACTAAAATCAAGAAAAATGCACGAACTACTTGATTTTGACGGGGTAGTTGGTAGTCAAAATTAAAGAAAAATGCACGAACTACTTGATTTCTGACGGGGTAGTTGGTAGTCAAAATCAGGAAAATTGAGCAATTTCGTTGTATTTTAGTAAAAAAAAAATAAAAATCTCAGTAAAAATAATATTATTAATAAATAAAATTAATTTATAATAAATAAAATTTGTTAGGAACAATTTGACAAGGTTAGAACTTTCTTGATTTTGACGGGGTAGTTGGTAGTCAAAATCAAGTAGTTCGTGCATTTTTATGTTTCTGAGGGGGTAGTTGGTAGTCAAAATCAAGTAGTTCGTGCATTTTTATGTTTCTGAGGGGGTAGTTGGTAGTCAAAATCAAGTAATTTGTACAATTTCAGTAAAAATCAGGAAAATTAATAAATATTGTTTTTTTTTGTGATAGAAATTTTAATTTTACTTTCATCGACTAGCTTTTTTAGTTGCCTGGGCCGATTAATTTGTACCAAACACAAATTTGTGCTAGTAATAATAAAATATTTTTTTAAGTTGATCGAATTTGATTCTGAAGATCTACGACAAAAGTCCTTAGACAGGAATCCTTAAGACGGAAGTCTTTACGACGGAAGTCCTTACGACTTTACATACAGATTTATTACAAGCTCTTCTTCACGTATGTCAATCAAGCGATTAAGGTGGTCTGTGAGTTTAAAATTGATTCGTGTTAACATATTATTGTGACACCGCAAATACACGGGATTAGTTGGTTCTTGCACGATTAAATTTCCAGGGGGAACTTGTGGTGTGAACGTGTATAGGATGTATCCTTGTTGAGCCTGATTTGATCTTCCGAGATCTATTTGATAGCTGCCATCGATTACGTCACAAACCAGATTGACCGCGACCGTCGGTGTTATATTAACGATCCGCGGAGATACGTGCCTTCCACCGCCGTGTGGATCATTATCATATCTGAGAACAGTTGAAGGCGGAATTAATTTTCTCCATGCATCGAGTATTTTAGGAAAAAACTCATCAATGACATCACTGACAGATTTTCTTAACTCGGTTACACTATACCCGGGAAATTTATAATTTGGTACATCGGCTTCTGTTATTTTATATTTTTCTAACCACGCCTTTGCATCAGAATTTTTAGGTGATTTTAAAAGACTAACCATCGCC
This sequence comes from Sinohyriopsis cumingii, assembly GCA_028554795.2. NCBI lineage: Eukaryota > Metazoa > Mollusca > Bivalvia > Unionida > Unionidae > Sinohyriopsis > Sinohyriopsis cumingii. The sequence goes on from JAPYKE020000208.1 coordinate 833,889, forward strand.
TGAACTATTCGGTTATTAAAATATTCCATGTCTGATATAAGCCGATTTAATCTTTCCACACGCGTGATGATTTTTTCACGCGATGACGCTGATATGTCAAAAATATGTTCGTTAAAATATTGATTTAGTTGATCTAGTTGTTTTTTACACTCTTGATTGATTTCCTGAAAATATGCAATAATATCACTCCGATCAAACCTCACATCATATCCCCACTCCCCCTGATTTATAAAAGACCATATCTCAATATCTTCGCGAAAGTAAAACTCGCCAAGCATCGATTTACTTTTTAAAATACTTAGTAACACCTCGTATGATGGATAAATTTGATGATATAATTGTCTATCCGTGACATAATCAGACTTTTTCGGTTCTGGTGGTATCGGTGTTATCGGTGGTGATATTTCAGGCCATCCTAGCACGGATCTGATTGAAGATTGATAAATATCAACGGCATAATCAGGCGAGTTTATTTCAACCGTCGAGGACAACGTCGGCTCATGAACGTTTATTGATATTTTTGATTCTTTTCCCGTTATTGATTTTATTCTACGCGCAAATTCCTCACCGATCTCTTCAATCTGGTAACTGCCGGTTGGTATTCCAACAACAACCCAGTCAGGTGTTCCATCGGGTTTGTTCTTGTTAGTAAATACAAGCGAATTATTTGCTGGTGTACCATTAAATGATTTTGATCTGATATTTGGCCAGCTGTAATATACTCGTAATTGTGCTAGTGCTATTTCTTTTACTGGAATTGCAATAGGAAAATTAACACTAAATTCAGGATTAGTTGAACTTACCGAGATCATCGTTATCTTTGGCGGAGTTGTGTTGGTCACGATCTGCTGGAGTAATTCTGTCATTATTGATACTTGTATCTTTAATACCTTCATCGTATATTTTGGTCATCATTGAAAATTCGAAATCAGATATAATTCCATCACTGAGACTCGCTGATAACAACGAGGATAATTTCGAGTATGCTACCGTCGCTGTATGTAATTTTATTTTGTAATCGGATAATTTTTCGTTCGTACAAGTACATATTTTTTTTGTGATGATACCAAGCACACCTGCAATAGTTGTTGCTGCTGAAATACAGATAGTTACAGCTACTGGTGCCATCGTTGTCAACGCTGATAATATTACACCGGTTCCAGCAACAACAGCGGATACTGAATAAACAATCACATCAACGATAACCAATCGTCGTCGATATTTTTTTACTTTTACTGTATATTGATCGACTTGATCTTTTAGCGTCGCCTGCCATTCACGCGCTTGATTGTATCTGTATTGTGCACCGTCCATATATATTTTTATGCCGTAACCAATTGAGGTGTTTCAGCTACAAATTCCAAACACCACCAGAAGGATGTTGCGGTTAATTTCTTATCAGCTGCTTCCAGAATAAATATTTCTTCGGTTCCGATATTTAATACAACAGATACAACCCCGGAAAACCTGTCTGTGGAATGACGCCATGGAAACGTTGTAAATATTTCAAATTTTGCAGCACTGAACACAGACAACCTGTACACGCCAGTGTTTGTTGCGGTATATTTGATGGTATTATTTTGTTTTGACCATGTTGCAAATCCCGATGATACCGTGCATACGATGTTTGTAATATGCCCGGGAGTTATTCCAGCTGAAATTTTAATCAAATTGGTTTTACTGACAATCTCAGGAATTCCCTCTACGACGTCTTGCTGTGTTTGTTTGATCGTGTCTAGGTTATTTTTGATATCAACGAGTTTCATGTCAATGGCGCGTGGAGTACCGAAGAATTTATCTATAGATTCATCGGTTTTTTGAAAATTTCTTCGAAATCTTCCAAAAGCGCCCACGTGAACATCATATTCGGCCCGTAACGTGGATAATTTACCGTCTACGGTGCCATAGTTGACGTCGACGTATTTTTTTGTTGCTGCGTCTTCGTCAGATGTTGGATCTCTTAAAACTACTATTTTGTTCCCGTTCATGCTAAGTTCACCCATCATTGTGTCACCGGTGTTTCTCACGCGATTAGCAACACTTTTTGCAATTTCATCTCTGATGGTTTTAAGTGACATACTTGAATCTCTGATTCTACCACCGTCAGTAAACACGGGAATATTATCTGTAACTGCACCGAGTACTCGCCGGACTATATCATTCCATTTGATATTGCTGGTTTTTAGTTTACCATATCGATCCTGAAAAATAACAACTTCATCTGGGTCAACTCCAGCCAGGTTCATGATATCAGCGAGGTCATCCTTAGTCACATACTTCGACAGATCAACGTCGCCGAGCTTTTTCTTAACGCGTGAAGAAGATCTTCCGTAAATATCAACCATTATAATAAGATCCGTTGTTTAAAATGCTTTACGCGCAACATATCGGTTGCTTGTATAATCGTGCACGACTTTATGTGGTGGCCTGGATGATTTTGATATAGCATCGAGTACATTAATTACTTCACGGCCGCATATTGGCGGATCTGTCATTGTTTGTGTGGGTAGCGTTGAATACCAAACTTTGGAACCTCTAGTTGTTGCGTGGAGTGGTGCGACATACTTGATAAATTCAACAGGTGGAGCTAACCCGTACGAATCAAAATAAACAATTCCACGCGGATCAACCGCGTATGATACCCAATGAGTACCGGGTCCGGAACGTTTGTCAAGATTAATAATACCTGTTTCTTGTTTGTTTGGTTGTTTCGGTAATTGATCTCGCATAAAAACACCTCTAAAGGCGGATATTTTTAATTTTTTAGCAGCATCAAGTAAATCAAAATTTGATGCTGGAGCATCTAACGAAATGATCCTGGAAGCCTTAGGCCTCTCCCCCAACGAGATCCCGGTAATCTTAGACCGCGCCCCTTTTTTTTGTATCCCTGCCCTGTTGCTTTCTTTAGTGCCATTCCAGCGGCTGTTCCAACAGCACCTAACGCGGCCGCTTTTGCTACGGCTGGAGCAGCTGCAGCTATTAATGCCGGAATGGCCGCAAGTAGTGGAAATATACCACCCGTTTTAACCATGTCTTTGATGGCGCTCGGGGAGAGATGAAATTGAACTCCAGTTTTTGATTCTAGGGCTTTATTGAAATGTTTAATCTGATTATTTGTCAACGATAATTTGTTTGGACCACCACTAATATGATCTCGTTTTAGTGATATTTTAGTTCCGCATTTGTTGGCGGTTTTTGATTGAAGCTTTTTTACCTGACCCGGGGTCAGAGTAACATTAACATTACTATACGACATTTTTATATAAAATATATTTTTCTAAATAGCACGATTAAAGATTTTCCACCGGTGCATCAACGACCCTCATTCGACCACTGCCACCTTCAAGTAACATGGCCTTGTCGCTAAGTATGACCGCGATCGCTCTGTAAGGACCATAAACAACTGGTGGACCAGCCGCGATTTCTGGCAGGGCATTAACACGAGCTCGAAAGTGTATATCAACAACAGATTGTTTGGATAAATCAAGATGTTCTAGTGAAAAATAATAAATCGGATATAGACCTGTAAAATCTAGTTGTGATATTTGCAACCCGGTATCTATATTTTGATCACGTCCCATGAATGACATTAAACGATGATATGCGCGCGCTACATGATTTTGTGCATAATTTAACAATATATCCTCGGATGGTTCTTGATGTCCATTTATCCGTAAAGAAACTTCACTAACTCCAAGGTTGTCAAATATCATATGTGAACGTTGTTGATTATTCGTCCGAGCATTATCTTGTAGTGCAATAAAAATATGTCGTGGTGCAGAAACACCCTGTTGTGATGCTATATGCCATGTAAATAAACCATTAATATCGCTTTGAGCAGCATCTGTGGTTACTGTTAACCATGATAGCAATGATTTACCGCCTTGATCCATAAAAGATAGTAATTTTTGTTCCTCAGTAATAGATGGAGTCATTACTGGCATCCACAATGAAAGTTTTGGTATATTTACTTTACCCTCGGCAACACCAGCACCTCGCCAGATTGCATCATTATCATTACCTTTTCTTACGAACACAATTGTGTGTTTAGCTCCAAAGATGACTTTTCTAACATTTCTGCAAAATCCAAAGATGTGTGATAATGGAATTGCACACGAAAAATTTCTATCATCTCCCGACAGCGCTGCTCGGCGTGTTGCAAATCCTAGGTTGTAAGTCGCATTAACGCTTCCTACAATATCAAACTCAGCAGCTGGTCTGTCTGCGTGCTCAAAATCAACTGGTTGTGGATTAACCGCAGTATTTTGTGGTGTCCGTATTTTAGTATATTGAACATGATCAGCGTTGTTGGTAATATCCTTGGCAAACATCATTGTTGGACCGGCTGATCTTGTAAAGTCGTCAGAATATCTCGCTAGACCAATTATTGTTGTAGCAACATCAACATCCTTCTGAACTGATTCAATATTTTTTCCATCAATCATGTATGTGGCGCTATCAAACAACGCCATGATCCCGTTGTTGACAAAACCAACACGCAAATTAGCACCATATGGCGTATTAGCTACAACATTCGTTACAAGTCTACCTTCTACTTCAATAAACGCCTCAGCGGGCAAGAAATATCTACTTGTATCATGAACCTGTAATTCGATTCTCCCCGGATGATTTGGTTGTCTTGCGTCATAAGAATAAAACTGATAATCACGTACTGACTCGTACTTAAGGACAGGTGCCTCCATATCAAATGCTGGGTCTGATTCGCGCCTGAACATTTTATTATAGTTACCATTTTTCCAAATGATGATCATCGTCGACGAAGACCGCCCCCTGCTATTAAATTTGCTGTTATATTTTTTTCCGCTTCTTCAGATATCGCCGCTAGTTTTTGATTTGCAGCCTGATTTATTATTTTACTGACATCTGCAGGCATCACCTCAGTACTTGCCAGTTTCACCGGTGGTTGTTGTTTTCGTCGCAATAATCGTGCTAATCTTTCTTTGATCGCCGAGAACGCCTTACCAGCAACATTGACAATTGCACCAGGAGCTTTATCACGAACAATATCAATAGCCTTCATCGATAATTGTTTTGCGACGGGTGCTACTTTTGGAGCTATCCTCGTGAATAATCCCCGAATGACATCACCAAGTCCATTTCCGTAAATAACACTATAGATTGGTAATCGTGAGTTTACCGCTCTAACCTGTGTGGGTTTACGATGATTATCATGCACAATCATCTTATTTTATTTACCATTTATCTAACAACTAGTCATCAACGAGCTCATCAATAAGTTCTCGGTAAACGCCGATATCCATGATACCACCTTGAAATAGTCGCCGACAAATATCAGCTGCTTCATTGGTTATTTCTGGTGAATTATTTCCAGCTCGTTTTCCTCCTATGAGAACTTCTAACCGTGACACGTCATTGATGATATTATCAGGACATAAACCAGATCCTGTTTTAGGTTCATCTTGAGGTGTTTTAAATACTGGTGGTTGCATTACCGGAGTAAGTACTTCAGTGGTGTCCGGGGGTGAACCTTCTCGAAATCCATGTGGTGAACCTGTCGATGTAAATGTCATTTTCGGTGCAGAAATTTTCTTCGAGGAGGGTGATTTAAGTGACTCTTTAGCCTTTTTAATTTCCGACTTCAACCTTTGCTGTGGCGAAGAAGATTGTTGTTGTTCTATTTGTTGCAGAGGTGGAGGAAGCTGATACTCTTAGGACTCTCCTTGTTCTGGTTGTTCCCGTCTCTCTCTATAAAGTCTTTTTACTTCTTCTTTAAGTCTTTTAAATTCTTGACCTCTAGCTTGTTTTCTGTTGTAATATACGCGATATATCCATTTAATGAAATTATCATCACTTGTTTTTTCATGACCGGGTTTTAAAAAATTAGATTTATTAGATATATTTTTTGATATCATCTCAGGTAATCTCTCTCTTTCAGTTTTTCTAATTTCCTCAACAACTCCTTCGTTAAATTTTGCAATTAATTCTACGTTTTCTTCTGCTGTTTTGGGTTCAGATGCAAGTTTTTTTCTCACATCGGCGACTTCAGTACGAAGTTCTTTAATACCTTCACGTATTTCCTCATCAACACGTGGAGGCAGAGCTGCAGCTATGCCAGTTGGAAGGTCTCGTAAAATCTCCCTTGTCTGTTTAGTTCTTCTTGCTATTTTTTTTTATACCGGAAGAAGATCTTCTTTGATGACAGTTGTAACTTGTTCAGTAGCTGCAGTGACGGGTTTAAATAGTTTTTTAGTGTCCTCTTCATACTCAACTTTTGCTTCTTGCTGCGCTTGCAGATTTTTTCTAAATGAGTCTCTGACAGGAAGAAATTTTTTAATTGCTTCTAATCGTTCTCGAGCTGTTCTTGCAGTATGAGATTCTGGATGTACCATTTTATTATAACATAATAATTTAATTAATATCAGCAGAAGAGGAATACAGAAGTTTGATGATATATTATAAACACAGAAAAAACATAAATCCCAAAATAGAAAAACCACCATCAGAACTTGAATATTACTTGAAACATAGAACAAATTCCGAAGATTCAGATGAAGATGAAACAGATGAAGATTCCCATGATTCAGATGATGATTCCCAAGACTGATAGCAGCAGAGAGGGCTCGTCTACAATTCTGTTTGGGACAAACAATAATCGTAGACGTGGTAATTGACCTCTATGAAGGGTCACTATTTTTTTTTGGTAAAACACAAGGGTGACCATTCCCCTAAGTGGTCTGTTCACCCTCTCTGCTGCTAAAGAAAAAAAGAAAATTAAGAAAGACACAGCTCAGTGAGGTTAAAAAATCAACGTTGAGTTTTGATAACAGAACATTTTACCCTAAGGTCATAATTTCACCTGAACGGGTCGTTATTTAACAGGACATTAAAAAAGGGTCAGTTTTTAAAGGCACAATAGTGCAGCTGAGGGTGAATTTTCTTGCAAAAATGTTGGGACATTTATGTATATCAACTGATTAAATACTATTTAAAAGGCAATTCTGGGGTAATATAAAGTACGTAGGGGTTCTCGTTATGAAATACAAGCTCTCTGAAATCTTCGTACGTAGAATAACGAATATATCGTCTCCATGTTGAAATCTCGCTGGGCAGTGATCGGCAGATCCCGAATGAATAACACACACAATTCCGGTGACCGAAATTTGCATAATTATAGGCCACATTGTAAACACTGAAGATGATGACGTAAAACACAAGCACGCTTCGAGACCGCCCATAATGTCAACAACGGTGAGTACGATCTCCTTCTGATCTCGTTCTTTTCTTCTTATCCTTGTCCTTTCTAATTATAATTTTGAGAGGAAACAATGAAATATATGTAGAACTACTTTTATAATTATATTTCAAAGTTTTTGTGGTACGAGAATAATTTAAATCGACGTGTTCTGTACAGTATTGCAAAAACCCACAGGTACTCACTCTATTTCTTGCCCAGTAAAATTCGTACTCCCTCACGTCCCCACCACTCACTTTTATAAATGAAAAGCATCAGGATATTTAAAAATGCTCAAAAACTGAGTAATTTCATTCATCAATTTATAAATTCTAACCAGATTGTCACCAGTGGACCCCTAACATCCATCTTTCTGACGTTTCAAACAAAGCGGAAAAGAATTTGTGTGCTTCTCCAAGTTACTACTTTACATAACACAAGGTTTTAAATAAGCTTTTTTTAAAAAAAATCTGCGACTAGAATATGGAATCCAGGTTCAAAATTCGGGGCCAGATCATAAAAAAGTACACACACACACACAAACGTACAGTCACTTGTCAGTTGAAGTTTGACCACAGCTTTATTCTTGCACATGTTTATTGGGTATTATGCACACTGAGTAAATAGACACACAGACTTTGCTTTGGTGCCCATTCGAGGAAAGTAGGGGCCCTTTTTAAATTTTGGATCCCCACCCCACACAACACTTGACCTGATCCAGCCCAAAAAAACTTCCATCAAATCACAACCTCTCATGTATTAAATTTTGATCCAAAGTTAGCACTATATTCCTATAAATTTGATAAGTAATCATGAATATATTAGTTGTCAAATTATGAAATACTTTTACATATTAAAATTCATTAGATAGACTTAAATCAGCTCACTTTCATGCTCAATTTTAGAGCGACCTTTAAGAGGAAGAGGGAGAGGACGGATGAGATATGGAGCAAGAAGTTGAAGAACCAGATGGGGGAGAGGAGGAAGACATGCTGTGCAGCCTAAAAACTGAGCTGACCAAGCTCTACACATAGTTCAGACAAGGCAGACAAGAATGAGGGTAATTGTTTATTTATATCTTGCAAAACAAGTATTGATAGATATTGAAAAATGTTTGGTACTAAGTAACTTGGCAAAGACTCTGTATGCATGAAAATATTAAGATTCCTTACCACATATATAAATGTGTGCTGATTGTTGCAAAATGATTTGTATCTAATACAAAGTTTTCATGACTTGTACATGTGAATAATATTCCATTCGTCTGATCTCCAGGTAGGGATCATAATGTACAATCAATATATAAAATTATTTCTAATTTCCTGTAGTGAAACAAGCTTACACTATCTCCCCTTCTTTGTTTCTCATTACACCTCAGCCACTATGGATATTGTGATCCAAAGCAGTTAGCTCATTCCTAATCCTGTACACAGGAGGGATGTATGAAAATCTCTTGGCACTGTACATCATGATCTGCTGATGAAAAACTTTCAAGCTCAGTAGTGCTTCAGCAATTATCGAAAACATGTATCTTGTAACATGTGTTATTTGTAATCTGCTAACAGATTAATACAATTGTTAAATAATCATTACTGTTGGTAATTTTTGCATACATAAAATCTTTACTTAAGTGTTTAATGATAGAGTGTCATGGAATTGTTTATACCTGATGTGCATGTATTATACCTGAAATTACCAAAGACTTGAGAAGGAGAGTCACTATACATGTATCATGTGCACACATCTTATGAATTCTAACTTATTCAGATCTTCAAAGGTAAATATATACAGTAATTTATTATTTAGTTGAGAATAAAAATATCTAAAGTGGTTTTCACATTTTGCTTTTAAATACCATGCAGTTGTTGCAATCCTGAAATGGCATACCTGAAATTTAAGTAATACCCACTGTTTAGGAACCTTTGGTCCAAGAGCACCTGTGCCAAGGTTTTCAGCACTTTGGCTTCCTTCTTGGGATCAACTTCATCAAGCCAAGGCTTTGTCCACTCTCCATTCTCCAGGTAAGGTTCATGAAGACATTTATTAATGCCTTGGCCATGTGAGAGGCTCTACTCATGTGTATTGGTGATGTGATGTAGGACACTTCTCAAGATACTCTGAAAGAATGCCACAATCAATACCTTTAGCACCTAAAGCTGGTCTCTTTCGTCATGGTGATCATAAAGCAAAAGCTACATTGTAGAACTGGCTAATAGTTAACGTAGCAGGATTTAAATTTTGCTCAGATCATTGTTCCTTCAATATTCCTCATTACTCTGACATTTCAAATAAATTGCTTTTAATAAACTACATACCTAGAAGATTTGGTGATGAATATATATATGGATAAAATATACATTAAAAGAAATCAGAAGATAAGTATTATGCACTGTAATTTTGATTTCATACAAAAGTATACAATAGCAAATGTTTACATATATGTTTCAAATAAAAGGACTGAAAACTCACAAAAAATTGTCCATAGCTGCTAGCAATCTTGCATGAAAACCAAAACTGGTTCATGTCCTGGGACCATTGTAATAAAGCCATATTATCCATTTGTTGGCAACCTTGAAAAGTAGGTAGATAAAATAAAGTTAAAAATGCATGAAGAGCAATCATCAAAACAGAAACAGCTTTTCAATTCCAAAAGTTTTATAACAGTAAAGAGTGAAAACCAACAAGTCATTTAATTCCCAAGAATAAAAAATGAAATTTAAAAAGAACTTACAGTATTGAAAATTAAATCCCAAATAAGTTATATCACCAGTCCTAATGAATAAAGGTCTAATGAACTGCCAGTGGTTTCCAAAAAAAAACTTCAACTGTTATCTTAGTATTTTGTTTTTAAATTAAATTTGTCTTATGTGCATTCATCATGAGCTAAGTGGATAGATGGGAAGAGGGTGTTAGCAAGAACTGCATGTGGGACATAGATACATGTATAAATGGCAAATGGCATAAAGAAAACATATGAGGCATGTAGACACAATTTCAATATACAATCACTGGTCCTCTAAGTATTGAGTGCGGGGAAAAAACAGCTGTGATTTTTGGGTTAGCCAGCACAGTATACTGGAACTTTTTTGCATAACCAAAACAATGACAGTTCAAATTATGCCTTTTTCTATGCATCAAGTGGCAGAGTTGAAATACCCAACCCCACTTCTGAGAAAGCGAAATTAAAGGCTTTTTTAGAACTCAGACTCAAACTAAGAAAAGCATGAAGTGGGAACTCAACATGCTGGTAGTTATAATAATGTCCTTTATCAGTGTTGGATTTGTTACATCATTGCTTTCAGCAGAATGACAATTGTAAGACAACCCCCACCCACACACACAAAAAATCTGCAAGAAATTTGTCATTTTTACCTTCCTGATTCAGTAGCAAATACTTCAGATACTGAAGGTGTCTTCATTCTCTCAGTATGTTGCAAAAGCACTTGGCAGGTGTTGATGTGAAGCATGAAAATGTACTGGCCATCAGTTCTGTATGCTTGGGTTCATCTTTTGCTATATTCTTTGTAACTTTGTAACTAAAAATATGAATTAAATATTCATTTGTATTATAAGTTATGTTTTAAATCTGTTTCTGTGCACTGTGTTAAACAATTAGAACTGAAATACTTCATTTAAGTAAGAATACATTATAGATCTGTAAAAAAAATCACATCAGTAAAACTAGCTTGACTGCAACTCATAACTTTAACTGATAACAATCTGCCAGCCATATATTCTGGTAGCACTACAACATCCTTTCCTATCATGACTAGATATCCTTTTGTAATTGTAGTCAATAGAGTGCTTTATAATAGATTTACTAGTAGTTGAAAGATGTACAATAAAATATTATTATTTGTTCCATCACGTTTACATGACAAGCTTATTAAACTTTTATGCAAGTAATGTGCATGTCACATTAACCTAAGGTGTGTGTGTGTGTGTGTGTGAGAGAGAGAGAGAGAGAGAGAGAGAGAGAGGGATAGAGATGATATAAATATTGATAACGCTTGTAAATTTATCTAAGTTCCCTCGCTGAATTTAAAAAACCTGTCTCACGAAGATAATTGACCGGTGTACAAAATGACCTTTATGAGCACGCTGTTATAAAAAATAAAAAAATATATTCCACCCCAACATACAATACAGTCACCGAGTGAAATATTGATCAGCCGATCACATCTATTTTGGGAATATTACAAAGCAAGTCCTTGTGCAAACATTGTATTAATAAAACAGTGTGCTTTCAAACATACATTAGGAACAAGATATTGAAAAATGGAGAACACTTATACATAGACATCAAAGGCACTTGATTCTGGGGGTGTATCACTATCATATAACACAGACCCCTACCTGTCCAACAACAACTTCACCATTTCAGTGTCTAATGCCAGTCCTAACTCTTACATCAATGCTCTCCATTGAACAAACTGGTCCCCAAGACGAATCCTTGATAAGTCCCGTTCGGTTTCTTCCCGGAAAGCGACAAGAGCGGACGACCTTTACGTTTTTGACTCTCACGTGTGTCCGCCATTTTTGTTTATAGTAGATATTTAAATTACAACCACGTGACTCATAACCCGCCCACTTGACGAAGATGACGTATAAGTTTTTGTGGTCACGTGAGGCTTCCGTAACAGTTCGTGACCTACAAGTTTCAATTAAAGCGGGTCCCCACAAAAATTCATTTTCTCTCGTTTTTTTATCAATTGCCCAATTTAATCTTCTCAAACTCTAGTTTTTTTTTAATTATTTCAGCTTATAAGTCGACACATTTCACTAGTTACATGATCTGTAACATTCACAAAATTACAGCCACTCTGCACTATTGTGCCTTTAACGTGAAATTTTGATCACGTTGAAAAATTACCGACCGGGTCAGAATTCAACGAGGGTCAAAATGTGATACTACATCTGGGTCGTTATTTAACAGAACATTTAAAAAAGGGTCAGATTTTAACGTGAAATTTTGATCACGGTCGTTGAAAAATGACCCGGCGGGTCAGAATTCAACGAGGGTCAAAATTTAACACTACACCGGCTCATAATAAATTCAAACCACTATACAGAAGACGAACACAATACAGCAGAATCAATTCTAAAAAACATAAAAAAATTAGACAAAACGGAAATAAAATCAGAGCAGGGAAATTCGATGACATATACATGATAGGAAAAAACATATACAAAAAGGAAGAGATAAAGCGAGGCATGCAGAGAAACATGACAAAACTAAAAACCGAACAAGGAAACACATTAGAAACCAAAGAACAAATCCTTAACCATGCTAAAACTTTCTACACACAACTATACCAATCCCAAAACATAGAATGTCATAAAATACAACAATACTTAGACAACACAACCACACCTACCATAGATGAAGATGATAAAGAACAATGTGAAGAACCTATATCCCTCACAGAAATAAACCAAGCCATAGATCAGCTTAGTAAAAACAAATCACCAGGGTTAGATGGTCTTACCCCAGAGTTCTATAAAACTTTCCAAACATCCATAACACCAATCCTGCACAAGCTATACAACAATATCCAGTCGCAACATGAAATGACCGAATCTATGAAAGCCAGTTTAATAACTTTACTATATAAAAACAAAGGGGACAGTACAGACCTAAAAAACTGGCGCCCCATATCACTACTAAACACAGACTACAAAATATTAAGCAAAATACTCACTAACAGAATCAACAAAACACTAGGTAAAATCATTAATTCGAACCAAACTTGCGGCGAAAAAGGGAGAAATCTAATAAATAATATTTTATCAATACAAGCCACACAAGAATACATGGAAAACAAAAACACTCCTGGGGCGATTATACTAATCGACCAGGAGAAAGCCTTTGACCGAATAGAGATAAATTACATCGTAAAAGTGCTAAGGAAATTTGGCTTTGGAACGAACTTCTGCAGCTGGGTTACCACCCTATACAATGGCATCAATTCTTCCATCCAAATTAATGGGGCGCGAACAACACCTTTCCCAGTACAGAGATCAGTACGGCAAGGTAGCCCCCTATCCATGCTGCTCTATGTCCTGGGGATAGAGATATTACGAAATAATATACAAACAGACCCCAATATTACAGGGATAAAAACCCCGAATTTTAAAGAAGAAAGCAAAACATACCAACATGCAGATGACTGCACCCATTTTATAACCACAATAACATCTTACCAACACCTTATAAAACAATATATAAATGTTGGTACTATATCTGGCTCCAAAATTAATCCAAATAAAACAGAAGCACTACTCGTAGGAACGTGGAAAGGCATACGTCCAGGTCTGCCACCCGAAATAATAAGGGACCACATCAAAGTACTAGGAGTAAACATCGGCAAAGGCAGTAAATATTTAAACCTTAGACAAATCACAGAAAAACTGAACAAACACATCAATACATGGAATATCAGACAAAACAACCTCATTGAAAAAATACAAATAGCCAAAACATATCTATATAGCTCCATATGGCATGAATTCGATACCACAAATTTTGAATTCACATTCATAAACAAAATTGAAAGTAAAATACTAAAGCACATCTGGAATGAAAAAATTTCAAAAATTGCCAAATACTCCCTACAAAAAAGCAAAACACAAAGGGGTCTTCTTCTCCCCCATCTTAGAATCAAACAAACAACCAACTATCTAGAACGGATAAACAAATTAACATCAAACCCCACATACCCCTGGCAAGGGCTATATATATACTGGTTTGGCTTCCTCCTTAAACATATATCTAAATAACAATCTCACCAAACAAATTGCACCCCCAAAGGGAAGTTACCGCATAACAAATGCAATAAAAACTTACAGAGACCAACCAGAAATATGGAAAGAGGAAAATAAGGAAAAAATCCAAACCATACTACACAACATAACACATCAAAAACAACCACGCAAAATAGAAGTAAAACTATTACACCTACAATGGAGTAAAATCTGGAAAAATTGGGCAGGTATAAAAACTCCAAAACATCAAAGTAAAATACTAGAATACATACACGATGCATGGTGGACAGGGGAAAAGGCTTACATGAGGAAAATAATAAAATCAATTCCCCCCTGTTCAATCTGTAAAGAAAGAAGAGATACAAAAAAAACCCACATAATACTAGAATGCAAAACACTCACTCCACAGAGACCAAATAAAACAAAAAATCATAACCACAAATGGATTTTACAATGAAAACAATCTATTATACACAGAAGGGATACAAGACAGAATCCTCTACCAAGAAACTATAAATTATATCATACAGGCAATTGAAACAAGACGAAAAATACTTGGATCACAGAAAATTAACATCTAAAACCCAAATCAACATAGCCCCAATAAATACATTACTAAATAATACCATCCCCGCAAGGCAAACACCATTACAGTAATAAGACCGACAAGCACCAGCGGGGTGCCGTCAGGATGGAGAAACCATAATTAATGACCCAAACAGAGACTGCATACAAATAGTAAACACCCCCCCCCCCCCCGAGGAAATAGGTAAATATACCTAGCCAAATGGCGCCCAACAAATGAGAAATAAGACACAATACCCCCATGCCAAAGGTAACACAAAAGATACATAGCAAAAAAGCAACATGGAGGGAAAAGTCAGGAAACACAAATAAGAAAAAAACTTTAAAAAAAAAACGTAACTAAGCTTTTACAAACAAAAATAAGAACAAAAACTCCCATGCAAAAGGTAAAAAAAAAAAAAAATACCTAGCCACCAAGCAGCAAGGAGTTTTTTGCATATTAATATTCAAAAAACAACAAACCATATAACACAATTGTAAAATGACTCTCATGCAAAAGGTAAAAATAAAAATACCTAGCAAAAAAGCGGCAGGGAGGAAATTTTTACTCGTTTCAGAACAAATCTACAAAAACACAATGCAAACAAATACTGAGACTAAGCTCCCATGCAAAAGGTAAATTCCAAACACAAACAATACCTAGCCATACGGCAGCAGGGAGATAGATCTACTAATTAGATCTATTAATTATATAAGACAAAAAGACAGAAATCACCACAAATCAAATTTATTATGCGAGATACACAAATCGCAACAAATAAATCATCATTCTCATTTCACATGAACACAACAAACAATCTCTACAAGCCAAATCTGCTTCTTTCTCTCTTTATACTCTAAATGTCAATTACTCCAACGTTCCTCTGCACGGACGACACATTTTGAGTTAACAACCATCTGCACCCACGGGCATTTAGATGAACACCATCGACACCTATGTATAAGGAGCGGAAGCCCCGAATATTACGGAAGCTCACACTAAAGGAACCCTCGAAAACCCGGGCTAATTCAGCACTTACTTGCCGCACAAGACGGGAATAGCGACTCCGGCTCAACCCCAAAGGACGGAAGCGCGGCACTAGGGATCCAACCAAAACACAAGATATCAATCGACGAAGAGGAAATGATGCAAAGCAAATCCAAACCCCAAACATATGCCCCAATAAACTTATGATCCCATGTTCGCACTCACACACGCAAACCAAGAAGCACTCAAAACTAGTGACAAAACAGACATAACATATCTTTGGAAAATAAACCCAAAAATGAACACTAAGAAATAAGAAAACTCGGAAATGGAATTTGAAACACAGTCCTTTACAAACCTATCTACATGACAACAAATATAGCACAACACAAAGCACCACACAAGGACAAAACTGACTATATCAAGTCACTTCGCGAAAAGGAAAAATAAAAAAAGGGAGGGAAACCACCCCACGGACCTAATGGTCTAGTGGGTTGGGAGTACAAATCCAAGTTCCGGGTATGCATGGACCAACCACGCCCCTCAAGGGAAGCCTACACTTGAGGGAAACGGGGAGGGACAACATACTCACAACCAAACAACATAATTCGATGAACAGAGCAAAGATCAACCCTTTATAAACAGCTTAGAGTAAGAGAGTAAAACAAACAAGAAAATTAAAAAAAAAAAAAGAAAAAAAGAAAAAAAAAGAGAGAAGAAACAATTTTTTTAAAGACACCACACATACCAAGTAAAGCAAATACTACACGTAACCCAAGAAAAAATATCAGTAGAAGGGTGCCACATCTGTGTCCTTCCTAGCTTTTATTGCTAGGATAGGAACCAGGCTGTGCCAACACTCGGAGGGGGCACGGTCAATAGTGTCCGTTACACTAACCGTCAAACCTGCCAAAATGTCAGAAGGGCAACTTGGAGGGGCCACGGTCAATAGTGTATATATATGTCTGTGCTGTCAGTTACACTAACCGTCAAACCTGCCAAAATGTCAGAAGGGCAATTTGGAGGGGGCACGGTCAATAGTGTAAACCATTTCTGGACTTGTTAGGATGTTATAAGACAACTTAGGAGTTCACATAAATGGTGTACACATTTTTTTTTCTTCTTTTAAATATATAATTATAATAATATGAACTACGAAAATATCAATGAAGTAATTGTTGCTATAAAAAAAATTAGAAGAAAACAAAATATATCTGATGAATTAAATCCTGAAAAAATCATGTCTGATTTTGAAGCACTATATGAGGCTAAATTGGAAGGTCGGTATATTTTGCCTGCTCAGTATAAATTTATAAAGAGAATCCAAACAGCGTTGTATAAATCACTAGCTACAATACAAGAACAGCAACTAGATGAATTTGTCCCTCTCTGCCGTGCAATCGAAAAAATCAGGTCAGCGTTATCCGAAGAATACGAAGCCAGGAAGGTAATTAATACGCGTGCAAGACAGTTGAGAAAAATTATGTCAGATCGTAAGTTAGATCCCCTTGATGAAATCAAGGTGATTACTGGGAAATGAAGTCAGGTACGTGGAAATGAAATTGAAAGTAGAGTCAGTCTCGTACTGACAGAAAAAAAAATACTTTTTAACCACATGAATCTGATTTGTTTTTACCCACATCAATCTGACCTACATCAGTCAATCTGATTCACTTATATCATCTTCATCTGTATCATCTGCATCTGGATCAATCTGATCTGCAGGGTTAAATAATATTTCCTTAAGCTGACCAAATGTAATGCAGGAATGCGCGTAATTTAAAATCTGATCTCTGTCACATGTAATCACACAAATACGTTTTTGCCGCAGTTCATCTAACTGTCCCTGCGTTAGTAAAATGTCTTCATTACCGAATATATCAATAACTAAATCAACTATGCTGACCGGGGACTGCATAAACACCTCTTTGATGTAGTTTTCAAGTGTTTGCTTGTCGTGAATAAAAACTTTCACGTGCTGGTACATATATAATACTCGTTTGATTAATTGGAAATCAGGGTCTGTCAGGAATAAAATTCTTTGCAGATATATTTTTTCACTGAATTTGTCAGGTATACTACTTTTCAGAATTAGCAAATCGGACGATTTTCATGAATTTGTCAGGTATATTACCCTGCGGAATTAGCAAATCGGACGATTTTCATGATTCTGTCAGGCATATTACCCTTCCGAATTAGCAAATCGGACGATTTTCATGATTCTGTCAGGCATATTACCCTGCGGAATTATCAAATCGGACGATGTGTACAAAATATATATAAATAAAATATTTTTACTGTTGCTCGTGCACACAAATAAAATTATTATACTTGCTTGTGAATTTCAGTCGATTTTCATGATTTTGACTAGCTAAGTACCCTTCCGAATTAGCAAATCGGACGATTTTCATGATTTTGATAGGTATATTACCCTTCCGAATTAGCAAATCGGACGATTTTCATGATTTTGTCAGGCATATTGCCCTTCAGAATTAAGAAATTTGACAGTTTTTCAGTAAAAAATAAATTTCTTATAATTCTGAGCGATAGTAAAACACCCTGACTGTCGGGATTTTTTTAAAATAAGATTTGAAAGTCGAAGACTTCTAGGATTGAAAATCTTTACGATGGAAATCCTTAGGATGAAAGTCTTTATGATTTCACAAGTAGATTAATATGTAGAGTTTCATTTCTTAAATCCAGAAGGTGGCCAGACTGGTCTATTAGTTTAAAATTTATTCTTGATAACAGTGGATTATAACACTGCAAATAAGCCTGATTGATCGGCTCTTGCACAATCAGATATCCAGGTGGTATATCTTTCGGGGTGAATGAATAAAGAACAAAGCCTTGCTGAGCTTGATTTGATACTGTCGAGTCCGTGCTGTAGCTGCCATCGATTACATCACACACAAGATTGACCGCGACCACTTCGGTTATATTTACGATGCCCGGAGATGTATGCCGGCCTTCTCCGGTTGGGCTATTGTTGTGTCTGAGGATAGTTGGCTCCGGTAGTGTTTTTTTGTGCTGTGCGAGTATGTCATCAAAAAACTCATCAATGACATCACTGACTGATTTTCTTAACTCGGCTGCATTATACCCGGGAAATTTAAAATTCGGCAGCGTAGCTTCTGTCAGCGAGTATGCTTCCAAAAATCGTTGTTTGTGACGATTTATGTCTCTCTCGGGAAAATTAATTATTATCCCAATTACTTGCCGATTAAGATATAGATATTCCATGTCGGATATAAGCTGATTTAATATTTCTACGTGTTTAATAATATCGCTGAGTGGGATATCAAAAAGATGTTCTTGGAAACTTTGCCGTAGTTGTTGTAGTTGTGTTTTGTGTTCTTTATTAATGATTTTAAAATATTTAATGATTTGACTTAAATCAATCGTATAATCTACACTTCCTGTGGCAACTTCATTAAACATAAAAAGCCATTCTATCTTATCCTTGTCAAGGAATCTAAACCCATCAGCAAACGTTGATCTTTTTATATTAAGTAGATGTTGTTTGTATGATGGTTTAACCTCGTGGTACGAAGTTTTGTCAGTGACATAATCAGACTTTTTCGGTTCTGGTGGTATTGGTGGTGCTTCGGGTGGTATTTCAGGCCATCCTAACACTGTTCTGATCGAACTTTGATACATATCCACAGCGTAGTCTGGGGTGCTTATTTCGATCGCAGAAGACAGCGTTGGTTCATGAACAGTTATTTTTATCTTGGATTCTTTTCCTGTGATATTTTTTATTCGACGCTGTAATTCCTCATCAATTTCATCAATTTGATAAGACCCGGTTGGTATCCCAATGACGTTCCAGTCGGGAGTGCCATCGGGTCGGTTTTTATGTGCAAACACAAACGAATTATTCGCTGGTAATCTACCAAGCAATTTTGATCTGATATTGGGCCAACTGTGGTATACTCGTAATTATGCTAGTGCGATTTCTTTCACGGGAATTGCAGTTGGAAAATTAATACTAAATTCAGGGTTAGTCGAACTTACCGTTATCATTGAAATTCTCTTGGGGGTTGCATTTTCGACTATCTGCTGAAGTAATTCTGTCATTATTTATCTTTGTTGTTTTTAAATGGCGGGTGCAGTCTTCGTATATCTTAACCATTAGAGCGAATTCGGAATCTGATATTATTGTATCATCGATGCTTGATGATATCAACGACGATAATTTTGAGTATGCGGCTGTGGCTGTGTTTAGTTGTATGATATAATCGTGCAATTTTGTGCTCGTGCACGAGGATATTTTTTACGCGATTATATTAAAAACCCCTGCGATGGCAGTTGATGAAGAGACTATTGTTACTGCGATTGTTACTGGTGTTAACGCTGATAATATTACTCCGGTGGATGCAACTAACGCGGATACTGAGTATACAAACGCATCCAGGATGACTGCTCGTCGTTTATATTTTTTTACTTTTAGGTTGTATTTGTCGATGAGGGTTTTTAACTCTGATTGCCATTCGCGCACTTGACCGTATCTATATTGTTGCGCATCTAATGTTGTCGTTGATGCTGTCGTCGTTGACTTCGTCAAGAGGGTCATTTATTATCTTACGCAGTAACCAATTTAGGTGTTACAGCTACGAATTCCAAACACCACCAGTAAGATGTTGCTTTTAATGTCTTATCGGCTTCTTCCAGTATGAATTCCTCTTCGGTTCCCTTGTTTAATATGATAGTAACAACCCCGGAAAACTTATCGGTGGAACGTCGCCAGGGATATTTTGTGAAAATCTCAAATTTTGCAGCACTGAACACAGAAAACCTGTACACGCCAGTGGCTGTTGCGATGTAATTGATAGTATTTTTTTCTTTAGACCATGTTGCGAAATCAGATGATACCGTGTACACTATGTTGGTGATATACCCGGGGGTAACTCCAGGTGGGCTTTTAATCAAACTGGTTTTGTTAACAATCTCAGGAATCCCACTTACGATATCTTGCTGTGTTTGTTTGATCGTGTCAATGTTGGTTTTGATATCAGAAAGTTTTATGTCAACGGTGTGCGGAGCGCCGAAGAATTCTTCTGCGGTTTTTTGATGGTTTCTGCGAAATCTTGGAAACGCGCCCACGTGAACGTCATACTCGGCCCACAGCGTGGATAATTTACTGTCTACGGTGTCGACGTATAATTTGTTTGCGACGTCGTTGTCAGATTTTGGAGTTGTTACAGCTACTATTTTATTCCCGTTCATGTTGAGTTCACCTGTCATTGTGTCACCGGTAATTTTTAAGCGATTAGTCACACTTGTTGCGATTTGATCTCTGATGATTGTAAACGATATACTTGAGTCTCTGATTTTTCCGCTGTCAGTAAACACATGAATGTTATCCGGGGTTGCTCTGAGAACCCTGCTAACTATGTCATTCCATTTGATATTGCTCGTTTTTAGTTTTCCGTATCGGTCCTGAAAAATAACAACCTCATCTGAGTCTATCCCGGTTAACGTTAAAAGATTGTCGATTTCATCTTTGGTCGCATATTTTGATAAATCTACATCACCGCGTTTGTTTTTTTTATCTTTGCTTCGATGAGAGATCTTCCGTAAATATCTACCATTATTCTCTTAAGGATTGTTTAAATCGACCCGCGGTATACTCGTGCACGACTTTGTGAGGTGGTTTGGTTGATTTTGATATTGCATCAAGCATATTTAATACTTCACGGCCACATATTGGTGGATCGGTTAATGTTTGTGTTGGTAGCGTTGAATACCAGATTGGAGTACTTCGTACTGGAGTGCGTTGCACTCTATGTGCGTACTTGAGGAATTCGGCTGGCGGTGCTAACCCATACGAATCGAAATAGACAATTCCACGTGGATCGATCGCGTAAGCAACCAGTGACTTCCTGGACCATCACTGTTATCGAGCTTAATAATTCCGGTTTCTGGATTATTCGGTTGTTGTGGTAATTGATTTCGCATAAAGACGCCTTTGAAATTTTTTATATTTAATTGTTTAGCAGCATCGAGTAAATCAAAATTTGACATCGGTGTGAGACGCGCTGCGTCTAAAACCGTTTTGGGTACCATGAAGGCGGAGTTCCTGGAAGTCTTAGACCCCGTCCTTTTCCAGTTGCTTTCTTTAATGCCATTCCAGCAGCTGTTCCAACAGCTCCTATCGCGGCTGCTTTTGTGACAGCTGGGGCAGCAGCAGCTATCAGTGCTGGTACTGCTGCGAGAAGTGGAAATATACCACCGGTTTTAATCATGTCGCTGATAGCTTTTGGAGCGAAATCAAGTTGAACTCCGGTTTTTGCTTGCTTTGCTTTATTGAAATGTTTTAGTTGGGTTTTAGTCAGCGATAACTTTTTTGGACCACCATTAACAATTTGATTATTTTTTAGTGTTATCGTTGCTCCACATGCTTTTGCGTTTTTCGATTGTAATTTCTTTACCTGACCAGAAGTCAAAGTAACATTAACGTGACTATATGACATTTTATAATAAACTCGATTGATCTAATTGTCTACATGTTTTCCACTGGTACATCAACGAGTCTCATTCGGCCATTGATACCTTCAAGTAACATTGCCTTATCACTGAGTATAACTGCGATTGCTTTGCAGAGATCATAAACAACTGGCGGACCAGCCACGATTGTTGGTAGGGCGCCGATATGAGCTTGAAAGTATATATCGACGACAGACTGCTTGGATAAATCTAGATGCTCCAACGGGAAGTAATAAATCGGATACAGATTTATAAAATCAGACTGTGATATTTGCGTCCCAGTATCTATATTTGTGTTACGCGCCAAGAATGTCAGCCAGCGATGAATCGCACGCGCTACATGATTTTGTGTAAAATTTAGTGATATATCCTCAGATGGTTCTTGTTGCCCATTTATTCTCAACGAGCATCAGTAACATCAAGTTTGTCAAATATCATATGAGATCGTTTTTGGTTATTTTCCCGACTTTTACCCTGCAGCACAATAAAAATACGTCGTGGCGCAGAAATACCCTGTTGTGATGCTATACGCCAAGTAAACAAACCCACGGAAGAAATCTGAGCGGAATCTGTGGTCACTGTTAACCACGATAACAATGATTTACCACCCTGATTCATAAAAGAAAGTAATCGCGGTTCTTCCGTGATCGATGGGGTTAATACCAGCATCCACAGTGAAAGTTTTGTTATCTTTACTTTGCCAGCATGAGCAGCATCAGCAGCAGCATCATCATCAACAATACCAGCTCCTCGCCAGATCGCATCATTATCACTTTCTTTTCTGTGAAGCACAACTGTGTGTTTAACTCCAAAGATAACCCTTCTAAAATCTCTGCAAAATACAAAGATATGCGACAGCGGAATGGCACAAGAAAACATCCTATTATTTCCTAACAACATTGATCGGCGTGTTGCAAATCCTAGATTTTGTTGGGGGTTAGCGCCCATAACTACCGGCCCCATATCCGCGTCTTGAGCAGCGTTAGAGGTTTCTTTTGGTGTTCCTGTAACATATTGAATATGGGCAGCGTTGTCGGTAATATCTTTAGCAAACATCATCGATGGGCCAGCCGATCTTGTGTAGTCGTCAGAGCATCTTGCTAGACCAATTATTGTTGTAGCAATATCAACATCACTTTGAATCGATTCGATATTTTTTCCATCAATCATGTAAGTGGCGCTACTAAACAATGCCATAATTCCATTATTGACAAAACCAACTCGGTCATTGGCGCCGTAGTTATTATTATTCGTCTTTACAAGTTCACCCTCTACTTCAATAAAAGCCTCATGAGGTAGAAAATATCTACTTGTATCATGAACTTGAAGTTCGATACGCCCTCGCTGATTTGGTTCTTTTGCATCATAGGAATAAAACTGATAATCACGCACTGAGTTATCTCGCTCGACCGGCTCATCTATCTTAAATGCTGGGTCGGATATGCGTTTGAACATTTTATACTATTGCGTGTATTTCCAAATGGTGATTATCTTCGTCGAACACGAAGTCCACTTCCTGCTATCAAATTTGCTGTTATATTTTTTTTGTGCGTCAGATTCCTGGTTTATTAACGGTGCTAGTTTTTGATTTGCAGCTTGATTTATCACCTTACTGACATCCGCGGGCATAATTTCGGTACTCGGTAATTTCACCGGTACTGATTTTCGTCGTATTAATCGCGCTAGTCTTTCTTTGATTGCCGATAGCGCCTTACCAGCAGCGCTAACAATTGCACCAGGAGCTTTTTCACTAACAACATTAATGGCTTTCATCGATAATTGTTTTGCAAGGGGACCCAATTTTGGTGCTAATCCTGCAAATAATCGTTGAGTTACATCACCAAGTCCGCCTCCGTAAGCTGCTCTGTAGATTGGTAATCGTGAGTTTACTGCTCTGATCTGCACAGGTGTATGTCTATTATATATGACCATTATGCTATTTACTATTGTTTAATCGCTGTAATCATCAACGAGTTCATCAACGAGTTCTCGGTAAATAGCAGCATCCATGACACCACCTTGAAATAATCGCCGACAAATATCAGCTGCTTCATTAATTATTTTTGGTGAGTTATTTCCAGCTCGTTTTCCTCCCATAAGAACTTCTAACCGCGAAACGTCATTGAAAATATTATCAGGGCAGGGAATAAAACCACTTCCCAAACCACTGCCAGTAGCACCGGGTGGTTTTCGTTGTCGTATTTTTTTGACCTTTTCCATAAATGACAAGTAATTGGGATCATTTAGTTTAACAGGTAAGTTTTTAGCGGTAAAATACACCACAGCAGGCCACTGCTCATATGTTACTTTTTCAAGATACTCAGGTTTTAAATGAAAATCACGATCAATATATCTCACAGCAATACTGACTAAAGTATCGTCTGAATGTTTTCGTATTTTTTTTATAGTACGTTCTTCAAACATATCTACGGGATTCGGTGGTAATCCGGACCAGAGTTGTTCTTGCTCTGTTTGCTGCGGAGACGAAGGAAGATATAAAGAAGTATCATCTTCTTCTTCAGGTGTGGGAGAAATCTCACGATGTGGAACAACAAGATCAGACTCTTTTTCTTTCTCTTCCCTTTCTTTTTTCTTTTGTTCTCGTATTTCTCGTTGCCGTTCCCTCTTTTCTGCCAGTGATATTCGTCGATGTTCTCGTTTCTTTTCTACTTCTTTTAGCCTTTGTTCTCTTTCTTCTTCTTGTCGTTCTTTTTGATTTCTATTATAATCCGCTATCCCCAGCGAATAAATTTTATAATCAGCATTCTCACTGACTATTTTTTCATCATTTCGATTTATTTTATACAATCAATCAGTCCACATTTTTTACCTACTACTTTTTTAACATATTCGGGTTTTAAAATATCACCTCTGGTATTAAATCTTTCGGCAGCAAACTCACTAAATTTGATTATTTCCCGGCGGGTTTTTGTCTTATAAGTTTGAATTTCTTTTAGACCTGCTTCAGTAAATTTCTCCCTAAAATTAACTCCCCTATTTTTCTTTTTGGGTTCTCCAACAGCACCTTCAGGTTGAGACTGAACCGCAACCATTTTTTCAGCAGTTTCTTAATACCTGAATAAGACTTTCTTGTTTCTCACCTGGTTCCTTTTTAGGTCCCCTGATAGCAGTTAAAACATCTCCAGTAACCGCGGTAATAGGTTTAAACAACTGTTCCGTTTCCGCTGCGTACCCAACTTGTGCTTCCTGCCGCGATTGCACATTTTTTTTTTGAAATCCTCTTTCACATGGATATATTTTTTAAGTGCTTCTTCTCGCTCTCTAGCTAGTCTAGCTGTGTAGGATTCCGAGTGTACCATTATTTGGTATAGCAATTTTTAATTCATAGCAGCAGGCAGGGAGACGACAACGAATTGGCTCATTTTTTTTTAATCGAAGCGCCATTAATGAGTTTTTCAACCAGAAACCGTGGTTAGACTAACTCGGGAGAACCTCCTGGGAGGTTTATCTCCAAGGGTTCCTCTTGAAACGTAGTCGACGGGTTATTTCGGGTTGAAACCCTCTTTTTTGGAGGGTTTATTTTGACATTTGGAACCTTCTAAATTTTGTATGGTTCCTCCCCCCCCCCCCCCCCCGCCCCCGCTGCTTCATGTTTTAAAATACATCGGTGCGTTTGGTGCAAAATGTTATTTCCTTTAAACTTCTCTTATAATCAGCTGTATTATCAAGTTTAATATCGGTTTTCCTTTTAATTTTATGTTCAACAATTTCATAGAGAAATCAGAAACAAATATATTTGACCCAGCAACGTAATTCCCAGGTCAAACATTCTTAAAGTTGTTCCCCTTGCAAACTCTTTCGATAACCTGTGAAGGCAATGTTAGCCAATCGCAGACGAGCTTTTACCAGAGATCCAATCATATTTGTTCTTACAATAGATTTCAATCACCTAGCAACGACAAAACTGTAGTGTACATGCGTTGGAGTCTGTCGCACAATATTTCGCAATGGATCAGACAAAAAGACCGCTTCAGGTGCCACCAGAATTTGCAACCTACTCAGAGCAGCATGGCCTATTTGATTTATATAAGGTTACACTTATATATTTGTTTTAAAGCAAAATATAGAACTAATACCGGCAAATGCTCGTTCTTGTCGAACCAGTCATTATCATTGATTCTGAATCACGTTTCCCTATATTTTACTATACCAGTATATTTTATTTCATTAGTGATTATTGGGATTTGAATTTTTTCTTTGCGTTATAGGATATGTTTTGATATTGTCAGTATGCGGAGACATACATGTTTAGAATTTCGTCAGCTCAACATAGCAAAACATGAGTACAGGAATGGTAGCTTCCTATGGTATCGTGGGTTCTACGGTATCGGGTGTTCGAAGTTGTCGGTATTTTTTTTTTTGCATGGAGCCACCAATTGTGTACTTATCTTATATACACTACATGACCATAACTTACAAGTTCTACATCACTAGCTGATTTCGGGACGATCTTGGTATCTCTGACGAATACACTATATAAAAAATACACCCATGAATATAACTGTTTCCAAATAATGTCCTTACCCCATGTTCTCAGATAGAATTTCAAATTCATTATAACAAATAATTTAAAAAGTTTGATGTCAGTTAATGTCCAGTGATGTTATGCAAAAGTTAGATCACTTGATTATCATTGTTGCATTTGTCCAGAACCAATTGATCAAATCTAAGGTAACAAAAAAAAAAAAGAGTCAAAATGTGAAGTACGGACAGTTGTTATTTTCTGGTGGCCTTTGCAATTGAAAAGTGTTGACTTAAAACTTTGTTGTACATGATTTATTACTTTTCATTGGAGCACTGGGAGTTGCTTAAACAGTCTGAGGTACATTGAAGTTCATGTTGGTGTCCATTCTCATTGATAATCCCTGCACTACTCTTCCCATCAGGTGTAGGTTACATGATTCATTTCTTTAATTCTCTCTGATAAATTTCTGCTGGATGTCACAGGTGGCAGAAGAATACCATGGAATTAGCATCCATTTGTGACGTTGATTACACTTTGTGGAACATATCCATAAGGATCCTAACATTAAGAAAAGTATATACCATCACAAAAAAATATTTTTTTCAATATTGCTACAGTATCAGAGTAACTCTCTTTGTATAACCTGGAATCTACATGGTGTCTGTTTATCAAATGTTTCCGGCAGTAATCTGATTTAAACTGGGTGGGACATACTGCTACATATATGCGACATCACTATCAACTGCTGCACTGCAGACTTCATAGGAATATGACTATAAATTTTTTAAAGTTACATTAAAAATCCAAATCACGTGCACTGATTTAATCTGGAGAGCAAAGTGCAACAAATATACACATATAGTATCTTGAAGGTTAGTGTTTTTATTTACTTATTCGCTGATTTCAAAATTTAAGACCCATGATAATATAGCACTCAGGTATATTATTAGAATGGAAAGGGGTGGGTGGGGAGATATACTGGCCAAGGACCATTTCTCACAGTGGCCACAATTGTTCTATTATCTTGTAAATGGAGGAGATTATTTATTTGTTATACATATCTTGAAATGATGATTGTGTGAGGTATGTTTAAGATGTGCATATTAAGTAAAAAATTAACATTTATTCATGAGATTTTATAGTATTTGTACATCTTCCCATTTGCTTATACCACCCAACTGATTTTAAAAACAAAAGGTACAATGTTTTAAAAAATGCACAAAACTTAAAGTCATTTCATTCACTGATTTATAAATTCTAACCTGGTTGAGGCCAGGGGTTCTCAAACACTATAAACTAGCTGACATTTCAAATCAAACGGAACTTTCTTTAGTAACATGGTCACCATATTTTCATGGGCAAGTTTATATTTTCAAGCAACAGATGTGACGTAGTTCACCTTTGTTGATAATCTCAATAATTCCATAAATCATATAGTTACATATCTTTGAACACTTGTATCAGTCAGGTTAGAAATTATAAACCAGAATGAATGAAATGATTTAGTTTTGTGACTTTTTATATCTTTGATGCTTTTGATTTTTAAAATTTATATGGGGGAACAAACAAGCATGAGGGGGTGTGAGAACTAAAGCACTATGCAACAATTGGTATGGGGCAATAACTTGTCCCTTGCCAGTGGAGCCACTCTGATCTTATCGATCAATCCCATTTCAGTGCTGGCACTGAATATGTGACAGAACTGTAGTGAATGATGTACAGTCTTTATTTTTGCTAAATAAGTATTTTATAATATACCTGTTTTGAGTTGATGTAAGGAAATATTTCATGAGAGAAGAAGAAACATTTTGTACTGGATTATTGTTGTTGTTGTTGTTGTTCTGGGGTTTAATGGCATTTTTCAGCACAAGATAGGCTATACATGGCGGCCAGTATAACTGGTGGAGGAAGAACCCTGGAAAACCCAGGGAAGAACCACCGACCCATGAGAAGCTACTGGCAAGCTTTCCCACGTACCCACGCTAGCTGAGCCTTGGACTCGAACCCACGCAAACAGAGGTGAGATGGCAGTGATCCGGAATGGTGAGTGCTTTAGACCACTCGGCCACTCGGGGCCCCTCTGTACTGGATTAAATAGTGATCATGTTAATGCTTCACAAGTAAAATATTTTGGTATTTGTATTTTAAAAATAATTTAGATTATTTGTTATTATACACTTTTGAATTGCTTAGATTTTGGTTCTGTTCTAATATGTTTAATAGCTGTATAACTTCATTGATAAAAGAATTTATGAAATCTGACAGTAATTTGGTTCCACTATATACTTATTATATAGTTCTTATAGAAGGACTTGTATGAGAAGGAATTGTTTGCAATGGCAACATGCACATTGGAGAGATTGTTGGCATAGCTTTCTCTTACTTTAATGTACTGTGACTAAATTTTTTTTACATGTGGTAATTATGGAAACTATGCACTATTTAAAGCAGATATTTATCAAAATGGCATGTGACTGCCATGTGTTCGATACCGGAACCTGAACTAATCCTATGTGCATTAAATTTAGTAGTTATTTAAATAGAGAAAATGAATTTTGCCACTTTAGACAATACCAGCTGCTGCATGTGCAATAAATCAGTTTTCTAAAATATATAAAAAGCAAAAGTTGTTTGTCTGCTTATTCCTTCACTTTACTTATATAGTTTAGGAAGTAAAAATGATCAAGTGGAGTCTGCAGTATTTTGAGTGGGACATTATCTGAAGTAAGGCCAAGCTGATTACTAAATGACCCATTTTATATATCCATCAGTCATACACCAAAATAAAGGGAATTAAAAGTTATTTTAACAAGGCCTACGATGTACCATGCATGGGAAATTCTTTTTCATTAAAAATCAAGCCCTATGCACAGTTCAAATCTGTAGAGTGCAAACTTTTTGGACAATGACTGTTTGAAAATATATCTTGTACATAAAATTGCTTCAAATTTTGTTCTTTGTCAAAATAATGACTGTTTATATCCATAAATGACAAGATTTTTAGTTTAGCAGGGACAATTCCTTGCATGGGTTGATACAGTGAACATAGTTGGGCATACCAGCCAACCTTCCAGACAGTGCCATTTCTTATGAGACTCGGGAAGTGTGTTTTGAGGTCCCTTTGAAGGGATCATTCTGTATGACCTATATAAAAAATATTGTACCATTGAAAATAGGTTAACTTCTCAATTATGTCTAAAGAAGATGACTGGAAATTTGAACTCGAATAACAGAAAAAAATGTATGTTTTGTTTGTAAAATTTAATACACATCCATACAAACAAAAGCAATCATAGACTTAATATTGTTGTATATTGTTATCAACTAGACACACACAGACACATACATGTGCACATAATCACTTAATTACAACCACACAGACATTAAGTAAAAGAAATGACAAAATTTTGTCATTGAAATCTAATGGATTGTATAATACAATGTTGTAGTTGCCAGCTTTGCTGCTGTCAGTAGTTCAGTTGGAAGGGGTTGTTGGTGATGCAAGTGTAACCTGTTTGCTCTTGTTAGAAACTGGACAGTTAATTATTATTCATACATCCCTGACAATCTTGTTGAACATTTATGCTTCTGTCCTGATGCAGGGTGGTGTTGCTGCATTGACAAATGCCATACACTCCAGAATAACTAATATTGGTATAGTGTTTGCAATCTGAGAAAGTGCTCCTCTTGCTGCTCAGCTTCACAAAGTCATAGCCTATCAATGTAAGGAGGGACAACGTATAGATCACTGGCGGGAATTGTTGCCAGATACCCATGTCTGTCAAAGACAGTCATATCTTTGTGGAACTTTCTTGGCCAAAAAGTAGAATCATTTTTGAATATTGCGAGGCATTAGTGTGTATAGTATCAAAATATTCTAGGTGTGTTAGAATTCAGTGTAAAATAATTATAGGTTACTGCATTTGTATGGGAAAATATGAACGAGTTTTGGGATGGAAAACTGCACGACCCTGGGAGTACAGTATATCCATCCGACAAAACGAGTTCATATTTTCCCATACAAATGCAGTAACCATTTTATTATATGCTCATTTTTTTATTCTACCTAAGGTTTAATTATATAAACAAAATGCGCTACAAGAAACAATATAAATGAATGTATGCCACATTCCAAACTAAATACACAAACGCATATTCATCATTACACAAATCAACATTATTACTGCGCACATAACTCCAGTAATAGACGGAGTAATTTGCATATTTTGGGCCATATTCCACCCGGAATCCACTTAAAATTAATAATAAGTGGAATCTAGGCTTTAAGTGAAATCTGCTTTAAAATTCCTCCTGGAATTTGGTTAAAGTCAGGGCGGAAGTTTTCATACAGGATGGCAGTGCTCAAAGAACTAGTAAACATAAAATAACTTGACTATTGTCAGACTGTTAAATAATCTTTGGACTGGTGCTATGGGGTTTATCTTTAATCACCGTTACCTTTTAATGACTTTTATGACAATTGACCATATAAACTGCCCAATGTTTTCCATAAGCATTAAATGAGAAGCTATGCAGTTCATGACAGTTGACTCTTAATACATGCTATGGGTTGCTGACATACATTATGAGTCATGAATGGTTTCTTTTTTTTAAGAAGATTTCTTTTAAAATTGTGTTGTGATAAACATGACCTTGGCCATGTCTGGTAATTTGGAAGTTAAAAAAACCCAACATGTTTTGCATGGGCACTTTGTGATCTGGTAGGTTATAGTTAGAGTAGGGGTAGAATTATCACATAATGGTTTGATCCAAGAGGCTTCAAAAGGCAACATTGATAATCTATGTTACGGATCACTGCCATCTCACCTCTGTCTGTGTGGGTTCTAGCCTCCGATTCGGCCAATGCGGGTATGTGAGAAAGCTTGCCAGTAGCTTCTCGTGGGTCAGTGGTTCTTCCTCCACCATTAATACTGGCCGCCATGTATAGCCTATCATGTGCTGAAAAATGGCGTTAAACCCTACAACAACAACAACAACAACAACTTGCAGTCTAGTTCAGGTAACAGATGTTGCAACCTAATTTTGATAGTTAAATTCAACTTGCAATCAACAATCATCTTTCCATCATATTTTCCATCATTTTCAAACATGATTATATGTGTGATGCATGCTGTTTTTGCTAACTTAAATTATGTTAGTATTATATTTACTCTAAAAGTTTTGCCCAAAAACATTTATCATTTATTGTAGAATGTAACTGGAATGGTTGACACTGAGTATTAGATAGAAACAGTCGTCATTTAAGTTCAGCCAGTGACAGTTTGCACAATTCATGAAAAACTATTTGAAATAAGTTAATACGTGAAACCTAATTGTTGTTATTTGGAGATTTGTTGTATGCATTTTTTGCTTACCGAAAAGTAAAATGGTGGGATATTTTAAGATCTGTTCATCCTGAGAAAGAGTTTAGTTTGGTATGGTTTTGTGGGTTCAGTGCCATTTTTTGGCACATGATAGGCTATTCATGTTGGCTAGTATATTTGGTGGAAGAAGAACCTGGGAAAATTCAGGTAAGAGCCACCAACCTAAGGTGCAGTACTGGCATTTAAAGCTTTTTAAATTACATACATTGTTCGAACTGAAACTCAAACCCATGTGGACAGAGGGGAGATGTAAGTGATCTGTAAAGGTGAGCATCTTAGGCCACTTAGCCTAGCCACCCAGGGTCAATCTTGAGGAAGATAGAGATTAGACCTAAATATAGAAGTACATGTATACCATACATAAAGATATGTTTCATCAGTGGGAAAAGAAATTAATTTCTTAGGTGATAATACTTTCATTTTTATTGCAATATAAAAACTGATACATTTTAGCATCTTATAAAATATATAATAAAAGATGAAGAACAATGTTTAATAATAAAATCATCTTTGTCTTTGATGAGAAATGGAGAGGTTCATCAGAATGATATGTGAAATTTATGAAACAGGTTGCATAATTTTGTGTACCATTAACTTCTTGCTGCCAGCCAGATTATGAGTTTTTTTTAACAAGTGCATTTCATGCCTAATTTACATGCATTTGAGATCCCACAATTTAACATTGTAAATATTCTTTATTCAGACCTAAGACAATCTTCAAATTGCTACCAATCTTCCTGGACATGAAATTGGTCTGTGACTGTTTTAAAAACTATAATTCCACCTGTCCTTATCCACAAGATTCAACTAAGTTGCTTAAGTTTGCATATGAGATTGCTTGGTGTTAAATCATGAATAGACATATGTGTGTAATGTGGTGTTACAACATTAATATAATATTATAATCTCTATCATAAGGTGCTGGATATGATGTGAGGAATATGATGTGATACAATTGGGAGAAAATATAATTGATGCATTATAAGGATAAGCCCAACTTATTCAGCAAGCAAAACTATTGAATAAGACAATTGAGAAGATGAACTTATCAAATTAGTTTAATTTATAGATTGTACAATAAATGGCATCATACTTGTGTGAGATAATCAAACAGTTATGTGAGCATGCAGTCAGAACCATATATACTTGCTTATAAGAAAAGTCAAACTGCAAACTGTGCAGACCCACATAAAGTGCTGGCAGATCTGCATCTGTGCAGTTTGTTAGAATAAGTCATAGAACAAACACCATAGACCTTGATATGCATTTACATTATGTGACAACAGATCATGATCTAAGCTGTTTGCACTTTGACTTGACTTATAAACATGTATATAGAGCACTTTCATCCGTTACAATCTGTAAGCCATGGCAGTAATTATCTTTGAAGCAAACCAGTGATAATACTGGTGCTGTTTTTTTTAATGGTAAACTTAATGCTTTTGTTGAAAATCATGCAATAAAAATTTACTGACATATCAATTAGTAAATACCCAAACAAATGTTTTGTTCAAAAGAGTATTTTTTCCCTGTAATTTCAGAGGCTTATGGAACAACTTATTGTTCACAAACCAGCTAATCCACTTACCTTTCTGATTGAATTGCTGAAGAGGGACAATATTGATGGTATGTACGTTAATTGATCTTAATAAACATTATAGAATATATATTTATCTTCAGGATTTACATGCCATATACATTACAAAGTGTATTTGTGAGTGGTCTTAGTACAGTGTGACTATACTATAGCATGCTTCATTATAACATGAATGTGGATGTAACATAATCATGGCTTGGGTCCCAAAATTTCATATGCATGTATTTTTCTCATACACAAACTATATTTTTTTATATTAAAAGAATGAACAATAAAATGTAAAACATTTATTATCATTTGGGGGAAGAGATAGGGCATGAATTCTAATATAAGACAATCATGGTGTGACTCCTGAAATTTCATGTACATGTATTTTCTTGTAAACAAAACAAAATTATTTTCTTCTTAAAAATATGAAAAATAATGAGTTGATTCAGGGATTGTGCTGGTCTTTGTCAATGTCATAAATTGCAATTTTGTATCCTTATTGGTGACAAAATATACCAGCTGGCAATTATTTTGGGTGACAACATTGTTGCCTGTTTAAACTTGTATATACAATCTTGGGTTTGGAGTGGAGAAATTCAAAGGCACCATGAAAGCTCCAGTGCTTAGAGTGTCTGCCTCGGATGCGGGAGGTTGTAGGTTTGATCCCTGGCCATGTCATGCCAAAGACTTACAAAAAT
The DNA here is from genome assembly GCA_028554795.2 of Sinohyriopsis cumingii. NCBI lineage: Eukaryota > Metazoa > Mollusca > Bivalvia > Unionida > Unionidae > Sinohyriopsis > Sinohyriopsis cumingii. Next base: position 868,061 of record JAPYKE020000208.1, read on the forward strand.
GGTACTAACAGCTGCCTCGCTTGGCATTCAGCATTAAGAGGTTAGTGTTAGGACTGGTCGGCCTGGTGTCAGGATAATGTGACTGGGTGGGACATGTTACATGTCTGCTGCATGATGCCCCAGTGCTAGACATCACTATAAACTGCCACATTGCAGACATTGTAGCGATATGACTGAAAAATTGTTAAAGTTACATATAAAAATCCAAATCACACACACATAACTGCTTATTGAATTGTGCATGTTGGCATCGTGATTCACAAATTAGTTTCATCTACAGTTATATACTGAATTGTGCATGTTGGCATAGTGATTGTCAAATTTGTTTCATCTATAGTTACATCCACATTATAATAAGGCAAATCTGCACAAGAGAATATCTATGTGTGAAGTAAGGCTATGGGAGGCCCAGTAAACTAAACCAATAGATCCACAAATACTCCCTGAAAACTGTCCATAAACTGTTTAAAAAGATCCAACATGCAATCATCTGGATGATGTTTGTCTGGAAACAATTATATCCTACAATGAGTCTGGATAATTCTGTGTATGAAGAGGGAGAGAGGAGAGAGTTGTGTATAAGTCTTCTTTGATGGGGTACATGAATTAAGCTTCAAAGCACATTTTTTTTTTCTTCCTACAGTTTCTTTTACTGATTACCCAAGAAGGGTGGTGGTGGGGGATTTACACTGCACAGAGGACTGTAATGTTTCTATTGATATTAACAAATCAGCTTTAATTTAATTTAATTTAAATTACCTGAAACTTTTTGCTGAATTTTGAGTTATATCTTGCTGCCATTTGAACATGTTTTATTCACTTGTTGGAATAAGTGTTCAGATATATGATGCTATATAACAGTACTTCATTTTCAATGGAAATTAAAATATTTGTGTAATAGGAAGTATCTTTTTTGTTTTTTTAAACAAAACATATTGTGTCTGTCAAGTGTGGACAGTGTTTCCAGCATGTATTTTATGACTATTATTCTGCTTTGTGAAAGAATCATTACTATATTGCTATGTATATAAATCATTTGATGTGTATTATTATATTGCTTTGTATAAGATTCGTTCTGTATGCTTCACAGTACCACAGGTTATCATTCTGGGTCCCCCAGCTTCTGGGAAAAAGACTATATCCAAGATGTTGGCCAACAAATTAAGGACAGCCCACCTAACAAAAGAGAACCTTATTGGTGAGGCAGACCATGACCTGAAGTCACAAGCACAGACATTTTTTAACAAAAAGAAGGTAACTTAGATGGAAGCTTCATTTATTGTACCGTATTTACCGCATATGTTGGGACATGATAAAATAATTATTTTTTTTCCTGTCCCAGAACTTATGGTGAAACATTTTTCACTTTGATCATATGTCCCAAGACTTAAGAAACGAAATAAAATTGTATTGGATTTGTGCTTCCCCCCACCCCAGTGCACATTGCAATAAAATAGATAAATAAAACATTGAATTGATAATAAAAAGAAAGAAACTGACCTTGTGTTGTTATCATTTATTCCTTTTTTTTCAACATGAGCATTTAAGAATAAAATATTTCCACGAAATCCGTAAGCGTAGGATTCTATACTGTAGCGTGTATCAATTATGTCCGATACCACACACCATGTTGTTCACATGAACATTGAGAAGCAATTGTGTGTGGTTGTGCTCCAAAGTTTGAACGTGTTATCCGACTGAAAACTGGAGCCAACAAAATCGCAAACAAGAGGGAAATAGTCAACTGATATCTTGAAGACGCCATTCACGTATGACACGGTGTTGGGTGCAAAATAATCAAGATTGAATTATATCCAGGTCTACTGTATGACAGTATGTCGCAAATAAAAATGATCATTTGAAAACATATTCACTTAAGTATAATTGACAATCTTTCCACCAGCTTGGGTTACAAAATTATCCTTACTATTTACCCGCAGACGTCAGTGATACTTTGTATTAATTGTAACCACAGATGCCAAACACAAGGAACATAGAAGCCCTGGTGGTGAATAAACATGACTGGCAGCAATCAGTTAACTCCTCCTTTGAACCTACCAACAGGACATCAAAGACAAAAGGTGATTTTTATTACAAAGCAAGCCGATCTCAGAAGCCGACTTTGGTTACTTTTTTGTTTTGTTTGGTAAAGGATATCAATACAAAGGTTATTTTATTGCAAAGCAAGCTGACATCGGAAGCTGACTGGATTTTGTGAAGTGAGCCGATTTTTTTATATATTTTTTTTTTTGTTTAATATACAAAGACAGCTGAGATATGGAAGAAACTTGGGTTTCTTTTCAATTATATTCATGGGAATTTTGAAACTAAATTGAAATAATGGAACAAATTTGGATGCAATATAGTGCTTTGTGCACAGATATCGATGAATTCGCAAACGAGAGGGAAATAATCAACCGATATATTGAAGACAACTGCCATTCATGCATTGCACTGTGTTAGATTCAAAATAGTCAAGAATAATTTTTATCCAGGTCTACTGTATGACAGTATCTCGCAAAAAAAAAAAAATTATTTAAAAACACATTCACTTGAGTGCAAGTGACAATCTTTTCGCCGGCGCGGGTTACAAAAGTATCATTACTATTTATCCGCAGACATCAGTGCACCTTTATAATAATTACTACAAAAAATACCAAGCACATAGAAGCCCTGGTGGTAAATAAACACAGCTGGCAGCCAACAGTAAACTTCTTCTTTGAACTTACCGACAGGACATCAAAGACAAAGGTTATTTTTATCACAAAGCAAGCCGACGTTGGAAGCCGACTTTGGACTCGGAAGCCGAATTTTTTTTAATGGATATCAATACAATGATTATTTTATTGCAAAGCAAGCTGACCTCAGAAGCCGACTTGGATTCTTTTACATGTGCCGATTTTTTATATTTTAGCTTCAAATAAACAAAGACGGCCGAGATATGGAAGCTAACTTGGGTTTCTTTTCACCAGTATTCACGACATTTTTTAAAATAAAGTGAAACAATGGAACAGTTTTTAAAGCTTACAATATAATGCTTCGTGCGCGAACATCGATGACCCAGCATCATCCAGAAGATTTGGAGCAAAATAAAATCACGTGATGAATAGATCATTTCACCGAAAATATGATCATTAACATGGATTAAACTCTCGTGTACTTTGATCGCATTCCTGGATGGACTGACTATAAGATGGGCGTCAAAAGTGTGAGATTTAGCAAGACTAGTGCAGATTTGAAAACATCTGACTTTTATCCTTGCAGTTTCCGCTTCAGGTGATGTGTTGCCTCTAACATTTTATCACGGTATGAGAAAGCTAAAAATATATTAATGTACCAAAAGAATAGATCGTCCTTGTGCAGGAGAAGGGTTGTGTTGATGAGATGCTGCTGCAGTGGATTGAAGAGTTTTATTTCAAGTATATAGTTTTATATTTTTTAAAATACAATTTCAGTTGGAGTGCAATTTCTGACATGTAATTTTCGAATGATTGAAATGGTGTCCCATAACTTATGACTCGAAAAAACGATGTGTCCCAGAACATACAGTGCACAAAAAAATTACTTTTAAAATTAATTTATGGTGTCCCAACAAATACCGTGTCCCAACATATATGGTAAATACGGTTGATTGTTCAGATGGTTCTAAAAGTTGCATGTTCAGCCACCATCGTGTTTATTTTTATTTTAATTTTATTTTAGGGCATCTGTGGAAAGATGGCATGGACAAAATTAAAGTATGTAATCATGAATGTACAATTTTAAACAGTTTAAAAAATTAAGAAAAACAAAACATGACAGATTTACACACAATTAAGTTGCCATGAAATTATTTGACGTACCTGCAAACCATCAGATTCCAGCAAACAACCACATTTGTCTAATGCTAAAAAATGTCAGTTTATGTCCATATGTGAACTACACTTCAGTGCATTAGATATTTGAATTTGGTTAGGGCTGTTCCAGTAAAACATATCCCCCAAGCCCCCCGGGGAATGCACTTCAAAAAAACTTCTGTAGGAGGTTGTGTTTCAAACTGTTTTGACTCTGACAGTGGAAGGTTGCTTAGGAAAATCACTTATGTTGTGGATTGTGTTAACAAAGTGAGAAATTGCTGGTGGGGTTGTCAGAAAGAAAAAAATGAATATATATTCAAAATCGCATCTCACCCCCTCCTATCGGTCTAATGTGAATAAAACATTGAGTCAGAAAATGATGCCAGTACATGTAATTTGTACGAATTCGCATACTTTTAAAGCAGTGATACACATTCAGCAAATTACGTCAACGTCGCAGATATAAAAAAAATGTGCTTTGTGCAGTATACAATTTTTATTAAACTTTGAAAGTGCATTCGCAACGTAATTCCCATTTCCGCAGCTGTCTCACAGTACTTGATGCGACATCCAGATATCTGGATACTTCGGTTCGACATGAATGGCTGTTAAACTAAATTTGATTGGTTCACTGGGCCCTGGAGAAGGCATTTTATGGTAGTTTTAGCCTTACTTTTATCATGGAAGTTTTACATATGCGTGTTTAGAATAAGGGCCATACAGGAAACCAAAATGGTTGAATCACAACGCAGTTTGTTTTCAGTCGGCAAATACTGGCTGGTGATAGCTATGATGACAATGAATTTCATGTATATCGGTCTGTTGGACATTGGGAAAATGTCACTGGAAATACCAGTGTGTGATTTTGAGCCCAAAATTGATATTGAGTGCGAGTCCAATGTATGTGTTGGATGGACAATATGCCGGTTATATTTATTCAAGATACCCATGTCTGAACAAGCAGACTATGGGAATGTTGGACTTAAAACCCTAATACAGCATTCATCATCATCGGCGACTCGGTCTCGAAAGACCATGCGAATAGCACCCTTGGGGTGTTGTCTGTCTCTGTTGGCATCGTCTGCTGTGGCTATGCAGGTCTATGTGTGAGTGACAGTCCCTATTGCAGTTGGTGCAGACATACTGGGAAGTCTGCGTTACTGTGGTTGCTGCTGCGTTCTTCTTTCTCTTACATTTCTCTGCCGCCATCTGGCCTCTCCTCGCATCAGCGACTGATATGCCATTGTTTACCATCAGTCTCCAGGTGCCTTGGTCCTCGGCCAGCTCTTCCCAGCCATCGGGTGAAATGTTGCATGCCTTCATGTCCCTCTAGCACACATCTTTGAAATGGAGTGAGGGGCGTCCGACTCTTCTCATGCCAGTGGCCAGCTGTCCATATAGGATGTCCTTTGGCAGCCTTCCATCCTCCATGCGTCGGATGTGACCCAGCCATCAAAGGCGGCGTTTAATTAGCAGGGAGTACATGCTGGGGGTACTTGCACGCTGCAGGATCTCACTGTGTGGAACACGGTCTTGCCAGCTGATTTTCAGGATGCGTTTTAGGCACCGTATATGGAAGGAGTTGAGCCGGCATTCTTGCCTCATGTAGGTACTCCAGGTCTCACTTCCATATAGAAGGGTGCTGAGAACGCAGGCCTGGTAGACTCGGACCTTGGTGTGCTCTGTCAGTGCGTTGTTTTCCCACACCCTCTTCGTTAATCGAGCCATGATGGTGTTTGCCTTTCCAAGCCTTCTGTCCAGCTCCATATCAATAGAGAGAGTGTTGCTGATGGTTGACCCTAGGTAGGTAAAGTTGTTGACTGCTTCCAGGGTGACACCGTTGATTTTGATTGAAGGGGCAATGGTGGTATCTTGCACGCTGACATTTGTTTTTTCCAAGCTGATGGTGAGACCAAACTGCATGCAGGCAACAGCAAAACGGTCTCCCAGTCTCTGGAGGGCTTCCTAGGTGTGGGCCACAAGAGCTGCGTCATCTGCAAAAAGCATCTCCCTGATGAGCACAGCTCTCACTTTGGTCTTTGAGTGCAGTCGTGCCAGGTTGAACAGCCTCCCGTTGGACCTGGTGTGTAGATATATGCCATCCGTGGACGTGTTGAAGGCGTAGGACAGGAGCAGGGAGAAGAAGATCCCAAAAAGTGTTGGTGCCAGCACGCAGCCCTGCTTCACACCACTGTTAATTGGGAAGGAGGTTGAGGAGGATCCATCATACAGGACTGTTCCCTTCATATCTGCATGGAAAGAGATTATCATGCTGAGGAGTTTTGGGGGACAACCGATCTTACTCAGAAGTTCAAAAAGGCCCTTCCTGCTGACCAAGTCAAAGGCCTTGGTGAGGTCGATGAACATCATGTAAAGTGGTTGACCTTGCTCTCTGCTCTTCTCTTCGAGTTGTCGTAGGGAGAAGATCATGTCTGTAGTCGACCTGCCTGCTCGGAAGCCGCACTGTGATTCCCGGTACACACGGTCTGCCAGCAACTGCAGCCTGTTGAGTATGATGAGGGCGTACACTTTACCAACAATACTCAAGAGCGAGATCCCTCTGTAATTATTACAGTCACTGCAGTCGCCCTTGTTTTTGTAAAGGGTCACAATTGTGGCATCACGCATGTCTTGGGGGACTACTCCTTCCTCCCAGCAGCGGCAAAGTAGCTCGTGCAGTGGTTTAATCAATGCTGGTTTTCCACGTTTGATAGCTTCGGACGGGATGCTGTCACTACCTGGTGCTTTGTCATTTGGAAGGCAGTCGATTGCTTTGCTGAGCTCCTTTAAGGTTGGCACTTTGTCGAGCTCTTCCATGGTGGGCAGATTCTTTATGCTGCTGAGGGCTGCATCGGTGACTGACGTTTCTCGGGAGTATAGTTCTGAGTAGTGCTCCACCCATCTGGCCATCTGTTGCCCATGGTCTGTGATCTTCTTTCCCGTCAGGGATTTCAGGGGAGCGACCCCTTTCACTGTAGGGCCTAGAGCCTTCTTGATGCCACTGTACATACCTTGGATGTGTCTAGACTCGGCACTGCACTGGATCCCTTCACACAGTTGTTGCCAGTATTCGTTCACACACTGTCTAGCGATGCGTTGGGTGTTACTTCGGGCACTTCTGAGAGCAGCAAGCATTCGTTCATTAGGTTGGTTGGACGTCTGTCTGTTCAATACAACATTATGGAAGAGAAAAATCTGGCGTAAGAGGCAGCAGAACACTAATTCAAGGAAGTGAATCTTTAGCAGAGTTCATGTTAGTGAAAACTGACAGGTCTCGGAAACGATTATAATCACGTGTATTTGCACGCCAATTTTTTTTATTTAGGTGGGCGGTAAAATCAAAGACTTGCCAGTCCTGCTTCAGTCACCTGCATAGTGGGAAAATTTGTTGATCAGTTAGCTGTGCTGATATTTACAATGACAGAATTTTGTGGCTGAAATCCTACACCCCCCCCCCCCCGTCGTCACCATTATAAAAGTACATCAAAAGAACATGCTGCAGTAGCTGAGCGGCACAATCATAGGCTTTGACTGGCAGCTGGGTGGGAAAATCTACTGATATTTACAGTGCTTGAATTCAGAGGCAGAAAGACCCAGCTATGTACATGTTGTCATTTATAACAGTACATCAAATGAACAGCTTTAGCTTTCATTATTCTGTTCATTTCCGCATGTAACGGAATAAGCAGTGCACATGACCTCGGAATCATGATGTGTTGAAACTTAGACTTCAGTGAGTATTTTGGGGTTCAACAGCAAACTGATGAAGATTGTAATGAGATTCAGGAGAGTTCTAAATTGCTAGAACTGGTAGTCTGGTAGAGACAGTAGCCAAGTGTAAGAAAGTGTGTGATGCCTAGCTTAGTGCTTTGAATAAGACCTTCCTTGGATGGAAAATATTCAGACTCACTCTGATGGACAAACAAGAGCTATGTCAGTGTTATAAAGAACATAGAAAAACTCTATGGCAACCATTAGTTCTTATAATTTGCATAGTTTTCTGAGAGGGGACTGCCATTTTTGCTGGTGGGACTTGTATTTTTACCAAAATGGGATCCATGGACTCTGTTTTAAAATCCTAACGAGACCTATGGTTCAAAACTTTTCTTTTCGGAACAGAGATATCCAAGAGAGAATAGCCATGGGGCCGTACCTGTGAGATGTTGAAAATTGCACAACCATAAAGAAAAGTAACTTGTTCAAGCTAGTTATGCATATGCATTTCAGACAGCAGGCAATGAAAAGAGTTCACAGCACAGAATAATATTCATACACAGGAGGAGATCATATTAAATTCAGAAACAATTAACAGATTAATGCTCATAGGGAACATCAGACAATCCCCATACAACATAATTAAGTGTGTGTAGATCTCTAGTTGGCAGAACCACTATGGCAGCAAAAGAATAAAGAGACAAACTTTATATCATGCAGATGTATGACCAAATGAAGTACATGCTCTCTATGTGCAAAAATGAAATGACATTAAACATAAGATACTGACAGATCTGTGTAAACTCAAAGCAAGATGGATAAAATTTGTCCTGTTTGTGTTCGGTTCTTCCTATGTATATTTTGATCATGGTGGTATTTTCTGCAGACCTTTTGGCACTTGGTTCCAAGCCATCATTTAGTATTTGTATTACAAATTGGATAACTAAAAGAGTATTACCTAGTACACTACATTAGTAAGCAGTGTCATTAACTAATGATGCAATTGATGAAAAAATACTTGATGTCATTCTGATATATGGATTCTTTACTACACTACTAATCTGTTCATCCTGATTCTTTTTTTTTTTACCATCTCCTTTAGTCTTACAGGTACCAGTGCTTTTAATAAAATTGTAACTTTTATTTTCTTGCAATCTAAATATTTGTAATGATGTGTTATTGTCAAAAGGTAAAATGTGCTTAGTGTTGTAAAATCTAATACTATTAATTAGCAAAGGACTAAAGTGAAAAGTGGGCAGAAATTATTGTCATAGTACAGTGTTGTAAGAAACAACATAATAGTTGTACAAGATGTATTTTGGAAAGTTGTAGAACTAGTGCTGGTATTGTCACCACATATTCTAAATATCATTATTTCTGTATATTCCTATCAGTATTTTCCCAGTGGTAGTAATTTTCTGATCTGATGTTGTTTATTTCTTGTGCAATTTTTACACATCAAGAATTCTCACAGTATCATTAAAAAACAATGTAATCTACACCAAATTGAGTTGTTTGAGAAGAAATCAATTTTTTTAACCCAAAAGTCACTGAAACTACTAGTTCTTGCATTAAAGTCTTACATTAAATAACATTTAAAGTAGCCACGATAGTAGTTTAGGATGCAACTGTACTAATTTCACCTTTGGTATATCCAAATCTTGAATGTGATGGAGGAACATAGCTCCAAAATAAACACATCAATTTTAGAACCTGTTTATTGACTATGAATCAAGTATCCAAGTACAACTGAATTGTTGAAAATTTTTAAATTCTTTTGACAACATCGTAATTAGCTGTCAAATATGGAGTAAGCCTATGGTCTTTCTGCCATCCCAACCAAGACCCCACCACAACCACGTGACCATGCCCAATGACTTCACAGTAATAATTGCTATACAACTAGAGATGATATCTCTTTGAGAATTTTGATTTCAGTAGAGCCTTAACTGAGTGGAACAGTAAGAAAGAGTGACAGATATTTAAGTATTAGGGAGATAATTAACAATGGCTATTCCTTCCGCCACCACTTCCTCATTGGAGATCACACACACACAAAACTTAGAGTAAATCCTGAAATCCTGGCAGCATCACTGCAGGGGAGATAACTTGACTATTCAATTTTTATTGGTCTCTGGTTATCCCATGGTATTTCTGTTATTTGAACATTATCTTATAGTGTGTTCAGTCAGCATTGTCAAAAAAGGCTTACAACCATTGAGAGTTCTTAAAGGACTCAAATTGCTATAGATGTGAAAGAACGAGAACCATATTATAAATCAGTGAAGATAAAATAGAGTATATATGGGTTTGACTATCCCTGATTGGTTGATAATGAAAGTAAGATTTTAGTGAAAACAATCTTTTGAGAGCTTGTCCTACTTGTAACTGAAAAAAGTGAGGGACATTGTTTTATTAACATAATTTCCGTCCCTTTACAGACCTGAGTTTGGACGATTCATTACTGAAATCAGCAGCTGACTCTTTGGTGCAGTATTGAAAGCACACATTTCAAATTTGTACAGATCCAGAAAATGGTGCGGCTGTTATGGTTTTCTTTTCACAAAAGCTGTTGTCATAGGTGTTTCTATAGTGATACAAATTTGATCATGAGCACTCAAAAATTTTAAGTTACTAAATTTTAATATCATGGTGTTTGCACAGGTTTACACTGGTAACTGAATTAGTACAGAGAGTCCTGAACTCTTGAGTTTTGTGCAGAAATATGGAATCCAAGCAGAATACATCCAGAAATGTAGAGATTTTCAATCTTGATTTAGTCTCCCTGTTGCGTTTCACACTGATACGCATATTTACAGAATATTTGTAGAGTAGTAGGAAAAGTGAGAAATTTAGATACGTATCATAAACAATACAAACAGTATGTGGGGGGACAAGGTCATAAGAACAGGCTGGAATGGAGAAGTATAATAAAAACAATAATGAGTAGAAGTGTGTCTCTTTTTTTATGTGCAACATTATTTTCTCAGCTTCAGTAAGAAATTTCATCAAAAGGAAGACAATAAAGGGTGTACAGTTAACTAAACCAATACGAATTTAGCTACTTAAAAGATGTATCAAATTGATTTTAACATTCTGGTCTGTTTCTGTCCGTTCTGGTGATATGTCCACTGAATCAGGATGGTTGGAAAAATATTTGGCAAATTTAAAAATTTTAAATCTTTTGGCAGCTTATCATTATACACTACTTCTGCCTGAGAGATGTGAATAATTTTATTTCTTGGTTTGTTGATTATGGTTGTTGCTCAGTTCCAATGCTTCATTGAAAAACACTGATGCATTCTCATACTTTGTTACAAATATTTATTACAGATGCATATCTCCAGATATTGGTGAATATAGCTTGGATAAGTTAAAACAGTTCTAGCTGGAACAATGAACATTGTTAGAGAAAATTTAAGTGAGCTAAAATTTAAACTTTTCAGCAGTGTGTGATACAGGATTGCTCAAGACTTTTCCATCTCATATGCTCACCATGAAAAATCTATTTGTACCAACTGATGATGACTTTTAGGTAACTGTCAGAAAGGCATAATTGACGATATTCAAAGGTCTACAAAAATTACTCGAGTCAAAAATTATAAACTCATACAGCTGTGGCAAAAATGATTGACTAATACCTTTGCTGCTGTTGCCACAATTGATTAGTTGGTTGACTTAGTTTGATTTTTTTTATTTTTTATTTTTTAACAATATATTAGGTGGAGGAAGAACCCTGAAAGACCACAAACCTAAATTGGTTGATCTGTGACACAAATTCACTCTGTGCGATGTGCAAGTGATGTAAAAGCAAGCACCTTAGTACACTTGGGCACATGGAGCCTCTGTTGATTTGACGTTTATCTCCAACAACCGAAGTCATTTATACAAGAGATCTTGGGTTTCGGTAGATCATTATGGCCTTTACACCATATTCAGATGAAGAGAATCTATATATGGCAGCCAGTTTTACTGCTGAAGAAAATCCAAGTGCTTTTGAGACACCAAACACCACTTATGTAGAACCACTGACCTTCCACAATTAACTGGCAAAATTCTCATTTACACATTTGAGGCAAGTAATCACATGACAAGCATCTTGTACCACTGCCATGGAAGCCCCTCAGATCTGTATCACAAGATAAGCATCTTATACCACTCTGCCATTAAAGCCCCTCGGGCAATAGGTATAAGTCTCATATGAAAGACTAGAAGTGGGAGATAGAACCTGTGACAACTGGATTGAAAGTGCAGAATGTTACTGCCAGGCCATCAGTGATGATGATGAGCAGTTAACTGCAATGACATTGATTTTATGAGTACTCTGGGAAAAATGATTTCTTGACTTCCATCCATTTTTAAAAATCTAACTTCTGATATAAAAACGTTTGACTTGCCATATTATTTTATATAACTTTATGTTAGTCTTGCAACAAGGCATAAAAATAAGACATTGGTAACTGAAAAAGATGTTCTTACAAGAAATGATATAGTGTAAAAGTAGACAGAAATAATGCAACATCACTTCCACAGGCATCAGTGTTTTTTTCTTCTGACAAATCATGTATTATAAGTTTACCAAAACATTTGGGGGCCCTGAGGGGCCGAGTGGTCTAAAGCGCTCACCGTTCCGGATCACTGCCATCTCACCTCTGTCTGCATGGGTTCGAGTCCAAGGCTCAGCTAGCGTAGGTACGTGGGAAAGCCTGCCAGTAGCTTCTCGTGGGTCGGTGGTTCTTCCCTGGGTTTTCCAGGGTTCTTCCTCCACCAGTTATACTGGCCGCCATGTATAGCCTATCTTGTGCTGAAAAATGGCGTTAAACCCTAGGACAATAACAACAACAACCAAAACATTTATTGAAAAAAATTAATAACAAGGAATCATAGAATATGACCACACATTTAAAGCAATACAAGATTTAACTATTATTCTAATCAAAAGCAGCATGTCTGAGAACAAAGAAAAATAGCAAGACACAGTGATCACTTTAGTAAGCACACAGTTTAGTAAGGATACAAATTCATGATTTCTGTATTAGAATAGAAATATATATTATAAAATCTGTATACATTAATGTTAAATTAGTAGGTATCAAGGGACTGATCAATGACATTCACAAATGATAAGCCACCATGAAAATTTGTGATTTCATAGTATCAGGGACATACTTGGCTGACAGACAAACAAACAAAAGGACAAAAGATTGATTATAATAGATGAATACAAATAAAAATATGCAGTAGATTATATGATCTATAAGAATTCAGTAGATTACCTCTGGCCAACTGTCATTTAAATCGCTTCTGTCCCCAACCCAATATTAAAATTGCTTCTAGCGCCCAGTAACCCATAGACAGAAATTATGTTAAAAAAATATGCTTCTGTAGGGGGCAGTGTTTTTTTATTCAAACACATCTGACGGTGGACCATAATTTTTTTAAATTGCTTTTGTTGTGGGTTGGTTGAATTTGAAAGTGCCTTCCCCCCAGGGAGTATATGTTTTACTGGAACAGCCCTAATCAATGAGGTGGAGAAGACAGGAAAACTAGGGGAAAATTGCTAACATTTCTTAGGTAAACAACTACAGAGATTTTTCTCCTCCGCTTTTGGAGGGGCAAAAAAATGGTCCGATTAATACCATTTCCAGTCAAAAAAGAAAAACATGTTGTGTATTTACCAATGTTCAGTGACATAAAAATGATATATTAATACTTGATTGACAAGACACTTCATTAGTAGTCACTTTTATGGCACATTTACTTTTTGACATCTGAAATGTCAGAAAATGTACCCATTATAAAACTTCTTGTCATTTACTTCTTATCTTCTGTGTTGTTTAAGCTCCAGACTGGGGAGTTTGTTTAGCATTTTAAAAAGTGTCTTTTCGATGAAGTTATACTCACCTAAATGCAAATCACACTGCTGCTTATATGGATGGTTTCTTTGTGTTTCTTTAGAGGTTATTATAAATAGCTAACATATTTTTGCAATACAGTAAAGTATTGTTTCCCAAAACTAATATTGTGGCATGGATTTTTGTCTGCATGGGATAATTGATTGTCTTAACATATATACTTGTCTCTAACTGCAGGCTGCACAGACCCAGATCTTCCATCACATACTGTACTGGCAGATCAAGGTCTCTGCAATTTCTTAAGAGTTATCAGTAGAATGAACAGCATAAACCTTGATCTGCTGGCACTTGATGCAACAGATCAGGGACTGTGTTATTTGCAATTGGTCTTGACTTATAATCGAACATGGAATGCACCAGTGGACCTCATAATCAAAATGAATGGAAAAGGGACATTATACTGTATAAATTTATATTTTTCTCTTGCTCTACAGCCTGTACCAACACAATTATGGCTTAAGATTATTGGGGAGAGACTGAAACTATTTGACTGTGTCAAGAAGGGTTGGATAATGGAAGGATTTCCTGAGACAAGGGAACAAGCACTAGCTCTGCAGGAGATAGGCATATATGCCAAACATTGTGGTAAGAAATACACAGATTCTGCTACTCATTTTACCATATTTTGTGCATGACTTCAGATAGCAAAACAATAATAAACACCATTCTTCATGCCCAATGATATTCTAAATTATTTCGTTTGGAACCCAAAAGCAAACAGGAGGAAGAAAACACTCCTTCCCAAGCAACAATGTTACAAAAGTTAGCCCCTATATTGGTGTGGAACCCAAAATTTGAAATAAAAAAGCATATTTTATGAAGGAAAAGAATAAATTACTTGCATTTTTGTATTTGATACATGCCCATTTACCAGAATTTGCAGTCATATATGGATCCAAGTAACAACTTGATGTATATTTCCAAGAGAACCTACATGTTAGTCATTTTTGAAAGCACTTTTTAACCCACTGCTATATAATTAGTGATGACAAAAATTTACCCTACGAATGCACATAAGTTTCATTTTTTTGTAAATAAGAAATGTAAATAAAATAAATAAAAATATTTGTGAATGAATTATGATTACAAAGGTATTTATGACAAAAAAATTATACATATTTTTAGTATCTGGAATAGGGATTAAAAACCCCCACAAATGTCGATAATTATGTGCAGCTAGTTTTGCATTTACTGTCTACTTCTTCAGGCACAAAATGTTTTGAAAGAACTGGACGACCTCTTTATATTTTATAATAAAAATCCAAGATAGAAATACATTTGTGAAGGTCAGACATTAAGATACATTGAGCAAATAGTAGCATATGAGTCGTCACAAGCATACATACCAACCATTACACGTTTGGCATAATCATTATGCTTTCTTTCACTAAATTACGCCTTACTCATAACTGTTTTCGGTATATCCCCCTCCAAAAAAAATTAATAATTTGTTTTCTCATTTTTATTAACATCCCATTAATCCCACAGACCATTTTCTAGAAAAGACGTCTTCTATGTAGCTACGACATAAGTGTACGTTTGTCCGAAGACTTGCATGCACTTTCCTAACAGTATTATGTTCTATTTATAGCAACTGCCCCCTTTTCCAAGAAACATGCTGGTTTCTACTTTTGACCTCGGTTTCTATTTATAGCAGCTGTATGGCTTAGTTAGGAGAGAACAGACTGGTTTTCTAACTTTTAATCCCTGCTTGCAGATTTTTTGTTCAAATTCATATCACGGTACAGAACCAGTCTGTAGGTATTTGGCACTAAAAGTCAAGTCAGATTTATTCTAGTCGATGCGTGTTAGAGCAAAAATAATTTCTTAGATGGATTAGAATGGCAAAAAATCAATTTGGAGATGAATACATGAATTACACAATGCTGATAACAAAATTGCAGATAATATGCATGTGCAAGAACAAAATCATCTAATATTGTTAGGTGTTTAGCAGAAGATACTTCACTTAAAATTGCAGAAGCCATGAAAATTGGGCCATTTAGTATTGCAACAGACTGGAGTCGTGATATGACAAAAAGTTGTACCCAGTCTGTGTAAGAGACTTTGACAATGAAAAGGGCAAAGTCAGAGTGCTCTTCTTTCATTACTAGAATTAACATTAGATTCCACTGGAGAAAACATTCTGTTTTTTATTTGCTTGATAATGCTTTGCATAAACATAAGTTGGCAGAACTGTATGGGGTTTTCAGCTGATACTGCATCAGTGATGACTGGAATTCATAAAGGAGTTGCATTCTCTGTTTTAAAAAATGTCTCCATCAGTGTACATATCAGGTTGTCTCGGTCGTATGATGCACCATGCTGCAGGAAAGGCTGCTGATAAATTAGGAGAACTCTTGAAGTATCAAGTTGGCACTCTACCTGGCAATGTACTTCATGCGTACAGAGTTGATTTTTTTCATCTTCTTTCCCAGCTTAAATACCCAATAACTGTTAGGTACAATTTCCTCTTCTTTGTCAGGTTATGAAAGGAATATTGGTTCTTTACCATTTTAATGCTGACTATGAGAGATTGTTCAGTATTGTTAACAAAAATAAAACTGAATTCAGATCCAGGCTCTGTAACCCAGCACTTGGTGCTCTACTGGTGTGCAAAACATTTATAATCTCACTGGTACAAAGTTTTGAAATGCATTATGAGAGTCTGTTGCTTTTTAAAGCTGAAAGCATTATATACGAAAACTTGAAGCAGTATTTGATGTTAAAAGTCCAGATGGATAAATAAATCATTTTGTACATATGCTCATTGAATTTTTATCATGTTATATGTGGATTACTCTTTCTACTCGGATTACTCTTTTTGTCCACTTGGATTACACTTTTTCCTTGCCAGGGGTTGGCATGTATGCACAAGTAATGTTGAAATCTTGAAATAAACAGGACCTGTAAGTTTTTGTTTCTCTTTCTTTCTTTTCTATTTCTTTTATTCTGTTTTTGTTGTTTATAAACCACAGAACTGATTAATTAGTCACAGAACAATAGTCACCTTTATTGCATGGTACACATTGCTGCCAACAAAGATTAAAAATATTTTTGTTGTTGAGTGATTCCGTTGAATTGATTACCTCATGCCAATTCATTGATGCTTTATTTAATGAGATAAAAAATTATAAAATCATGATTTCTTATTAATGTAGAATAGTACTGTTTTGTTTTCCTATAATCAAAACTATGATGTGCTGGATTAAGTTAAAACAAAACATGTTAAAGTATGAATAGGATACCTGCCACTTGACTGTAAAAACCGATATTGTCAGTAATATTTGTGTGTTTTAAGCATCTGAGCCTGGGTGGCAGTGAAAACACACTGATCCATAATGAGGAACAGTTACATGACATGGATTATGTTTTTTGGCAGTGATGTGGATTTTAAATTTTGTTTGCCGGTGTAAAACAGGCTTATGGGACAAACTGCTTGAAATTAAATGAGTGAATATATTCCAGCAGTGAATTGTATTTATGTTCATAGTTTGATGTTGTTTATTTTATTGTTGATGGCTTAATATAAAAATTCAGGAACTTAATCAGTCTGTTTCACTTTCTGTCTATATGCAAATATATATGTGTATATAGATCTCATTATAGTGTCATCCATGTATACACTGGAGTCCATGATATCAACGTAATGACATCCCTGTACATATTGGAGTCCATGATATCAATTTAATGACATCCATGTGCATATTGGAATACATGATATCGATGTAATGACATTCCTGTATATATTGGAGTACATGATATCAGCGTTGTTGCTGATGTGGGGTTTAATGCCATTTTTCAGCACACAATAGGCTATGCATGGCAGCCAGTATTAATGGCGGAGGAAGACTCGGGAAGAACCACTGACCCATGAGAAGCTACTGGCAAGCTTTCTCACATACCTACATTGGCCGAATTGGAGACTCAAACCCATGCAGATAAGAGGTGAGATGGCAGTGATCCATAATGGAGAGTACTTTAGACCACTTGGCCAGATATCAGTGTAATGACATCCCTGTATATATTGGAGTACATGATATCAGCGTAATGACATTAATGTACACACTGGAGTCCATCATATCAATGTCATGACATCCCTGTACATATTGGAGTACAAAATATCAATGTAATGACATCCATGTACATACTGGGGTACATGAAGGCATTCATGCACATACATTATAAACAGAGACTGTGTTATCTTTAAGTACCATATACTGAGAGAGCATTGTATGAGAAATTTGCCTTATGTATCTTGGTTTTTGAATCTTTTGAACTTCATCTGATCCTTGCACACTCATTACATTGCAGTGGTGTTGGAAGCACCTGATACGGTATTGATAGAGAGAGCTCAAGGTCGACGAGTTGACCCCAGAACTGGAGGTATGTATGTACTTTATTTGCAGTGAAAATAGAAAGTTGTTTTGGTAGACTTTTAAGTTTCATGCTAATTCAGGGCTTAAATGTTTTTTATGTCTAAGATTCCAACCCTATTGTCACTGCAAGTGGACCCATATATTTAAAGAGAAAAATCATACAGGCATTATATAAATACCGTAGTTATTCTAATAGAAGCCACACTTCTAATAACCCCCCCCCATTTGTTTTCATAAAAAATTCTTAACTTATCGAGGTTTATAGATCCATATATATCCATTATGGTATGTCCCAAAAAGTAAAAGATTAGATGAGTAATCCAGCAACTGTTAGAAAAATCAAAACAATTTACAAATGTTTTCAGTCAATCAGTAGTGCACAGTATTAAAAAAAAATCAACACAGACACAATAAATCAAAATTACCCCATTTAGAAATTGCACCGCCCCAGGGCATCTATTAGAATAACTACAGTATAAATAGAAGATGGAAGATCTTGAAAAAGATGTGATATGCATTACATTTTTGGGGCTAGTTATTTGGGCATCTCAAGATGTGGGAGACCTACAGTAATCACATTTTCTGTGTCTTAGTCGAACCATGTAAACCTTGAAGCCAGCACAACGCTTATACATAAGTGAATGCCTTTTATAGGTGGATTGCCTCTTACATGTAGATTTGTCTTCTAAAGGATTCATCTTTACAAACAAATTTTTCTGAAGCTATTGCTCATTTTCCATTAATATTACATCTCCTCAATAACAGGCTCTTGTCACAGTATAGCTTAGGTAATATTCAGATATTCTGATGGAATTTAATGTATGCATTGTCTTGTAGACTTAATTGTGCATTTTATGAGTTTTGTCATATCAGCTTTGTTGTGGCTAAAGTTATAGCCCTTGGCAATTAACTTAATGCCTTTATTTGGGATGCTGCTTGTAACCAGCATGGATCTGTTACCCTTGCACTTGATTAGATGCCATTTGGAAGATGAATTGCCCATTACATGTAGGTATGACTTTCAAAGGTTTTATCTTTCAGATCCAATTTTGCTAGAGTTATTGCCCATTTTCCATCAGTATTACATCTCCATTACAGTAGATCCTAGTAGCCAGCATAACTTGGGAATCATTTGACATATCTGATGTTATTTGGTGTGTACATTGTTTTTGCCGATTTAGATGTGCCTTTTTTGTTTTATACTGTTAACTCTTTTATGGAAAGAGTTTTGACCCTTGACAATTAACTTCATATCTTCACTTGGGATGCTGCTTATGGTCAGCATAGTTTAAGAGCCTTTCAACCTATTCTGATGCAATTTGGTATGAACACAGTCTAACAGGCATACATGTGCACATATAATTTTGTATCAGTTTTGTTTTGAAGAGTTGTGGGCCACATATCTGATTGCTCATCGCCTGACATTGGTTTCTAGAAAACGACTTTCTAGACTTTTCAGATTTCAGCCAAATTTGGCATGTGGCTTGAGATTGATGACACCCTGTGTATTATTATTTCCAGTATTCCATGACATAATGTACACTAGGGAGTGATGGTCCCTGCTTGCCATTTCTCCAGACATTGGTTTGATCAGTAGAACATTAAGCTTTGTTGCACTTCTGCAAAAAGTGGCATGCAGTTTAACATTGATGAGACTTTGACTTAGTCTCATTTCTTCAAGTGTTCCACATTATCAGTTAGAAGAGTTGTGGCCCCTGATTAACAATCCTTTTACTTTGCTTTCCACAGCATAACTTTACTAAAGAACATTGCATTTCAGACAAAAGTATCATGTACCTTTATAATGATGAGACTTTGAATTTTAGTATTATAATAATAATAATAATAATAATAATAATAATAATAATAATAATAAAAATTAAAAATAATAATAGTAATAATAATACTTTATTTATAGAGGGTGACTCATTAGTCAAGGACTATTCTCCCTTGAGGCCCTCTTAAGGAGAGTAAAACAGTGTGCATTGTACAATAATTACTGTTTATTTTAACATGTTTACTATTAAAATACTAAATTCCATTATCACAGTGTTTCCCTTTACCCTCATTTGCACTTAGAGACCCCAATATTTTTAATTTGACCCCCAGTTTTGATACCAAGGAGATTTTTGACTCTCAGTCTTGCACCCCGTGGGGATACACTGTTATCTATTAGAAACACATAAATGCTCATGATATCTCTTCTTAAATACTGTGATATTTTCAGCAGATTTTATATGTAGTGGAGGCATATATTTAAACAATAATCCATTGTTGGAAGAATATATGTCTTATAGTATAGATTACATGGCATCATTTGGAAGAGTTATGGTCCTTGAATACCCATTTTCGCTATAAAAAGATATATTTAAAATATATAACACCCTGCCTAGCAAGTTGTTATGAGAGATCTTTGCCATGCATGCATCTCTACTAATCCAAGTTACTAAAGCATTTTGACAATCAGATTTGATCAATTAAAAATGTAAAAATTGTTGAAAAATCAATGTTATCAGAATTTTCAATACATTCTATATGATTGGTACCATGTTTTCAGGGTAAAATAAATTCTTTGATTGAGTCGCTTGTGGTCAGTTTATTACTGACAGTAGACATCATATCAAACATTACATTCATTTAAAAGAAAGAAATAGTAAGTGAAAATATACACCAAGGTCAGTCATATTACAGAGAACTTAGAAATGTTATTTAAATGACATGGTTAAAAAAGATACATACGATTTTAAAATGTCTTTATTATCACTGTATTAGTACACCATCCCTGATTTGAGTATCTGGCAATGTAACGTTATTGCAAGTTTAAAGTTTTAATGAACAAGTTATCTTATACATAATGAGATGTGCATGGATTTTTAAAATATATTCTCATCTGATGATTAAAGCACGCAACACATGTATATATTTCTAGACATGGTTTATCTCTTTCTAGCAATTGAAGAGATAGTAATGCATTTTTTAATGAAGCAGTTTAAAAACATCTGAACCTAAAATCTGAAAGCTTTCTAATTCTTTATACTCTTATATCCATAAACCAAACCCTTTCATATGACCTATAACCTTGCCATTGTTTTCTGATGGAATAGCAGTGTAAAATGCAACTTGCAAATTGATTGATTTGTTTGACTTTCACAGATATATATCACACAACTTTTGATTGGCCAACAAATGGTGAACTACAAAACCGTTTACAAGAGGAGCCAGGCTATCAGGAGGATGATATGATCAGGAAGCTGATGGAATATTATCGCCACATCAGCGACATTCTGTCCTGCTTTTCAAAGGTGACCAAAACCATAAATGCAGATCAGCCCAAGGCAGATGTATTTTCTCAAGGTATGTTTTTTTTCCAACCCATGTTGCTGCTTTTGTATGCAAATGGTTAATAAAAACTGCATTCCTTCATGCATTTGAATGAGGTTTGACTAAACAATTCAGTGTGAAAAACATATGCTGTGGCCACTCCAGTGTTACAATCTAAGACGTGCATTTTCATTTTGTTTCAAGCCTTAAACCTGTTTGGCATATAGTGATTATAATGCCAGCGATCAAGCATAAATTAAACGTACTTGTTTATGATCTGGAATCCAGTAGCTAAAATATATATGTATATCCTGAACAATATTCAGCACTGTTAATACAATTGTACATGAAAAATATAAAACGTTTTGGTAAGATCTCTTGGAACATTAAGAAAATGACAAGAATATGACAGATATTTTTTCTTTTCTGTGTCAGATCTTATGGTTAACTTAAGGCATTTGAATAACTTTTGAAAAAATGAAGATGATTTTAAAATGTCTATAATAATAATTTACTCCACATAGACTGAAGATCTTTATATTGTTTACCTTTATCTTTTATCCAACATACATTTTACAGAAGTTTAAGATCTGTATCTTTTATGTTGTAGTACTTCATGTTTATTTTTATTTTGGAAGACTGGTTTTCTTGTGTGCAATTCTTGATAACATTTATTTACATTATGTAGAACTTAAACATTTAATTGGCAGCATAATATATATATTGTGCTAACATGTCATTAAGCTCTAATACATGCATAATACATTTTGCACATCTGTCTACAGATATTAAAATTATTAGTGTCTTACAGAGCAGTTTTTCTTCTATTCTTACTTGCATCATCAATCAGTAGTCTTACATTTTAGTACAAAGAAGTTTTTCTTGTTACTTTACCTGTGTCCTCAATTAGTATTGTCTTATTTAGTATGGAAAAGTTTGTCTTGTTGCCTTACTTGTGTCATTATGATGAGACATAGATCTCACAGTTTTCAGTAAAATTTAAATTTTTGCAAGTCAGATACAAGGGTGATACATCAAAACATGAATGCAGGCAAGACACCATATTCTGTGGAACAGTTGTTGGATCTTTGTAATGTTTCATACTTAAGGACAGACATATCATATTAAATCAGTTCACATATTTCTACACATTAGTCTTATTTTTGTAATTGTATCAAGATTTTATATCAGCAAGAGAAATATATCCATGTTAGTGTAACACATCATTTTACCTAAATAGAATACCATATATACTCACTTATACGTTGAATTCAACTGCAAACTGCACTGATCCAGATCTAACATTGCATAATGTGCCAGTAGATCTGGGTGTGTGCAGTTTCTTTAGAGTAATCATTAGAATAAATGTTGACCCTGGTCTGCAGGCAATTTATGTGAAGGCAGATAAGGTATATATGGTGTTTGCTGTTGAATTCAACGTATAAGTGAGTATATATGGTACATTTATAATAATAATACACAAGATCTGATGAATGACAACAACTATAGAGTTTTATGATGACATTCCCAGTTGAATGGCAACTATAGGTGAGGGTCCATATTTATGTTAAATTTGGAGTATACAAACTCAACTGGATAGTTAACAGAAATTTTAACAAAATACTGTAGAAATATTTTTTCTTATATTGAGTTCAATTTGGGATTTACAGATCTTATTCATCTCACCATTTATAATACCAATTCAGGCAAATCAATAACAAATATGGGGAGCATCTCTTGTACACATTATTGAAACAAAGGAACTCTCCTGATTGCATTAGAAAAATATTTAAGCATTCTCTTCTGAAGCAGTTTTATTTGATCTTTTTTCTAACAATGAATTTGATTTTTCATTTAGAGAATCACATTTTTGTGAGCTTCCACAAAGAAACTTATCACGATAACTTTATTTGTAATTTCAACCATACACACAAAAAAAACTTTCAAGCAGATCTCTTTTATTAGATCTGATTATACATTATATCCTTGAGAATGAGCTAACATTCATTTCTACAAATTAAATTTACCAAGAATCATTGGATTTCAAACAGATTTGGGATGCACATTAGAATGATGAGAATTAATGAATTTGTTATCTAGCATTCTGCAATACCATTTACAGGAGTTATGTACCCTTGATTTCCTATCCTTCCTACTTTCCTTATTTCTGCATAATTGGAACTTCAGGGTACAATTAAACTGGTCTGATTTGCAAGTAAACTTAAGAACTGGTGAAAGAATAATGTCAGCTGGTTTCCTGGTAACCTTCAAAATTCATAAGTGGTGACTCAAAAGTGGCATAAGTGCTTTCCAATAATATGTATATAACACATTTTATACAACAAATATTTGGCCTGTATTTTATTGCATAATGCCTTTTAGATTATAAAACTGATGGTTCCTATGTTAAATTGCCATCTTTACATTTGACTAGTCTGGCTCACAGCCTATAGGTGACGCTCTACATTTTCGTATTTTGCATAGGGTTAGAATCTCCAAGAAAAAGAATTTGCCCAGGTTTCCTCACTGATTACACTGGCTATTTAGAAAAGACCTTGTATATCTTAGGTATTGTTCAAAGAACCTTTAATTCCCTTTATTTTGGTGCTTGATTGATGAGTTTAATATGGGTTATAGACTCTACCGCTTGACCTTACTTCATATGTGCACCTCTCAAAAAAACTGCTATCTCCACTTGGTTATTTTCACTTCCTGGATATAAGAAGTAAATTGTACCCCCCACCCCAATCCAACCTGATAACTTTTTCTCATTTTATATATTTGGTAATTCATTCATTGCACTTTCAGAAGCTGGTATTGTCTAGTCTGGCAAAATTCACTTTCCCTATTTTAGTGTACTTTATGTTAATTTGGGCTAAAAAATGTTTTAGCACAAGGTATCAGTCATTTTAGTTAGCTGTATGCTTAGATCATGTACAGTTTCCACAAGTACAATATCCAGAGAAATTTCAGCCACAGTACATGAAAGTAACATAGGTATACCAACATTGTCTCCATTGTGCAAGTTGTAAATATAAACAAATTCACCTTACTCCCACCACTCTCTCAGAAGTTCATAATATCTGTAGAGCACCTCCATAACTGACCAGTCTAACACATGACCTGTATGGTCAGTCTTAGTTAATTGGTACAGATTCAGAGAAACATGGAGATGGAGATAAATAAAACATTGCAGCAAAATTAACATCAATCAAATAAATGCAAATATAGCTAAGGCTTTAATAATATAAACTGTCATAATAATGGTAAAGGTCAGTTATATGTGCATTTGAGGCCAGGCAATATTAATTATTTAGAGAACTCCAGACTGTGATTTTTACTGACTGGTCTGAGGTTGAAGCAGATGATGTTCGTTGACAATTCTTTCAGACAACACTGGGTTTACTGTTAAAAATTATATTATGCTTTATTTATGATTACTTTTTCATTACTTTAACACCTTTACTCTGTCATCTTCTACCATTAATTCATAACTTAATTGAATTTTGCTGTCTATGACATAGGTAATTTTCAGGTAGTATACTTGTTAGTTTCTAAAGTTTCATACATACTTGGAGCACTAACAACTTCACTTAAGTTTCTTGGATTTAAATTAAATTAGGCATCCTTCTTTATATGGATAAAACCTTGAATTAGTTTGATTTGTGAATATCTACAAATCATTTATTGGGGACATAGCCCCTGATTGTCTACTGACTTTGGTTACTGCAGCAATACATTACAAGTTAGGATTGTTGTATTTCAAACAAATATGGCATGCAGCTGTATCTTTTTGAATGTTACTGCAAAGGCACTAGAGTTTTAAAATTTAATATGCTGCATACAATGAAATAATTCCAGAAATTGCACACACTATTTAGGTTAGTGCATCTCATTTGCTAAAATTATACTAGCTCATGGTATTTTTTTTAATAAAAATGTGTTTATGAAAAATCAGATACTTGTGAGACCAAAAGTAATTCATGGTTGAGCTTTTAAGGTGGTAGAACACAAGGCATTTTTCTGGGATTGGGTGAGAAATATTGTCTGGTTTTTGAGTAATTGGTATTTTCAAAACACTGATATACAATGATATCTGAAAACACTGTACTATGTCTTATTGTATACCAATTGTATGATCTCAAGGCAATTAACTATATATTTTGTTTTAGTGTTCACATTCTTGTGTAGCATGCCCCGTACCAATGCACCACATACACCAAGAATTATCCTGTTGGGACCCACAGGTTCTGGTAAAGGAGTGCAGGCAGCTTTACTGGCTAACAAATACAATATTGTCAATGGTAAGACTTCAGGTTCTCATTCTCACCATTCTAACTATTTCTCTCGACATGTGGAAAATTTGTTTGCATTCAGTTTTGTAATTTGTTGATTTTGTAATATTTGTATGATTAATATTTGTTACTCAGTGATACCTAACTTAAAAGACCAATTTTGTTTAGAAAGGGTCATCATTACCCAGTATTTTCAGACACAAACAAAAATTAGACTTGTGTCCAAAACTTGGTAACAAGATAAATAGTTCCTATCAAAACTGTACAAAAACTTATGGCTCTGCAGGGGATTGGGTAAGATCAAACATTTTATTTTGTTTTTGGAGTCACTCAAATTATGATTGTGTTTGCAATGTAGATAAAGTAAAATCACAAAACTTTAAAGTCTTTAGATTTGCATTGGACATCTTTTATGTGCCATAGTTTGGTGGATATAACATGCACTAATGTATATTGAATACCTGGGTTTTCTACCCAGAATAAGGTATAAACAAAAGTTATGCCGTATAATGCACATGTGATATAATACATTTCAGAATCTTGAAATTTTCAATTCATTTTCATAGCATGACAGAAGTCTGTCATTATGGATAGTGCACACAGCATAGGATGTCATTAATGATATTTTTTGTAGGTATCATAAAAGAAAGAAATAAAAAAATATGGTAATAGTGAAAGTATATCATTCTGACTTTATGGTTAGTCCTTAAAAGGGCAGTTTTAAGGTTTACTGTGTTGAACAAGTCCAGTCTGTTTCATTAAATCCTTCAAATCCATTTTCATTATCAACACTCTTCAAAAGTCACTCTATGTCCTCACCTGTTACTATACCAGCTCTCATCTGCATCTTCATCCTCACTCACTGGGTGGTGGTGATGCTTGTCCTCCCACAAGCTGTTTATTCTTTGTGATATCCATTTTAGTTGAGATGCAACATCTTATGAAGGCATGATTGGATCCAGCTCATCCCATGTATCCACTATCCACTGGCACATGTCAGTCAGCTAAGGTTCCCTAATTTTTCCACATGATGCAAATGAATGTTGGTAAACCAGTCAGTCCATCTTTTTAGCATTGTTTTTAATGGCTTGTTGTTGCTGACATCCATAACTGAAGCATTGATGTCATACTGCCAGGAATTATGCCCAGAAAGGTTTGGTAGTCAGTTTCTAAAAGGTCCAAATGTCAAAAGCATCTACCAATATTCAGCATTTCCAATCTGGTTCCACTCGAATTTGTATCTTTTTGCACTTTTTAATGATGAATTGCTGAAATTCAAGCAGTTTGTCCTCAAAATATTCTGGTTGCTTCAAGGACTTGATAAACCATGATGTTGTAGAAATGCATTGACCCAGTTCACGGACCCTTTGTAGTCATCTATTTTATTCTGCTAGCAGTCAGTATTGCCTAAAAGCAAATTTCCATGGTTGATATCAAGACACCTGTCTTCTTTTATCCATCACCCATTCAAGGATTCCACTCTCTATGTCAGGATCCCTGTCTTCTTCTATCCATCACTCATTCCAGGACTCCAAACTCTATGTAAGGATTCCTGTCTTCTTTTATCCATCACCCATTCAAGGATTCCACTCTGTGTCAGGATCCCGGTCTTCTTCTATCCATCACTCATTCCAGGACTCCAAACTCTATATAAGGATTCCTGTCTTCTATCCATCACCCATTCCAGGATTCCACTCTCTGTCAGGATCCATATTTTCTATCCATCACCCTTTCAAGGACACCACTGATTCCTGTGTACTTTCTATCCATCACCCATTCCAGGATTCCGCTCTCTCTGTCAGGATTCCTTCTTTCTTCTATCTATCACCCATTCAAGGACTCAGCTCTCTATGCCAGGATCCCATCTTCTATCCATCACCTATTCAGTAACTACACTTTCTTTGTCAATATACTTTGTGCTTGTCACTCTTTGCTTGTCTTAACCTCTGTATTTTCTTATCTTTCTTTTATTCATGTCTGCTCCCTAACAGAAGACTCTCCTACATTGAACTCCCTCCCATCAGATCTATTACCATGAGTTTTGCATAGATAATGATGGTTAGGGTGTCTTTCACAATGTATGAGGTTTTTTTTACATGGTCTGTGTTGATACTTTGTCCATATTCATTCAGATTTGAGATTGAACACAAGATGCTATGTGATAGCTCAGGCCCAGTATTTATAGTTATTTGGACTATTGTGAAACCTCTGAAATATATCTAATTAGTGCCCAAGCTCGAATTTGCCAAGACAAAACATCATTATTATGTTTGGAACATCAGAGATTTAACTGGTACTGATTATCTCAAAAAACACCACACTGCATCCATTAAATATTTATCACGGTATTGTAACCAAAAAATCAAGTACTGTGATTAAGATGAGAATTAAGATTAAGAACCAAGTTTATTTTCCAATGATAAAATGTATTTACCATTTTTCGTGGTCACTAATTATTTTATTTCACAGTATGTGTCAATTTTACTGTAACAGAAAATCCATTGTCATGATAAAGATGTCCCATAAATATGCCTTTGATGAAAAGATTAACACTGTTTGAATTCATAATTTTATATTAAATTTCAGCCATGAATAGAGTAATTAATATATGAAGAAAATGTGTTAGACCAGCAGGTATCAAATATTGAATATTAATGGTAACGTTAATCATATTTGTTTTACTGCAGTGCAGTACTTTGCACGGCTTTAACATAAACGTGACTAGTCTGAACTGCACACAGACGGGTGAACCTTTGCAAAAAGTAGGATGAGGTGGGCATTTGGAACAAAGAGTGGTCTCGATATGAAAATGATGGGTCTGTTAAGCAAAAAACAAAAAAAGAGAGAGAACTCCAACTTTTACCCTTCTGCTCATGTGCGAGCAAAATAACCATCCAAAATGATGTTTCTAATACAACTAGGCATTAGGCTAAAGGAAGTCATTAGGATGTATTCAGAAATAGCCCCCAAAATGTGTTTTCTACTTGCATTTCAGGCGAAAACAACAAAAACCTCAAAGGGTTAATGAGTTAATGGGTGCGTTTTGATGATGTCACCAAATTTGAATATTCCTTGTGTTTTTAATCACTTGTGCATCGACATTGCACACAAATTAAAAATTTATGCTTTCCTTGACAGTTTGTAAAAAATTTCCAAAATCCTTGTTAACTCATTAACCCCAGGTGCCGTGTTTATGTGGCAGGAGGTAGTAGCCTACTGCCGAGCTCTGTAGCGTCAAGGTCATGTATGATACACTTAAGTGGGTGGTATTATAGAAGGGTAGACAGATGTAGCTCTACAATGATACCAAATAATCTGGATGTTTTTGTTGAACTACAAAATACAGAGGGAAAAACCTAATTTTTTGGACCCTTTTTTTTTCCTCACCCAAAATTCGCCTGTGGTCAGAATCCGATTTTGTGTCTGGATTTGAGACTTTTTGGCCTCAGAGCTAAGGCAGATCAGTCTGAACTGCACACAGGCAGGTGAACCTTTGCAAACAGTAGGATAAGGTGGGCATTTGGAATAAAGAGTGGTCTCTATACAAAAATGATGGATCTGTTAAGCAAAAAAAAACCTCCAACTTTTACCCTTCTGCTCAGGGGCCCCGAGTGGTCGAGTGGTCTAAAGCGCTGTCCGTTACAGATCACTGCCATCTCATCTCTGTCTGCGTGGGTTCGAGTCACAGATTCGGCTAATGTGGGTATGTGAGAAAGGTTGCCAGTAGCTTCTCGTGGGTTGGTGGTTCTTCCCGGGGTTTTCCCGGGTTCTTCCTCCACCATTAATACTGGCCGCCATGTATAGCCTATCATGTGCTGAAAAATGGCATTAAACCCTACAACAACAACAACAACAACCCTTCTGCTCATGTGCAAGCAAAATAGCCAATAAAAATGATGTTTCTAACACAACTAGGCATTAGACTAATAGAAAATCTCTTGGAAGTTGGTGTATTAGGAAAATAACGCCCAACTTTTACCCTTCTGCTCATGTGCAAGCAAAATAATCAATGGAAAGCGATGTTTCTAACACAACTGGGCATTAGGCTAATAGGAAGTTGATGTATTAGGATGTTTTCAGAAATAGCCCCACAAATTGTGTTTCCTACTCACATTTCAGGCAAAAACAACAAAAATCTACATGGGTTAATGAGCTAGTTATACTTGAGAGTCATGTTTGTATCTCTCTCTCTCTTTTGCATGTAAAAAATAAGAAACAGCTTTCAGTGACAAATAGCAAGTCTAATGTCATTTATCAAAATGGAGAAGCATATATTAACTTGATCTGAATGGAATTTAAATTGTCAGATATAAGTACCATATATACTCCCTTGTATGTCAAGCAGCATAGACCCTGATCTGTCATAACATAATTTGCTGGCATATCAGTGTCAGTGACAGCAAATTTTGGTTCTGTGTAGCTTGCAGTTGGATTCAACTTGTAATCGAGTATATACAGTACATGTAAATGGTACATAAACTATGTAATCTACAATTACAACCAATATGTTTCTTTTAATTCATTATCTGTTGACAGAAGTGTGGATACATTCTGTGTCAACTTTTGTATAAAGCATTTTATGATTTGGACTTGGTATAAATATATTAAGTTTATACTTTTTTAAAAGGCATTTTTCGATTTAAATGGGGCATCAGTGAACTGAATTACAAGTGACCCACCATTGCAAAGAGTCATAATACGTCTAAAATAGGATAGATTTAACAGATTTGTAAAATTTAATTATATGGTATTAGGACTTAAAGTTTATCCATATATTTTTTATCAATTTATCCTTCCTTTCTAGCAAATGTGCTTTTCCTGTAATTTATTTTGCCATTTATCTTGTACAGATTTTTAGTAGTGGAATGCACAAACTGGGATCAGTTCATTTGTTCTCTTAGTAGTATTTAGGACAGACCTTCTACTCTCCCACCAGCTACAAGTAACAAACTGCTTTACAGATCTGGAAAATTACAATCGAGATTTTTCCTATCATATCTATTTCATTTTTGTTTTTATTTAATAACAGACTAAGCAACCATTCTGAGTTATATTTACCAATATTTTCATGAGTGATACTGAGTAGATGATGTTAACTGATTAGATTCTTTTCCTTTGTGTTTTAAGTTGTGCTTTTTATGCTTGTACTTGTGAACTGAAATAAATTCAACAAAACTAGGCAGAAATGTCACTTTTGTTAGTTAATGTACTTATAAATTGTCATTACATTTGTGGCACAACTTATGGGATAATTAAATATGTATAGGTTTGGTTGCTTGGGCTTTGTATGGTGTCAGACAGACAAAAATTATCATTTACCTAATGAAATGAAACATGCAGAAAATATGGTATTATCTTTTCAGTGTCCTGTGGTCAGCTGATGAAACAGGCAATTGCTGATGAGACCAAGGCTGGACTTGCTGCCAAGGGTTACATTGATAAAGGAATGTTAGGTAATTCAACTACAGGCCAAAATTTTTGAGCTCACATGCTTGAAATGATGATGATGATATAAATCATCATCTTCATCAAAAATAGAACCCTTTTATAATGAACTCTAATTTAGGTTATTGCTAGAAATAACAATTTTAGTAGGGTGAAAGTTGGGATTTTAAAAGAACATATATGTAAATAAAATATCTGCTGGTGGTTGGTTTAGGCATGTTGTATTGTCAAATTTGGTGTAGGGTAGCTGGTGTACCAAACTGATTTTGATTGATTTAAAGAAATTAATTTTGTAAACATTTATACCTTTCCAAAAACTACAACATTTGTGAACATTTGAAAACACAGTGTTATACTTTTTACTTCATGAACATAAATGCCATCACGGTTTTGTATAATAGCAGAATTGCAATTTATTTTATTAAGTTAGATGATGATCACATTTGCCCTGAGAAATAACTTTTTTTATGTGTAGCAAAATACTTATAAACTTAACTTTTCTCATTACACAGTTCCAGACAATACTGTCATGAGTGTGCTTAAGGAGCGCCTGTCTCAACTGGACTGTGTCAGCAGAGGCTGGGTTCTCCATGGCTATCCACAAACACGGGAGCAGGCGGAATCTCTGAGCAAAGAAGGCTTTGTTCCAAATAGGTATTCTATTTTCACTAGTACATGTAAAAAAACTATAAACTTTTTATCTTTTGTTTTTTGTTGTTGCAAGAAATTTAAGAACTCAAGCTCTGATTCTAAGGCCCCCTCCCCTAAGTAATGTATTTCCACTAAATATATTTTATAAATTTATCTTGATGAAGAGTAACTAAAGTTAAGGTTTTATTATATTCTAAATTTATTTTAAATAAAGTTATGTGTCATTATTATTTTAACTTTGAACAGCAGTTTGAGTTTCTTGCTCAAATTTTGAAAATACACCATAGCCATCACCAATCATCTACCATGGTGTTTCCTTGGGCAAAGTACTTTACTTGCCTTGGCACAATATAATTTTCCAAGTTTTGCAGTGCTATAAAAAATCCAAGAAAACCCCAGATACCAAAAGAACATATTTTTGAGAAATAGAGTATCAGTGAATATTTAAATAAAAGGATTTTTTTATATATAAACAAGTAGTTTTAAATTACTGATGGGATATTCTGGGGTTTATACAAAGATTTTGATGCAAGAAATATAATTTTGACTTTTTAGATATCATTTCAGTTCATCAAAATTAACAAGGAAGCCTCATTGCTGCCAGTGGTCAATATTTGATGAAGGAATCATTCTAAAACTTGTTGCTAGTCAAACATGGACACATTATTACTAACATTGGTATCCATTTGTATGGCAAAAAAAGGACATTTTTGTTTATATATAAATTTACCTCGGATGGGAAAAGTGTTGTGCTGCACTATTTTCATACAACATTGCTTACAGTAAAATTTTGAAGCAAAATCTTACCTCAGTTGAATCTATTTTCCAAGATAGTGGCAACCAATTTGAAGCAAGTTTTTTCCCATAATTTTACTTTCTTGACAGTGATATAGCACACTAATGATGCTGATTTAGAAGCTTTTCTTTACCTGAGCGGCTTCAAAAACCTTTCTCCATTTTTTGCAATTGGCCGACACATTAGCCACTTACAAAAACCTTTAAGTATTCCATATGTTCATAATGACATCATTTTCTCTCTGCATATCATAAAAGAGTAATTTCTCTATAAGAACAATAACCCATATACTGTCCCTCATTTTGACTTGCCTTCTGACATTGGTAATTGTTTTAGTCATGTCGGTCTTAGTGGGAGCTCTGCACAGTGATTAATTACTTTGGCATCTGTTTGGATGTGTGTGCATCCATATGCATGTCCACACATTATATTAAGGTCAGTGTTAAAGTTTTTACAGATTAAGCTCAGTGGTGAAGCTTTTACTTTCCAGTTAAATAAAAGGACTCAACAAAATGTGAATCCCTTGTAAATGCAATAGTTCCAAATTCCTGTTGCTCTCTAAAGACTGCTTTTGACTGGTAAATGAAATAGTCGTGAATGCGTTTCCAGTTGCATTCTAAAAATGACTGTATTTCTGATTGGTAAATGGAATAGACCTAAATGTGTGTTGCTTTCAAAAGACTAGCTTTTATCGGTAAATGGAATAGTCCTGAATGCATTTCCTGTTGCTTTCTAAAAAAGGCTGGATTTTTGATTGGTAAATGGAATAGACCTAAATGCATGTTGCTTTCAAAAGACTAGTTTTGATTGGTAAATGGAATAGTCCTAATGCATGTTGCTTTTAAAAGACTAGTTTTCATTGGTAAATGGAATAGTCCTAAATACATGTTGCTCTGTAAAGACTAGTTTTGATTGGTAAATGGAATAGACCTAAATGCATATTGCTTTCAAAAGATGAGTTTTGATTCATAAATGGAATAGTCTTGAATGCATTTCTTGTTGCTTTCAAAAAAGACTATTTCTAATTGGTAAATGATATAGTCTTCAATACCTCTTGCTTTCTACAGACTGTGTAAATGGTAAATGAATAGTACCAATTGCATGTTGCTTTCTAAAGACTGTATTTTTTACTGGTACAGTGCAATAACCTTGCATGTTGCTTTTTAAAGACTTTATTATTTTATTGCTTTATATGTTTTAATTTCAGAGTGTTTTTCTTGGATGTTCCTAATGATTCAGTTATAGAGAGATTATGCAGCCGTGCCACAGACCCTGTCACTGGCGAGAGGTATCACACCTTGTATAATCCACCACGTACAAAAGAAGTCAAGGATAGACTACAGAGACATCCAAGTGACTCAGAAGACAAAGTCAGACACAGGCTTGCACAGTATCATGCATACGTTGAAGAAATTGCTGACTTTTTCAGTGAAGCACAGCACATAAATGCTGACCAAGATCCTCATACTGTATTTGAATGCCTGGAAAGCATGATAGTTAATCTACTCCCAAAACGTTTTAACTAAGCAAGTGGAGTTGTTTTTTAATGAAAAAAGTTTATGCCACACTGTAATCTGTGATACAATTTTTATTCAACTTTATGAGTTGCATTTAAAGATTAAATTAAAGATAATGTATTGACTTTGGGCACACACTTATTATAATTTAACAAATTTATCTTCTAAGGATTATATACATGGAACCATTTAATAATCATCAAAATAAACAGCTGTTTGAGCAGTTACATTAAGAATGTATTGCTGGTTAAGCCATTTAATATAAATGTGAAGTAAAGAATCAAGTCTAAATTTCCTTCCCATCCATAGAAAATGTCAATGTACACATAACATATGTACCTAAGAAAATGTGAAAGAAAAATGGGATAAGACTTATTTGTAACCTGTTCTAAGTATAGATAAAAACATTTCGTTGTTTTTATAAAACACTCTTTACTGTGGTTATATTATGTTTATCACACATCATCAAGGAATCCATACTAACAGCATACCACCAATCAGCTCAGTCATGACTGGCTTCAGCAGGTGACAGGTCATATCAGAAAGGGCAACAGTGATAGATTTTATTCAAGTCCAAAAATATAGCATCAAGACTTCCTAGCTGATAACACTTCCCTTTAGGGTTATAAGAGACTAGAATAAATCTGATTTCTGAGGCTCTCTCTCTCAAATATTTTATACAAAATGAAATGCTCTCCATCTGGGCCTTCTGTTAACTGTTTTCCAAAAATTGCATTATTTTGATCTCCAAGTGCAAACTGTACAGATCCAGATCTGCCATTACATAATGCACCAGCAGCTTTATGTCTATCAAGTTTGTTAGGAGTAATCAGTAGAACAAACAACATAGACCCTAATCTGTTGATACATTATGTGATGCTGATTAGACCTATGTTTTTTGCAGTTGACCTTGACATATAAGTGCTGATCCAGTCAAACATACCTGGGACCCAGGGAAGGAAGTTTTGTTGTGGGGTACTCACCCATAGGTGCAATTTAGAATTTTCTTATCATTTTAATAGCAACTTTATGAAATTGAAAATACCCTGGCATATATTTGTCTAAAAAAAAACTACCTTCCCTAATTTTTTTATATAGATTTTAACCTTTATTTTCATCACAAGAATTATGCATAAACAATCTTGAAAGCAGAGTGCCATGTTGGACAAACTTTGTCCAATCACTGGGCAATGAAATATGGATTGACATTTAAAACAAACTATTGTCCAATAAATGCAGTAGCAAAATATTCCATGTACACTTATATCCCGTTTCACCCTCGTCCAAAATGGATCTATGGTTATCAAGATTCGTTGATGGACCTCTGTATTAACATACTGTTCGTGCAGTGTTCTCTGGCATATAGTTAAATTTATGGGCAAATGGTCATATATCTCTTGTGAGTCTAAACAATCCAGAAATTTCCACTGTTCTTCCAGAGAGAGTGAAGAGTCAATTTAATTACTGAATAGAGTGGTAAAAGACTCCATTAATTAATGCATCCATTAGACCTGTATCATTCCAATAACCCTGTTCTTCCAAAAGTCTTAGGAAAAATGCTGCTAAAGAGGACTGGTTTTGTAATGTTTTAATTATTTACTTGACTTTTCTGAATTTAATACCTTAGCACAGACTATTGTATTATTAGCAGGTGATTGTTTTAATGGGATTTGACTACATTATTTAATAATTGCATATAATTTGCAGCAAAGCATGGATGGACTTAATTAAATGATTATTTTAGTAATTAGTATTCATTATTTTATGTTTCATTGAAGTTTTATTTCTCATTTCCATAGAATTCATACAATGAAATAGTTTATAACACATTTACTTCATGTTATATCTGCATTAAAACATGGTAATAATCTACTGCAATTTGTCATGAGTCATTAATACAAATCCTTGCCATTTTGATATCTCTCTTTTGTAAAAGGAGCTTCATTCTTTCATCTTAGTTTTCAAATTTTGTTTCTTTTTTCCAAAGTGTCCTTTCTAGTTTTCAAAGTATATTTAGTCTCCATGTGTTTGAAAAATTTTAGAAAATAAAATTCTAATGTTACAGAGAAAATAAAACTCCAACAAATCTAAAACTGTAATTTTTCTTTCCATTTAAAAGTCAAATATTTTGCAGCAACGAAATCCATAAATTACAATTTTTTAAAACTGGATTGCAAAACAGTTCTGGCTTAATATGGATTAATGGTGTCTGTCCATTTGTATGTTAGTATTTAGGATTTACCTTTAGGTCAGGGGCCCCAAGTGGCTGAGTGGTCTAAAGCGATCTCCATTATGGATCACTGCTATCTCACCTCTGCCTGCGTAGGTTCAAGTCTCGGATTCAGCCAGTGTGGGTATGTGAGAACGCTTGCCAGTAGCTTCTCAAGGGTTGGTGGTTCTTTCCGGGGTTTTCCTGGTTCTTCCTCCACCATTAATACTGGCCGCCATGTATAGCCTATTGTGTGCTGAAAAATGGCGTTAAACCCTACAACAACAACAACAACAACCTTTAGGTCATTTTCTCCAACACTTGTGCTGAGCTCAGTCACATGACTTGGTATGTAAATGTGACACTAAAGCCAACATAAAACTAGGTCATTGTGACCTCTATTATATAGTTCATTGATTTGTGAAAACCTTTTTGTTGAGTTCATTTTCACTATGTTAGGGTTTATGTTTCTCAGACACTATTGTTCCTAGAGTCATATAAGCTGATATTTATGTGTCATTTGGAGTACTACACAGATCAGTGAAAATTAGCGCACTCTGACTTATTTCAGTACATAGATTTATTAACTTTTGCAGTTAGCTCATTTTCTAAGGCACCACTAAAAATGGAGTCAGATGATTTGGTATGCAAATATGTCGCGAGTTTTACAGCCATTAATGAAAACTAGGTCACTGTATCCTGTATTTCATGATTCACTGAGTTTTGCTTTGTTAATATTGGATTGAGCTCATTTGCTCAAGATTAGGTTTTATGTTTAGACCATTTCTCACACTATTGTTCATAGGCACATACAAGTGGTATTAAGATGTGTCTCTTCTTGGTTCAAATAAACAAAATAATTTGCAAAGATTGCTACCTCATTAATAAAATGAATTTAAAATATTTTCGTCTTGCAGTTTGACCATACTGCCATTGGTGGTTCTGCTGCTTGAGAAAATGTTTAAAACTATGTTGGGATGTGGATAACTCTTGTATTTGATAAAAGATTTTGTGTTAATTTTGCTGTTACATATAAGATCATGCTAGCAAAACATACAAAAGTTTGTAAAATCACTGTTAATGTCATCAGATCCTCAAATACATGCATGTAGTCTGTGAATTCTCAATAAGCTGATATTTCTGTAATAACATAAGCAAATTTTCAGGCTATGATGCTGACAGCATGAACCAATATATCTCATTAGTTGCTCTCCAGCCTTTATGGGATGTAGCCTTCCATAACCTTGACATGTGACCTTCTGACACTTAGCCTTTGATAACCAGATCTTTATCTAGGCATATTAATTTTACTGCCTTGCCTTGATATATATCTGGGGTACATGGTATATAACATACCATTATTAAGACCTCGCTCAAAGGTCATAATACCCTACGTTAGGGAGAATATTACAGCAAAGGCAACCATCTCAGTGATGTTTTTTCTAGATGTCTGTAATGTCATGCCCCTACCTTGAGTAAAACTTACATCATGGGACAATGTAAATGTAAATTTTGAAATACTTGAGACATGACACTTTACCCAGCTCTGGGATTTTAAGTATATGATAAAAAATCAACTGGCCTCAAAATGCCAAACACAAAAGTTAACTCAAACTCAAGGCACCATGATGATTCTTTCTCTTTTTATAATTGTAAAATTTCTTGAGTCATGTTAAGCACAAAATATGGAAGTTAATTCTTAAATTTTGATGCTTCTGTCTCAGTTCCTGGTAAATTTAATAGGGCCGTGCATCCAGATGCAGGAACCTATAGTACAATTCATGTAGGTTATGAGGTGTTCTGAACCTGATTACACATATACTTAAATGGCAATTAATCATTTTATTTGGATCCACATACCGCCATATATAAGTCATTATTTACACCCCCAAGAAAAAAGGGCGAATGTTAACTTACATGCACAATTTTCGAAGGGATCAAGCTAATGGTGTGTTCTAGTACAAACCAGTTTTAATGTCATGCTCTTTGCTGTCACAAAGAAAGCAGTGTGTGTTGAAAGCAAATTATTATTGGTCACCACAGACCCAATGTCCTCTTTTCTTAACCCGGTTTAGTACATGGCAACCATTGCAAAATTCCATAGTGATCTGTAATTTTCAACTGGAAGTTTTTCGATGACATTTAAGGTGCAAAGCATTCAACAATCAGGATTTGAATAGACTTTGGTTAAACTATTTTAGCATTAAATTTTAGAACAATTACTATTTGAGAAAATCGCCTACACACATTGACAAATACTTTAATAGAAATTACCTTTCCCTTCTCTCTGTTCACACTTGTAACAACCAAATTTCAGCCACATTTACACATAACTGGATACTATTTGATATGGTACTTAACAGATGTGCCTATTTTCATGCCCAGTTTTGACAGAGTTGTTGCCCTTGCCTCACATTTGTAACTGGCTAAGGCAGATCCTTGTAACCAGCATAGTTCAGGAATCATTCAACAATATGCTGATTCAGTTTCGAATGCTGTCTTGATGACCTAGCCATGGCAGCCATAATAGACATAAGATCAACATCATTTTCATTTAGGACCAACTAGACCATGGGATGAAAGTGTGTGCATGTAAAGTTTCATGGTAAACCTTCAAGTAGTTTAGGTGAAGTAGCGGAAATAAATTTGTGGTAAATGACATATGGACAACAGACCATTCCATAAGATCTTCTGGTCTATGATCAGAAGTCTATAGACAGAAATGTGTGTATCATAAGTGAAGTTCAAGCCCTTACACATATTTTAAATTTCAATATGTAAATGGTGGGGTTGATTTGGGTTTACAAGTATACAGTGAAGTCTTGCCTGTGGTGTGCATTGGAAGACTGCAAGCCCTGCATGCCATTTTTCACTTTTTGATCTTAAGAGCTTAAGTTTTAAACAGCTAAAAGTTAACACTTTTTTTTCATTTCCTTTGATATTTTAAAAATGCTCATATTTAACTCCATTAACTTTATATTGTCAGAATCATGCAATATTTTTCCATATTGCATGGCTTCATATTGCATGATGTGCATCTGAAAAAGAAAAGTGTATTAGGAACTACTTTGTAAACAAACCATGTACACTCATGTAGCAGATGCTTTAGGTTTTAGTTTATTACATTTGTTTGTGGATGAACTAAAGCAGCTGTTTTGTCTATTTTAAAATAGAGATGATAAAATGAACAACCCGGACGAGTTTACTCAGTCACAAATGAAACTTTCAAACAAGCACACAAGTGAATGTGATATGTGCAATGTCCACAAGAAACATGAGGTGCAGTGTTGAAAATATCACTGATCATTTAGTAATTTTTCATATTTAAAAATAATAATGTGGTACGTACAAAAAAGTTCAACACTTTCTAATTACATGTATTATGCTAAAAAAAGCCACATGCAATTTAATTCACTGCATAATTCCCTCAATTCCCTTCAACAGTAACCTAATTGGAAAGAGGGAAGGACACAAGTTACAATGTATGTTCCTTTTTCATTATTACTTGTGTACATGAAACATCATGTTATCTCATCATCACAATGACATGTCACCCCATCTTACCAGCCAATCATACTCTGGGACATATTATGTTACCCAATCTTATCAACCAATCATACTCTGTGACATATTATGTCACCCCATCTTATCAGCCAATCATACTCTGGGACATATTATGCTACCCCATCTTATCAGCCAGTCATACTCTGGGACATAATATGTTACCCCATCTTATCAGCCAATCACATTCTGAGATCTATTATGTTACCCCATCTTATCAGCAAATCAAACACGGACATATTTTGTTACCCTAATTTTTCAGCCAATCAAACTCTGGGACATATTATGTTAGCCCATCTTATCAGCCAATCAGACTGGAACATATTATGTTACCCCATCTTATCAGCAAATCAAACTCTGGGACATATTAAGTTACCCCATATTATCAGCCAATCAAACACTGGGAAAACCTCAAACAGGTGTTACAATTAAATAAAAGCATTTTTAAATTAAACCATAACTTTGTTTGGCAAAAATCGCGTGAAGTCCTGTGAAAATCTAGCTGAATGAGAGACTTCTTTCTATGATTTTGTGGTGCATTTTGATCTGAACAAACAATGATTAGAGTAGTGTGTACATTACATACAAGTTAATATATATCAACGAAACAATCAGAAAAGCAGGGTTGTATACCAGTAAGCATTTATAAGCATTAAAAGTTTCTACAGTAGGGCTCTGTACATAACATTAAATATCAATGCAGATTTAAAAACAAACAAGTCCTGAAATCATTATTATTAATCTTTACTACATAGACTGGCCACAAAAATACAAAGACATATAACCAAGAGACAAAAAACAATGTTAAGAAAATTTAATAGCTAGGAATAAGTACATAGCACAGGGATGCATTGAAATGACCTATGTGCATACATGTAATTCTCTTAGCAGTAGGACAAAAACATTGTTCAAAAGCCATTAACTGACCTTCCATTTTACATTTGAAATCGACCACTTTTAAAAATTAATTTTTAATGTTTTTTGTATAAAAAAATTTTTTTATGCATTATATCCACACATTTTAGAACTGAAAATCTACTAATCTGACGTCCTGGTTCTGTCAACCGAGGTTACAGATGTTCATAAAAAATACATTATTCAAGAACAAAAAATATTATTGTACAAAAGCTGTATACAAATATCATTCACAAGAAAAGGATATATCTATATAAAATATACATGCTTGTTAAAAAATAAATTTGTACATCAATATTTGCAAAATTTACCCTAAAAATTAAATATAGATAAACCAGTTCCACAACTGTTAACATGTGACTCAAACAGTGTTTGTTTTACTCTGCTGTAAAAATTGAACTATTGCTTCTTTTGTACAAGAAATGCAGATCCACAACAAATACTGCATTTTACTTGATTATAAGTCAAATCCATGCTCAAACTACACAAATCAAGATCTGTCTTCACATAATATGCTGGTATGTCATGGTCTGTGTTGTCTCCACTTGGACTTGAATTACAATCGACTATACGGTATCAGAGGACATTTCATACAAGGCTATTCCAAATGAAATATATTGTGATGAAAGCAGTTTATAATTCTATGCCACATATATTTGGGCCATACATGTTAGCACTATTTCCACCTCAGATTAATGGATGGTGTAGACATTCAGTCTGGATCACAGGTTTCATCTGGAAACTGTGTTTCTTAAAAAGGACCAGATGATATGAACTGAAATTTTTACCATTAACACCCTTCCACTTCACATTTATTATATCAATATCACATCTTAATTTTGCATGATATCCTAAGTAGAGATAATCATTTCTGGACCCTGCTTTAATTTTTTATCAGCTGATAAACCTGGTGAGTCTCAGTTATGAAATATGTCTCAATAATATATACCCGAGTGTAGATATTCACTTCATATAATTTATTCTTAGTTTAAATAACTGGGTACTAATATTTTTGGGTATATGCAAGACACTTACAAGTTGTATTTTGTTTTCAAGTCCAAATGTTTACCCCTTTCTCCATCACTGAGTAATGATACTA
This sequence comes from Sinohyriopsis cumingii, assembly GCA_028554795.2. Lineage (NCBI taxonomy): Eukaryota > Metazoa > Mollusca > Bivalvia > Unionida > Unionidae > Sinohyriopsis > Sinohyriopsis cumingii. Next base: position 909,714 of record JAPYKE020000208.1, read on the forward strand.
ACATTTTTATCTTCCCTCTTCTCTCATCAGTTCAAGACTTAATAGCAATGATTCATTTTTAACTTGAAGACTTTCTCAATTATTAACTGTATTCCTGCCGACATTTTGCATCAGTTAATAATGAGATAAAATGATATCCTGGCATTATTAACATCCCTGAGTCAAGATACTTTATCTTTTCTATTTTACATCTTCAACAAATGCTGCGGTGTTAAATTAACACAGGAGTCTAATTCTGCTCTTCAATAAGGTAATATATATAATAAGCATATCTAAGTTCTTTGTCTTACCCTATATTTCATCATGCTGTTGAGGAGGTGATTTTTCGGAATCCCTGAGTTAATGTTTCTAATGTAAGAATTGTTATGTCCCTTATCACTTGAAATCTCTTGTCAGGACACATTTAACAATACTTGAACTGCTCCAAATTAATTATCAGATTACTTGCCCAATAGGACAAAGTCTCATAGGATCTATGTGTCCTGACCTATTCAATCATTACTGGCCTGACCTATTTATTATTTGTCCTGACCTTTCTTTACTTGCCCTGACCTGATCATTACTTGCCAAGACATATTTCAGGACAAAAATGAAATGAAAAGAAGCAAATCTTTGATGCAGGATTAAATTAATAATGGCCATGTCTTAATATATTACAGTAAGATCAGTTCTATCAGCAAAACTGTATCTTACTCTGAACTTAAACTGAAAAACTGACATGATGTTGTAACTGATTGGAAATTATTGCAAAAATAACAAAAGTCTTGTTCCACTAAAAACCAGAGCCATAGCTACTGCTACTATTTTATGTGTGCTTTCTGAATTAGACATGAAATCTGGCCTCTTTCTTTCTTGTCCAAATCTGCTTTGGTAGAAACTCATTTCTACACTGGTCCCTTTCACATTTCTCTCAAGTCAGAAACTAATCAACAAATCTTTTCATTCTGATCACAATATTTCTTATTGTCTGACAACAAAAACCCACGTGGAAGCAATCAAATTTGATATTTCACTTATGTGTTCAACCAACACATGTAAAAAGTTGTACATCAGCTGTACATAATGTCGCACAATAAGGTTGCTGAAGATTTCACAAACTCAATAGTTAAAATATATGCATATAAATACTAAAAAATGTTTATAGAAATGTTAATCGAAATGACAAGTTCAAAAAGTTTAATATCCCATATGAAATGAATACTTATTATTTTGCTAGTTTCATATGCATCTGTAAAAGATGAAGACGTTTGGAAGCATGGATTTACATACAGAATGGCCTTTGTGCAGATGGGATATTTCTGCAAAGGCATTGAAATTATTATGAACTGTACATGAGCAAAGCATGGATTTACATACAGAATGGTCTTTGTGCAGATGGGACATTTCTCCAAAGGCACTGAAATTACTATGAACTGTACATGAGCAAAATGGTATGAAGTAAAACTCAATTTTACTGCATGATCTGTGTAGTAACTTCCACAATGTTTTCCCTGAATTATGCTAATCAGTAATACTAACAATACTAAAATCAATTGATCAATAGTCCTGGCTATACAAGTTTCAAGCTCTTTTAGCTTTTCACCAGCTGCAAACAAATCAGCAACTGTTAATGTCAAGCCCTGATTTAAGTAATTATGTGTGTTTCTTAACTCTCGACTATCCAATCTGGAGATGGAAGGCACATTATTTCATTAATGGTGTTTGGAATAATCAAGATTTTTTAAAAGGTTTCAAACACACTGAATAGTATATAAAAAAATATATTAAAAAAATTGATCGACAGTGTAGTCTTAGAAAAAAATCGCCTTCCTATTCTGGAATAAAGCTTATGTAAAACATTTTTTTAAGTGATTCTACTGTTTCTAAAAGAAATGGAAACTGTATGTAGACAAGAACTACATATCCATATTACATTCAAATTGACACTGTATGAAGACATGCTCTACATATGCATATCACTTTTAGAAATAGACTGTATGTAGACAAGCCCTATATATGCATCTCAGATTTAAATTGACAGTGTAGACATGCTCTACATAATCATATCACATTAAAATTGGCACTGTATGTAGATGTGCTCTATATATGCATAGCACACTAAAATTTACACTGTATGTAGACATGTTCTATATAGGTGTAACCCATTTAAATCAATGCTGTTGTTGTTGTTGTTGTGGGGTTTAACGCCATTTTTCAGCACGATAGGCTATACATGGCGGCCAGTATTAATGGTGGAGGAAGAACCCGGAAAACCCCGGAAAGAACCACCGACCCACGAGAAGCTACTGGCAAGCTTTCTCACATGCCCACATTGGCTGAATCTTAGACTCGAACCGCCGCAGACAGAGGTGAGATGGCAGTGATCCGTAACGAAGAGCGCTTTAGACCACTCGGCCACTCGGGGCCCCAAATCAATGCTGTATGTGGACATACTCTATATATGTATAACACATTTATAAGGACACTATATGCAGACAAGCCCTATATATGAATATCATATTAAATTTGACACTGTGTGTAGACACAGAGGTCTCGCTAGGATTTTAAAACTAGGAGACCAGGACTCCCATTTTGGTAAAAATAGGAGTCCTACCATCAAAAGTTGCAGTCCCTTCTTTCCTACAGAATCAACACACACGTGAGTGCATCTATTTTTAGATGGAGAGGTTTTCATAATGTAATCACTCACTATAATATAGCTTCATTACAACAGTCCATTTAAAGTTTTGTACATTTATTGTTTATTTATTTGTATACGTACTTGTAGTAATTTTAGGCAAATAAATAGCATTTGATTTGCTGTTTTTCCCCGTATTTTTGCAAATACGTGTTAAGTCAGAAAACAGCGTAGACCTTAAAGTGCATCTCGCGAATTCCACAACATAGCATTGTCCCATATGTTTCTGACCTATATAATTTGCATTTTAAAGTTAAATCTTTAATAAAATAACACCTAGGCTTTGGTTGCAATGATTTGTAAATTTTTTCTGAATATATCTGCCCGATGATTTAAGGAAATAGACAATCTAATAAACTGGTACATCCCAGACTTAGCGAAGTCCACCATCATTTCCCGTTAGGCCTACTGGTTCACTTACAGCTTAAAACTAATTTTATGATGAAATAGTGTATTAAGAGACAGTTAATATACATCCAGATCACCAATTCGGATCTTAAAACACAAGTCTGTATGTTTTATCATCAAAGGATAGCATGCAGGAAATTGATAGTTGCTACCTTACTCTGAAAAGGGTTAATGGTCAATCAGCTATCAAAATATAATGCTTGTGAATGGGCAAGAGTTTGTTTGTCAACGTAATTGATATAAAAACTAGGCCTAGCTACTGATGCCTTGATGAATACATTTCGCTACAACACTAGAGCTAACTGGGCTAAGGCGATGGGGAGCAGGACATTACCCCCCTGTTAATTGCCCCTCTGCAACTACCCCCCTATTAATTACCCACCCCCCCCGGTATATTACCCCCCTGCCATTACCCCTCCGCATATTACCCACTAGCCATTAGCATCATTTAGACATACAGATACAAAATCGAACTAAAGCAAATACGACAAATTTAATTAAAGTGTACACAAACACAATCTGATAATCTGTGCTCAATCTATACTATTGTCTTCAGCTCACTGAATAAAATTCGAGCAGAAATAGTTTCTAATTAAGTGTACACAAACACAATCTGATTAGAGTATTGGCTTCACAAGAATAAAAATGATTTTAGCAGTTTAATCTGTGGTTCATCTATACAATTGTGTTGGCTTCACCTCACTGAATATACTTCGAGCAGAAATGGTTTCTAATTAAGTGTACACAAATATAATTTGATAAGGGTATTGGCTTCACCTCATTGAATATTCTTCAAGCAAAAATTATTTCTATGCGCATGCTCCAGAAAAACTATATATATATATATATATATATATATATATATATATATATATATATATATATATATATACGTTCTTAAAAATATATATCACCAGAAATATTTTTACCATGGATAAAGTTCAGAGTATACGTGTAAAGCAAAAAATTATGCACAATGGATATGTCTATGTAAAGCAGAAAGATTTAGTGGCAGGTGTAATCAGTTACGAATGTGAAAAGCGACAAGGAAATTTATTAGGAGTATCTGAATGTAAAGCAAAGATCAAAGTTATAAATGATGTTGTAGTAGATCTCTGCATGAACATACACATGCACCAGATTCAGCACGATGTGAAGTTCTGCAAGTTAGACAAAACATTACAAAAAGAGCAGTGGAAACAGAAGAAACACTCAACAGATTCTTGGCCGGGAAATGCAGAATCTAAGTGAAGGAGCATCAGTACAAATGGTTCCTATACAACATCTTCGTCATCAGGTCCGATGAAAGCAACAAGTTATTCATGCTCCACAGCCTCTTCCAACTGATAGAGCAACCATTGAACTGCCTGAGGTATACAAGAAACTTCCAAATGGTGAGAATTTCTTGTTATTTGATAGCGGTGTAGGAGATATAAACAGAATTTTAATCTTTGGGACTGATAAAACGTCATCATTATTAGCACAATCTCCTAATTGGTTCATGGATGGAACTTTTGCTATTATGCCTGAGCTTTTCTTTCAATTATATACGGTGCATGCACTCATCGGTGGTGATGTCATTTCTTGCCTCTACTGCTTGCTCCCAAATAAAACTATGGAAACTTATCAACGTCTTTTCATGGAGATAAAGGAACTAATTCTAAATGCTCAGCCTGCAACAGTTATGATGGATTATGAAAAAGCAGCCATGAATTCTGTTGCAGAATGCTATGCAGGGATAAATGTATTTATCATTTTTCTCAGAGCATATACTGAAAAGTACAAGCTCTTGGATTTCAGGAAAGATATCAAGATGATTCAGAATTTGCAATGTCAGTTAGAATGGTAGCTGCTTTTGGCTTTTGTGCCACTTTCTTACACTGTGCAGGTTTTCGAAGAATTTCAAGAACTTACAGAAGATGACGACATGAATCAATTGTTAGATTATTTTGAAGATAACTACATTGGCAGAAGAAGACGTTGAAGCCGAGCTAATCCTGTCTTTGTTCCTCAAGTTTGGAGTGTACACATCCGTGTTCAAAATGAATTACCTCGCACCAACAACAGCATTGAAGGTTGGCATCAAAAAATGCAAGCTGTCGTTGCTGCTGACCATCCAAACATTTGGTGCTTTTTGACAATCCTTCAAAGAGAGCAATCATTCCTGAACGTGATAATTTCTCAGCAACTTGGAAGACATCCAGCGGAACCAATTCGAAAGAAATATCGTGACTGCAATGCTCAGATTATGAACATTGTTAATGACTTTGCTAATAGAGAGCACTTAGAGTACTTGCGAGGGATTGCACACAACATTCAGCTGTAATCTTATAAATATAACATATTTTATGGTAATATAACATTATGATATGATGATTTTACTATTGAATATTCCAGGACAAGTATATGTTTTCAAGGCTGAGATTCATTTACTAAAATAAAAATTTAAAATAAATTCTTTTGAAATTTATTTTAATTTATTATTTACTCTTGGGATATAACAATTATATGGGGGGGGGGGGGTAATGGCAGGGGGGTAATATACCGGGGGGGTAATTGATAGGGGGGTAATGGCAGGGGGGTAGTTGCAGGGGGTAATATACCGGGGGGGAATTTAAAAAAAAAAAATGATATGGTCAGTCAATGTACCTCTTAAATAATCACAGGGCAAAGCCGTTTTCACTTTCCTAACAGAAGAAGGTGACGTTTACATTTTTTAGTGACTTGACACCCACTTACAAATGGCATTTTGTCTAAGACTCAATGTGTCTTGATTCTGAGGTCACGTGCACTGCTTATTCCGATACATTCGGAAATGAACACAATAACGAAAGCTAAAGTTGTTTATTTGATGTACTTTTATAAATGACCACATGTACATCTCTGGCTCTTTCTGCCTCTGAATTCAATCACTGTAAATATCAGTACATTTTTCCCACCCTGCCGCCAGTCAAAGCCTTTGAACGTGCCGCCCAGCTATTACATCATGTTCTTTTTTATGTACTCTTATAAAATGGCAACATGTATGTACATCAAGGGGTCTTTCAGTCACTGAATTCTGTCGTTGTAAATATCAGCACAGCTAACTGATCAACACATTTTCCCACAAAGCAGGTTGCTGAAGCAGGACTGGCAAGTCTTTGAATTTTTCTGCACACCTATCACATGTGTACGGAGGACTCCCGCCTCAGTGATTGTATGCGTCCCAGATTAAAAATTGGTGTCCAAATATGCATAATTAAGCGTTTCCGAGATCTCTGAGACATGCTCTACATATGCATATCTAAACAGATGCAGCATGTAGACAGGATCTACATAATCATATCACTTTAAATTTGACAAGCATGTAGACATGCTCTACATATGCATAAACCATTTTTAAGGACACTGTAGGTAGACATGTTCTACATATGCATAACGCATTTATAAAGACACTGCATACAGACATGCTCTACATATGCATAACCCATTTATAAGGACATTGTATGTAGACATGCTCTATATATGCATAACCCATTTATAAAGACAATGATTATAGACATGCTCTACATATGCATAACCCATTTATAAAGACAATGATTGTAGACATGCTCTACATATGCATAACCCATTTATAAAGACAATGATTGTAGACATGCTCTACATATGCATAACCCATTTATAAGGACACTGCATGTAGACATGCTCAACATATGCATAACCCATTTATAAAGACAATGATTACAGACATGCTCTACATATGCATAACCCATTTATAAGGACACTGTATATAGACATGCTCTACATTTGTATAACCCATTTATAAGGACAATGTATATAGACATGTTCTACATATGCATAACACATTTAAATAGACAATGTATTCTGATTCTATGTCAATATTAGTTGGTACAGGATATCATAGTGTGTTTGATTTTCTGAGCAATGCTTTATCTGTGAACATATGACCTGCTAACAGACGTTAAAATAGTTAATCATTCTGAGTCACTGCAGTTTAAAATGTCTTCCCGTAACTTGTCTATTTCTTGCCTGTTTCTATACTCCCGTTTGAATCCTCTTGGAATGGCACGACATGAGGTAAGATTTAGATACTGTAGATCCTTGCACAGCTCTAGGGTGGATCTGAGATAACAAATTGAGGAAATTGTCAATTTCCTTATCTATTTCTCCTCTATTTTTAAACATAAGCATGAAAATGATATCTTAAAATGATGCATTTGGAACAAAATAAAATATTTGTTAGTGTACCATCAGCAACCTACATGTACTATATATGCATATCACGATAAGAAAAATTTATAATATAATTCCAAAATATACAAGAAAAACATTTTAGTTTAAGAGCTAACATTAAAAGGTTTTGAAAACAAAAACATTTTCTGCATCCTCACCCTCCTTAATATCCCAAGTCTACACTTCATACTTGCATACAATTTCTCTTGAATTTTATTGCTGAAACTTTTTGCAGATAATTTCTTCAATCTTTCTCAATGAAGAACTACAGATAGAGGCCAAATACATATCCTTTAAGCAAAAACAATCTATACAAATTTGTGGATTAAGGAGTAAAAAGTGTCAATGACTAAATAGGAAAATGGCAATTCATGGTTTATTTAAAAATAACATATCAATTATTCAAAAATTAAAACTAAATATACAAAATATTAAAAATGTTCAGTTGTACATCAGTGAATAGCTGGATATTAGAAAGCATGAACAAACTAAATGGCTGAGCTAAAAAGAATCATACAAAACCTGAATTAATAAATAACTAAAGTGATAAATAATTATAATTAAAAAACAACAAAATTTTCTCTGTTGTGTCCATTGATATTTTGGTTCACTGAAGTGTTGTACGTTTACTAATTTCCCTGTCATGTGTCAATGAGCAAGAGCTAAAGAAAGGGAAGTTGCCATTAATCAAATAATTTGTTAGTATATCCACGTATGTGCTTAAATCATATATGATTACAAACGTTATTAAGGTAATTCAGACTGCTCCGGTGGCCAAGTGGTTAGAGCATCTGCCTCGGATGTGGGAGGTTGTGGGGTTGATCCCCAGTCTAGTTATACCAAAGATTACAAACATGGTACTAACAGATGCCTTGGTTGGAGCTCAGCATTAAGAGACTAGAGTTAGGACTGGTCAGCCTAGTGTCATGAAAATGTGACTGGGTGGGACATCATGCTACATGTCTCCAACATGATGACCCAGTGCTAGGCATCACTATAAACTGCCACACTGCAGACATTGTAACAATATGACTGAAAATTTGTTAAAGCTATGTTAAAAATCCAAATCACACACACACATAGGTAATTCATGTTTTATGAAGACATTTTAAACACAAGAATATAAAAGCATTAGGTTGTAAATTATTGAAACCAATAACTGTGCACTCCAAATCAATGAAAACAGTGATTTCCAAATTTCCATTCCTACCCAGCACTTTATCATTATCATATCAGATTCATGGTGACACCTTACAGTAAAATATGACCAATGATATAATATGCATTATAAATCATTAAAGTAAACTGCTCTAGTTAGATCCATTTCAGATATTTGTAACTGTTGTGCATCTGAGAATTTTCTGTGTAATGTTTCCATACCACAGAAAAACAAAACTTCCAATTATTTTTGTCTTTTCTATACCATTTGATACAGTGACAATGGAGCAACAAATCATTTGAAAATTTTAATAGAATGTTTGTTTTTTTATGATTATTTGAAACCAAGCTCTGGTAGTGGTATTAAATACCTACATGATTTCATGTACAATACTTACTTGACTGGCAACAAGCTGACAGGTGTTCCAGCAATATTCAGTCTCTGCAGAGGGGAATCACCTTCACCTTGTGTAATAGCATACAGGCCAAGGTCAAGGATTTCACCATGGAAACTGTTCCAAGAAAGATCCACTTCCAAAAGACTGTGCTTCCACTATATTATTAAGAAGACAACAGAGTTTAGTAAGCTTTGTACTGATAATACATAGTCTACGATGTTTAATCATTTGTTGGAATATGAATGAAAGGGATAATTCAATACAACCTAGCAAAGGTTGAAACTGGTGGGATCAAGATTTTTTGACCATTTAAGAAATCCGGATTGCAGAACAGCTGGTTTAGGGAAGTTTCACTATACATGGTTTGCTACAGTATATTTAAGTGCTTGCTGTTGACATAAATTAAGCAACTGAAGGTTAAAACTGAGGATTTCAATTCTTCTCTAAGTATTCTTGCAAACTTAACAAATGGCCCAAGTGGGCATAAGACCACTCATCTGTCTGATATCTGCTTAAAAGCAAAATGCAAGAGCAGTAGGCTAAGAAATCCAAGTTAGATTGATGCATTCTGTTAATATTTCTTCCAATGCTGTTGATCAATTATATTACGAAACCAGCTGTTTTGTGGTTTGTCTAGGTTTTGCACCTTCATCCATATTTGTAAATAACAATAGTGAAAGGGCAACACATGATAACTGATGGACAATGGACATACCATTGGCTGAGATAAGCTAATAAACCCGATGTATTATTGTTGTTCCTAATAATCACCATAATAGTTAAATAAGTTACAATTCAGGGTTAAAAAGCTAGGTCATTATATATGGATCTTGAAATAAACACACAAAAAGTTTTAGTTTGCCAGGATATTAAATCTTACTAGATATATGAGATTTATCTCTATAGCAGTTCATCCTATATGTAAAGTTTGATGTATTTGTAAAACAAAGACTTTTCATCAAGAAAAAATGCACTCTAGCATTACACGTGAATTCAACTTTTGAAGACAGCTTACTGAACATCAGCACAAAGAAGGCTGAAAACCCATACATTTTAAAATATCAGTTCACACTGTAATCTGAAAATAACCTAACATTAAGTGAAGACTTATTTTTGAGATCTTTTGTTATTATTATTTTCTGAGAGCTCTGTATTTGAAAGAGAGAAGAATTTTAGCATTAGTTGCAATAAAGCATTAATTTTCTGTGGAGAAGTGGATTCATTTTTACTTCTCAAATTTAGATACAGAAACACAAGTCTGAACCAGTATATTGTAAAGTTGGGTTCTGAAACACAGTAAATTTAGCCTCTTCTCCTGGCAGGTAACTAGCTGATAACTTGCTGCTGACAAAAGGTCAAGGAAAAACAGCTGACAGCTTTTAGCTAAATGGGAAAAAAACGTGATCAATTTCTCTTAGCTACCTCTCAGCTGGAAGTATACACTAAACAATTATTCAAGGTGAAAAATAAGTTGGGAATAAGAACGTAAAGCAAAGATCATTTCTTATTCTGCTGAAAGTTTAGAGTAAAGACTCATCACCTCACATTGTTCTATCTTCTGTCTGGCTCACATGTCTGGCAAAATTGTACTACAATTTCATGTCAGCCATTTTTAGTGTGCTTCAATATGGATGCAAGATATCTTGACTGAAATGGCATTTTATAATGGAAGTAACATCAGTAATTTTCATGGCAACTGTGACTTGAGAAGTATAATATTGTGTATTACTGTAAGGAAGGAGTGATTAGCATTGTCAGTCATTTTAAGGTCGCTAAACAATGACTTTCTGATGCAAAATCAGGTGACTTTTTCCTGATTTCTGTCTACTCTTTACCATAATTACAAACACAGCATCGATGTATAATGTCATGTTTGCTCAGCCCCAGTTCATAATTCATATATAAACTAAGGTATTATTACAAGCCATGGTTTGATGTCTAAACACTGCTGTAGGCTAGAGTTAATCTCTTATGCAAGGTTACAGTGACCAGAGAGAAGACCCGGCCTCTTGAATCGGCATAGGTATTAGATATTGCAACTTCCTACCTATGTGTTGTGGCGGCGGACATGTTCTAAATCCATCCCCACATGGACAGACAGCGAGAAGGACATTGTGCGCTAAGTCTGAGTGGATTGGGTCAAAGCTAACTAGCAAGTGAAAATTTAGTCTCGCCTAGGAAGATTGCTGAGCAATATAGGGTTACTCAGAGGAAGCCACTCGTAATTTGGGGGTAAAACTTAGGAGATTCTAAGGAAAGACAAAGCTTAGTAAAGGTCAGTAAGTTATTTGCTCGATTTCTGCAGAATATTATGGCATTGTAATTGTAATTATGTGTAGTAGGTATACTTAATTACTAGGATTGTTTAGTACATAGAATTACCTTGTAGTGATTAATTTACACGTGTATTTGAGAAATGAGCTTGAGTATTATGTACAGAATTATGTAGATTTTTAGCTTGTGGTCAGAATTAATTTTGTAATTCACTATTAGGTTACTTCGTAGTAAACGAGTGCATTTATTCATGTTATATGTTAGAATTTACACATGTTTGAATTGTGAATTTGGGAAAATGGTTGATGTGTGTAAGATTAGTTAACATGGATGTATGGATATATCAGAGCATGGATATTTGAATATTTGTGTACTTTGTGTGAGTTGTAGTGTAAAGAAATGCATCTGATTGCTGTGATATTGTTTAGTATAATGGAATTAGGAATATGTACTGATGTGACGCAATTTATTGATGTATGTATGAGAAGTAATTGATAGAGTGCTTTTATTACGTTGTTGTTTTACCATACAAGAACATATCAGTATTTCAATGTGAGTGAATGTGTGACCAAAGAAATTTAATAGCTATTATCTGACGATAGGATGGGTGAAGTGTGAGATGAGAAGGCTAGGGAAAATATTGTACCATCCTTATGTTTTCACAGGAAGTTTTTTGGCGGACAGAACTTCCGGTTCAGTTAAATCCTGAGTCTCTAAGAGGGAGACAGAAGTGAGACAGCAGAGCAGTTGGAGTGGACAATTCTAGTTGGTGAAGACAGTCGAGGAGGAGGAGGAGGAAAAGGAGTCAAGGAAGAGAAAGTGGAGAAGGTGAAGAAGGAATTTGGAGAAAGTTGAGAGGAAGAGAAGAAATTGGAGGAATAGAAGAGAAGAATACACAGATGAGTAGAACACAAGGACAGGTGGAAAGCTATCTCACACTCCTAATCAAATGATGCAATAGGCTATCACAGGGTCGAGCGGAAGGAGAGTACTTGGGAAACTTGAAGCACTTGACTATTGAATTATTATTAAATTGTTATTAGTTGAATTTCACTTTTTTGTATATTCAATCATTTAATCATCAGCATTGCTGACTGGGGATTCGGAGCTTTACATCTATCTTTCACTAATTTACTTCCAACCAAAATCAAGCCTGGGTGGGACTTTTATAATAATTTAAATAGAATACTAGGAGCACACTACCCCAACCATAACACACCTATCACAGTGGCACATAACAACCCAACACGTCACATATAACTTGTGGGATAAACAAGTGGACAGTACTCCAGAGTATGTGTCTGAGAAAGAGCGAGAGAGAGAGAGAGAGTCACAGATGCAACAGAAAAAAAGATGTAGTGAATGGCTAGCTGAGTGTTACTTTCCATATATGGGATTTGATTGCAATCTAATCTGCATGAGAAAATTTTACTTAGCAGATGGTTGATCATTAACCAGCAGCTAGTTAGGTGCCCATATAGCAGAAAGAATATATTTTTGTGTCAGTAATAATGCTGCTTGCAACTGCTATTTTACTGGTGTCTCCTAGAACTTGGCCCCAGTTTCACTAATATTCTCAATATTTTCCTCAAATTGAGATTCTTCATTTCTTTGCATATGATACCTCTGACAATATCAACATTTTTGTCTCAAGTGGAAGCAGATGAAAGGATGCGAAATCCTTCTGGGAAGCCTTTATAATCTTTAAGAGTTGAGGAATCCCTCAGATTGGAAAATTCTGAACACTTCTTAGAGATAAGGCAGTACTATTTTAAAGAATATTTTAACATTTTGTCAGAAATTAGTCCCTGATAAGAGCAAACAGTTTGGTGAGAAAATTATCAATACTAACCAAGCAAAAATAAAAATATTTGAACCTCAATTCTGAAGAAGAAATTTTGAGATGTTCAGAGAATCATCGGCCTGGTGTCTTACATTTGTCCATGTGTTGATGTATTCCCCATGTGTCTGACTTGCAAAAGCTTTAAAACTGTTGATAAAGATGACAATGCCCTCAATGCCAGAATGGTGATACATTTCTCACCATGCTAATGTGAACAAGATATATAATGCTGCTAGTGGTTATGGTGATGATGGTGGTGGTGGTGATGATGGTGATATTGGTGGTAATGATGGCCACAACGACAATATGTACCTTTTTGATTAGGTCCTGCAGCATATCAAACCTAGCTACAGCACAATTACTCATGTAGAGCCTCTCCAACCCCTCAATGGGAAGCTCTAACAGGGACACAATACAGCTGTACTGACTGATGCCACGCATGTCCAACAGTTTCAGGTTGTAAGACATCTTCAGTATTCTGAAACAGAAAAATGAGGCCCAAGTGCACATGATCACTCGACTCAAACAGCAATTTGCCAAGAAATATGGATTAGCATAATACCTACTGACGTTCAATATTTTATAAACATTTTAGTATGGCAGTTATATTGGATGGTGAATCAGAATCATTTGTGCCAGGATTCTTTCTGTGAAACTTGGTCAACTTCTGTTAAGAAGTCATTTAATAATGTTTCTTATTTTATTATAAAAACTGTACTAAACACTAACAAGATAGTTTGGAAAATACTTATTAATACACAGAAGTGAAACTGAAACACAGTTTGTATATACCCCAAACCTTCGTGCATATGTATATATCCAAAACCTTAAACTCAATACTTTTCTTTAACCTACTGTCTGTGTAAAGAAAGCAAATTTTTAGTAAATTGTGTTTCTCCGAGAATACTTACCCGATCACATTAACGTTAGGGATATAAGCCTGCTACCTCTCGAATCCAACCCTACTAAAAGACGAAAATTCGTCTTTTCGGTCTATCTCATATAGACCAAAGGGCAATAACTCTTGCCCCTTACCTCCCCTTGCCACCACCAGGTGTCACTAGTTTTTTTAAGCTGAGCGACATATATTATACGAGGATGCTCGCATAGCGGGGTGGTTGGGAGGGTTTTTAAGTAATGTGATCGGGTAAGTATTCTCGGAGAAACACAATTTACAAAAAATTTGCTTTCTCCTTCAAATACGTTCCCCGATCACATTAACGTTAGGAGAATAAGTAATAGGAGGAGGGAATGCTGAGCATCCTACCTCCACCCTGGGTACCTTCTAGGGAATGATGGCTGGATTCCCCATTTGAACGATAACCCGTTCTCCTAATTTCATCAGCAACACAGCCTAGGGTCACGTGATATGTGACCCCTATATATGGTTAAGAAGATAGTTATTGAAATCTTCTTACCTATGAAATTTCACTGGCGAATCCAGCGAAGCTGATAGGCTGTGCTGATTGTTTTAAATGGGTCTGGTGGTCATCTGGGCTGCCGACACCGGACCTACCAGATTCAAGGTTTGCCTCTGCGAAGCCAAATCTTTGAGATAAAAACTGGAGAAGGTTGACTGCATGCCAGCCAACAGCTTCTATTATATCTCGGATCGAAACATTGCATTTGAATGCCAGGCTCACCGAGATTGCTCTAATCTCATGAGCCGTAATCTTCATGAGGCGACTCTGATCTTGTGAGACCTCAGAGTACGCTGAGCGTATAACCCACTTCAGTCATGAAGCAAGGGCTTGAGGGGTGATATCCCGTTTACCAGCTTTGACCGGAAGAAAGAGGCGCTTATGTGTGTCCTGACATGCCTCTGTGCGTTTTAAATAGTGCTTGAGTGCACGAACAGGATCTTGCATGGCTGCTACTCTTGAATTATCTATGGAAGAGAGCGAGTGAATGACAATTCTTTGATTGCCAATGGATGGTTACCTATTTTTGGCTACAAAGCCAGGTTGCGTCAGGAGGACCACCGAACCATCTGATCTGAACTGAAGAAAGTTCGGGTCACTGGAAAGTGCATGTAACTCGCTCACCCTGCATGCTGAAGCTAAGGCTACCAAGAAACATGTTTTGTATGATAGTAGCTTTAACGAAGTGTGGCCTAAAGGTTCAAATTTGTCTGAATTGAGCCATGTTAAAACCCAGGACAGATTCCAATTTGGAAACAGGGTGAGGGATTTTGGTCGATTGAAATCAAAATTGGCTAAAAGATCTGATAGATCTTTGTTATGCCCAATGTCACATCTACCATGATGGTGGAATGTGTCTGATATCATGGAGCGGTAGCCTTTGATAGTAATTGGGGCCAACTGTTTCTCCTCGAAAAGCCAGAGAAAAAAGTTGGCCAGTTGAGGGATTGAGACACTCAAAGGGATGATGTTATTGGTATGGCACCAGTCCCTGAAAACATGCCACTTTCCCTCGTAAGCCTTCTGAGTGGAGGGCCTTCTTGCTCTTGAGATTCTCTCCACAATCGAAGGTTTAAATTGTTTGTCTCGCAAGGCTGCCTGGACAAGAGCCAAGCGTGAAGAAGAAGACAATCCGGGCAGGGGTGGAACACCCGTGACTGCGGTTGTTTGAGAAGATTTGGGCTGGTTGGAATCTTCCTGGGTAGATCTATCGCTAGATCGAGTAGATCGGTAACCCAGGACTTGTTCCATTTGAGAGGGGCAATCAGAATCATCTGACAGTTCTGACACCTTAACCTCTTGATTATTTTTGGTACCAAAACCAAGGGAGGGTAGGCGAATGCCCACAACCCCTTCCAGCTGATTGACAGAGCGTCCACAGCCCAAGCCTCTGGGTCTGGAACCGGAGAGACGAAGGTGGGCAACTTGCGATTCCACCTTGTCGCAAAAAGATCGATCATCGGATGCCCCCAAAATGTGCAAATCCGAAGAAAGACTGATTGATGGAGTGACCATTCCGTGTGAATGACTTGACCTTTCCTGGATAGAGTGTCGGCCAAGACATTGAGTCTGCTGGGAATGTGTCTGATTTGTACGTTGATGTGGAGGTTGTCGCACCAACGTAGAAACTGCCAGATCAGAATGCACAGGTCTGGTGATTTGGTGCCCCCTTGTTTGAGCAGGTAAGTCACCACCACAGAGTTGTCTGACATAATGAGGACAGTTTTTCCTGAGAGTTGATTCGTCCAGAAATGAAAGGCATTGAGGACAGCCCTCATTTCTAAAAGGTTGATGTGGAGAGACCTGTCCTCTGGCTCCCACGTGCCGCTGACTGTAGCGAAGTCCGGCAACAGGTGGGCACCCCAACTGTAGGTACTGGCGTTGGTACACACCATTATCTCCGCTTGGGGCATCTCCAGAGGAATCCCCGTGGACAGCCAACCTGGGTTGTGCCACTGACTCAGGAATGATCGTATCTCGGGCGTGATCATTATTGTTTGATTGAGGAGACTTGAAAAGGGGCGCCATTGTGCCAGTAGCGTCATTTGTAAGGGACGCATAAAAGACGGCCAGGCGGGATCAAGTCCGCCGCCGCATTGAATAATCCGAGGAGTTGCAAGAATTCTCTCGCTGAAATCCACGTCCTGTTGGAAATGGACTCGACGAGTTCGACGATCCGGATTACGCGAGTGCAAGGAAGCCGTACCAGATTCAGATCGGTGAGAAAATCCATACCCAGATGGACAAAATGCTGAGACGGACGAAGATCGGACATTTTCCAGTTCACGAGAAAGCCTAGATGATCTAAAAGTGCTAAAAGATCGTTTCTGCCTTTGAGCAGAATAGAACTTACCATATGTTTCTGGAGGATGTCGTCCAAGTACACTCCCATCCCTGTAGATGAAGTCGAGCGGAACAGGGTGACGACGCAATCCATAACCTTGGAAAAAGCCCAAGGGCTGATGTTGAGGCCAAAGGGTAGGACCTGGAACTGATAAACCGTGTCGCGGTAAGCGAATCGGAGAAATTTCCGTGAGGCAGGGTGGATAGTGACGTGAAAATATGTGTCGGTCATATCTAGACTGACGGCATACTCGTCCCGCCAGATGGAAAGACGGATTGATCTCGCCGTTTCCATCTTGAATTTCAGTGGTAAAATGTAATTGTTGAGGCGACTCAGGTCGATTGGCCTCAACTTGCCATTCGCCTTCTGGATAAGAAACAGCCTGGAATAAAACCCTGGCGATTGCAGGTTTTTCACAATCTCCACCGCCCATTTTTCTATGAGTGACCGTATCTCCTGTTGTAGAAAGGTATCCTTCTCCCGATCGGACGGTACGTCCATGAAGAGGGGAGAGGAGGACAGGGGAGGGGGTTGGATAAATGAAATCCGAAGTCCCTCCGAAATGACCTGGATCACCCAATCGTTCTGAGGAAAAAAGGTGGTCCAATGGTCCTGAAATTGCAGGAGGCGGCCACCCACAGGTAGGCTGTCCACGGGTGGTGGAGAGGGTATGTCAATTTTTAGAGTTAGAAGGCTTGAAGATGGAGAAACTTTGTTTCTTACCGCCTCTGTATGGTTGCCTCCTAGCTTGATTAGACTGTTGTCTCCTGGCATTGGGTTGGGATCTATACTGCACATTTGATTGTAAGGATCCCTTGTCCCTGGTCCGCCAATCATCCCTCCACTGTAGCAGGGGCTGATTTTTTCTAAATGCCTGCGAGGGCTGGGTGGCGAGTTGGAGGGGCAGTTCCTGAGCTGCCTGCTTCCGAACTTCTTCAATTTTTCCTCCAAAGAGTAAAGGCGACCCAAACGGAGTCATCTGTAAAGCCAGAGTATGATGGGGCTTGAGCGACGTGGACCGCAGACATGCATCACGTCGTATCAGGTCTAAGTTGGCGGAAGCAGTCAAAGCATTAGCCATGGAATGGTGAGCTGCCCTGTTAATAACTCTAGCAATCCGGGCCGTCGCTTCCCAAGCGTGGTCATTGTCAGATTTTTCTGCGAGTCGGAAAATGGCTAATGAAGCCAAGTCTAACACTGAAGACATAGCGACTACGTTCCGGACTAGCTTTGATGTGACATGGAACACATTTTTGTCCACTTTGTAAAACAGTGGAGCGGACATGTGAACTGCTGCCATATTTTTGTCCAGGGCCGGAAGATCCGTACTGAAGGCGTCTGAATGAGTTTTGTACCAGCGACCCGAGAACGTCGCTGGTATTTGGCTTTCTGAAAAGAATGCCTTAGCATTTCCCGTATCACCTATTCATCCTGATAGATGATCGCTGATCTCCTTAATTTTTGCTGACTGGGGAAGGAGCCGGAAGGATGGCGTCTCTTCCTCCCCGTCAAGATCTACAAACGCCTTAACTTTGTAGTCTTGAGTGGCGGTAGGAGGTGGAGGGCATTCTGAAATTGCCAACACCCTATAAATTTCTTCCACTGCCGCCCTGAAGCCAAACTCAGTCCGTTCCATGGTGGATCTGTGTACGGCTGATTTGCAGGAGTTTCGTCACCCTCACTGTGTGCCGAGTCGTGTTCTGTAATAGCTTGCATTTCTGGATAGAGCATACCAGGTGACATAGATGATGCGATTCCGTCATCCTTAACACTGTCACTAACTCTCTCTTGTGGATAAGCCATGAACATATGGACGGCCGGCCCTGCCAGCTGGTTTGTCTGGCTTGTGGTAGGTCTGAATGTTGGCGACGGTCCTGCTATCACCGGTACCGGCTGCTCCAATGGCCTGGCTGGACGGACAGATTTCTCACTAAAATCTCCGCCATAGTATTGGTATGTTGCCAGCGGTACAGCTTGACGGACAGATTTATCACTAAAATCCCCGTAAGTCATGTTTGGTCGGATCGTTTTACCAATAGGGTCCCCATGCTACGACAGTTGGACGGCCGGTGACGTAGAGATGGTATAAAGAAATGGATCCGATGGATCCGGTAAAAACCCCATGCGTCCTGACTTACAGGCCCAAAGGCCACGTTCGGACATGCGGGGGGACTTACGCCCACTGGGCAGCCTAAAATTGGGGGAACATTCCCCCAAAGAGTCAGACAAAGCTGTGTTAGCGAGCGAGGGAAATAAGGGTAATATCTGGCCTGATCTCAATAGCTGCGTCGTCGTTTCCTGGACCAAACGACGCATCTGTTCAAAGTTGGACTGTTGTACCCTGTCAACATTATATTCCTCCATTGCCGCTGATGTTACTGTGGCTGACGGTTGCAAACGACGAACTTTAGGTGGAGGGGGGACTCCAACGTCCCCCACAAGGCTCGCAATGGAAGCTGTCTTCGGATGTATACTGAGGACATCAATGCTATCTTTCTTCAACTTATTCCGTCTATCCCTCCCTTTTGCTGCCTTCTGGACTACATCAGCCCACGTTTGCTTTGTCCAAGTATTACACATGCTGCATGGTATAGATGATGTACACTTGGTACATACAATACAAGAGTCATGGTTGTCTTCTTTTGCTTTGAACTTTTTGCATTTCATGCATTTAGTTGACATTTCTACTGAAATGACACAAGAAAAGAAAACAAAGCACAAATTAGCAATTCAGCATGTTATTAATTTGCTAATACCACAACCGTTACTAACGGAGTAAGCGAAATTAGTCCGTGTCGCGTTAACTCTTAATTAACAACACGAGTTCCGTGATAGCGTGTGTAACATGGTCTTCAGTAAACGAAATCCGTAAGGGTGACAAAGTCACTCAATTTTGAGAAAAATTGTTAAAATAATGAATACAACCTGTAGAAGAATGATTGTCCAATGCAATAAATCCAAATTTAACTTCAGATGGTTCAATTTAACGCTAAGATGGCTTGGATTGTTTGGAGGTATAATGTACGTGTTATCCGTACAAGCGAAGCTTAAAAACTAGTGATACCTGGCGGTGGTAAGGGGAGGTAAGGGGCAAGAGTTACCGCCCTTTGGTCTATATGAGATAGACCGAAAAGACGAATTTTCGTCTTTTAGTAGGGTTGGATTCGAGAGGTAGCAGGCTTATATCCCTAACGTTAATGTGATCAGGGAACGTATTTGAAGGAGAAACTTAAATTTATTGCAAACTTAGCCTCAAATCTTCTCAGTCAATTGCAAAAAAGCTGTTAAATTCAGTAAAATAAGTACGCACATGCTATGTAACACACAGAAGTGAAATTCAATTGCATTGTTCATCTCTACAAACAATAAACAAAACCTTAAACACAAGCTTTAACCTCATGTTTACCTTAAATGCAAACATTAACCTCAAGATTTTCATAATAAATTGTGAGAAAAATCACTAAAACTGGGTAAAAGCTATACAATTTGGCAGGCATCTGCTAATGAACACACAGCAGAGAAATTAAAATAATTTGCTCTTCTGAGCTAAAATCAAAACCTCCAACATAAACTTTCTACATCATTTAATGATGGCAGGGTCATAGTGTAAACCTTCAATTAGTTTTTATAGGCTAGCTAACATAGCATGAGGCATACAGTGTTGAATACACAAGTAAAGGAATTAAATTCACCCATTATGAGGTAAATTCCAGTTTGTGAATTTTGCATTTCACTTAGATATTACCAGCACTATGGAAACACACCATCAGTTGTGCAGACAGATGCAAAACTAAGATCAAGACATGTAGCTCCACAGTCTCTATTATTTTACTTCTGTATGCGTGTGATTGAACAATTTCATATAGAAAAGAGCAATTCTACTGGTGTATTCTGTTTACTGAACATAACTTTTATGACAAGTCTATCGTTTTGGGGAAGTTTGAAAAAAAATTCATCCAACTGATACAGTTGAGAATAAGTATCATAATGGTATGTAAACATAATTCATTATAATATGATTCCGCTTATACTGCAATGGCAGCATGGCTCCCATTTTTAATTTAAGGTGACTTCTCTTGTTAACATCCAAAATACATGCTCTTGGAAAAGCTGATTATTCATATTCATCGCAGATGTTTAATCCCAGCAATGATGTTTAATGTTGTCTCAACTTCACCATGCACTGTTTCTGCCATATTGGCATGAATACAATTCAAAACTGAAGTATATTTCATGTCTGATGAAACCCAGTGGAAAAAAAAAATGATATATGATCAAGAGGTTAGTTAACACCAAGGACAATGAAATTTCAATGCACATTTTCTATGGGGAAGTGTTTCAAAAAATTAGTTATCGTGATCCCGCTTATATCGCTATGTTATTCTTTGGACCCCCAAGCATCATATTATAATGGGTTTGACCTGAATTAATCTATACTCATTTATCAGTATACCAATCCAAACATAATATGCAATGCCATATTTGACAATTCTGATCAACTTAAACTGAAATGGGGGCAAACACTTGGTTGAATGTGACACAGCATCATCAGTCAAATGATAAATAGCATATACCATCACCTGTCAAAAGCCATGTATCTATTACCGTCTCATCTGAATGCCAAAGTTGCAAATTAGTATTTACCCAAAGCTCATTCGACTGACCTGTAAATAAAGTTGGCTGTGATGCCTATGCTAGTGTCCACAGTTCCTGAGCTGCTAGAAGCAATGCTAAGCTCTTTTAAATGCAGAAAACCCTCAGACAGTGCCTTGATAAAAAAACAGAGAAATAAATGTTGGAGAAAAGAATTCTCAAATAAAAACATCCTAAATAACATCCCTTATGCTGACAAATCCCATGTCACATGCACAGTAGACATTTCCATTCTTACCCTAAAGGAATTAAGACACACAATCTTGCAAGACTGGATATTCTAGAAGAAGATTAAATTTTTTATCATAACAATGTTCTGATAGTGTTTTGGAATCAACAAAATTGATCAGCTTTCTATAAAACAGAATATTAGTTACAACTGTATTATGTCTATGAAAATTAATAACACATCCATGTACTAAATTAATTTCCAAAATCCCACCATATCAAAAACAGCTATCCTCCTCTTTAACTCAAATGTAAAAGTTTATACTGTACCTGCTCTCTCTGTGAACATGAGCTGGCTCTAAATGGAGAGTTGGCCAATCGGAGAATCTCAAGCTTTCGACAACCAGCTTGGAATTTTTCTACATTGAAAGCCATGTTGTTATTGGAAAACAGAGCATTGGAAATGTCCAGCAACTCCAGATTGGGACATTTCTCCTGTGAAAGTAAAAACAGTATTACTGCTTATAAAATATGTACGTCCATACTGATATTGTGTCTGGTCATTCCTTTACAGAAGATAAAATGGTCTCCCTCTTATAGGGTTGCCTTCACCAGTTAGCCACCTCCTCAACAGGGCCAGTTTTCTTGGCACCAACAGTTTGTGTACAAAAGTAACCCTTGTGGGCAGCCACCCCTCTGATGTGGTATGCGGCCAGCATTTTTTGCAAAAATGTTACATTTACCCCTCACCATCTTCGCTAGCCAAGATTTTGATATGTTAACCCTATCTACACCTTGGTGGATTGAGCAGATATTTCTCTGCTTCCAGTCTGTGAATTTCTTTGGATGAAGCAACAAGCTACCTCATCCAATCAAAATTAAGCTGTTCAAATTTGAACCCTGTTCCTACATGATCAAGACCGGGGGGGGGGTCACATAACTTGAATGGACTCATAAATAAGTGATTTTTCACTGCCGGTCTGTGTTTATTCAAATACCTTTCACTCAAATACACCTGTAGTGGCTTTTCTCTGGTACGTAGTCATACCTTCAATGTTAATCTTACAAAGTATTCTTTTGAAGTTAAATGCCTCACTATTTTCATCTCAGGGATTGTCCTGGGCTTCACCAATGTCGCAAATTGCGATTTTTTTTCTTTATTGGCGACAAAAATATCCCATCTGGTGATTTTTCTGGCGACAGACTTTTTGGTTATTTAATCTGTACATACAATCATGGATTTGGACTGGATAAATTGAAAGGGAGAACGAAAGGAAGCCACAAACTTGACTAAGCAATGCATTGGAATCAATCTGTTACACAAACGATCCTTTGTTCGTATTGACAACCGCATCTTTACAGTGCATTGTTACATCATAATCTGCTTATGCTGACATCTGGGCTGAGTACTGTATGCTGTGATACAGTCAATCATGCTACCGAACTATACCTACAACTGACTGACTTCTGAAGACGCAAATAGAACAGATACAATTAATTGAATGGCTAATCCTTCTGTTGTTTTTTTTACATATACCAATACAATAGTTTTGCTGAACCTTCATAGAAAACTGATAACCTTTGAAGTACTGACTACTGTGTATAAATACAAAGCAAATGGAAAAAATCTCAATCACAATTATATCTGTTGCCAGTGCAACATTATCATGAGCAAACGGAAGTTAGACGTTGCGTGTTCATCATCTCATCCTAAGTTACAAAAATTAACAGCGTTTGGATTTAGTGCAAATTCATCAGACAATACAGTCACTGAACCCGATGATAACCTTGCAGTCCAACATCATCTACATGTAGTGCTTCATGTGCAACACCACATTATGATGAACGGGGCGAAAATTCCCGAAAATTTCTAGACAGTTGGAAACCTGGGCGTCCGTGGCTGAGATATGATAAAAAGTTAAAACAGATGTTCTGTGATGTATGTATCAAGGTAAAGTTTGTCAATTCATTTACAACTGGCTGTGATATTTTGAAGAAGGAGTGCGTCACCAAACATGAATCCTGGCGGGGTAAGTAATATTTGTGCATTTTACTCATCTTTTCCTTTTGTCATCAATCCCGTGTTACAGCTGCAGACACTTAAACTCCGCAACAAGAAATAGCAAAAAAAAACAAGTTTTGCATAATTAAAAATAATTATTTATTTCTCAAAATACAGGAGTGAAAGAATCCCTAAATTGGGTGTGAATTTATGCTTATATATACGGTCCAATATTGCCAGGTGTTGACTCGTGTAAGTTTCATTCGTGGGAATGGAGATCCTATTTTGCTTGTCGAGAAAATTTATACAGCATTCAGTGATCATTCCTGGGATTAAGGAAGCAATTCACTACAAGCTTTGTGAAGCTAGCCATAAAAGGGGGGTCATTTAATTACGGAATGCATGCAATCGATGGTCGCATTATATGTCACTTATCTTACATTGCAATGTACGATCATAGGGTTTTATTATTATTGAAATGTCAACTAAAGTTGATAATGCATTTTTTTTCAGGTAACAACAGTCATACATGTGCACAAATGGTGAAACTTTGAAACTGCATTCAACAAGTGGGCAGCCCTAAAATCACGACAGATCTTCATGTAACACTTTGTAACATTTTGTTAATGCTTGTTGTAATTAAAGTATTAACTAAGCCATCTTTTGTAATTTTCATTGCCTGTTACATTAATAGACTAAATTAACACTTGGAAAAATGTACACTACTTGTTCTGGCGACACTTTTTGAAAATTGGCGACAAAATATTGAGGTTGGCGATTTTTTTGGCGACAGCTTTTTAAAAGCCAGGACCATCCCTGATTCTGATATACAATGTACTGCTGTTACATGCTGTTGGTTAGTTGGCATTACATACTAAGGGAGGCAACTCATGAAATCCAACAGATGTCACTAGGACAAAAATATCTGCTCAATCCACCAAGTTGTAGATAAGGTTAACATACCGGAATTTTGGCTAGCAAAGACGATCCCTCACAAGTGGCTAAATTTTATTTTAACTCAAGTCCAGAACCAATATTTAATTCATGTGCTAAAGTACGTAATCTAATTATCTTTCCCGATGTCTGTGTCCAAATGTCCGGTTTATGTTGCTGAAAAAATGTTGGCTACAGCACGTTAAACAAGAAATGGGCTCAACAATGTTGTGATACAGTTTTGTGCTTCACACAGCTATTGAATTCTTTTCTTTGAGGAATTTGACCAGATGAAATTGTCAAGATCATAACATGGTCAACAAAGGATAATATAGATTTTGTGGATTCACACACACAAAGAGAAATTAAAATTGAACAAAACAGGTTACCAGACAAAGACCAAAATCTCTTGTGTGTGTGTGTGTAACACTTCCTTTAACACAAGGCATTTTGTTTACTCTACAAAAGTTTCGTCCGCATAATTCAATTGCATTACTGTACAATTAGCAACATAGGAATAAACCGTCACAAAAATTTAACATGTCATCAGATGAACGGAAAATTATTACTTTAGAAGAAAAAGATGAAGTTATTCAGCTCAATGACTATGGGGAGAGTTCAAAAGTTCTTGCCAAAAAATGTAATGTAGAAAAGTCTCCAATAAACAATGTTGTAACAGATAATTAAAAAATTCTGCAGGAAAATAGATTAAATGGAAAGAGAATGATTCTAAATGCCAAGTGGTGTTTGTACTAAGATTTAAATGACGTTTTTGCAATGTGTGTCCCAAAAACACCTCACTTGAATGAAGATATTAAATGCTTTGAAGTTACATGTAGCTTTCTTATTATATACAGATACATATAATTCATACAAATATTGTCCCCAGACTTTAAGGACTTGCACATCTTCAGCTGTAGAGCTGACCAGAGTTACCAGACTGATTGGAGTCACGGCTGTATAGCTGATTGGAATTACCAGATTGATTGGAGTGATGACCAGGGTGATCCGAGTTATTGGAGTGATCAGAGTTGATGTGGTACAAGCTGTACAGCTAACCAAAGGAACTGACCGTAGCAGATGTCAAGCTGAACCATAGCAGCTGTAGAGCTGAGTAAAGTGTTGCTGGTTGAGTAGCAGGTGATCGGGTGTTGCTGACAGATTGGTGGGTGCTGATTGCTTGACTGACCAACCTGGAATACTGACAGCTTGATTGACCAGTGTGACTGGTAGCCAAGTGTGCTGGTGATGGAGCGTGTAACTCCATACATGTAATCTTTTAGCTGTGGGCTAATCTTTGGGGTTTGTAATACCCAAAGTGTTTTTGGGACTGTAAAGATATTTTGTATATCTGTCCCTTTATTTTCATTATTTTCACTATTTGTGTGAATACATTTTTACTATATGAGTAAAATACCACACTGTTTACTATTTGAGCAAAACACATCAATCTTTTGTTATGCAATCACTGTGAATCATTCACCGCTTGTCCTTTTACTGTGCAAGGTCATCTGTTTGTATTTTCATTATTTAGTTTGTGCAGATTATGTTAATTAATTCAATAGTTGGATATAATATGCACATAATAATCATAAATCTTTTCGAATTCAAGTCATTCATCATTAAACATTGTATTTGTGTTTTGTTACAAGTGTTCTGTTGTAAATCCGAAATCCCTCCCAGTTATCTTGTTACAGTTACCATTATATCAAATGTTTTTTCAGTTTGAGTGTTATGTCAATGAGGATAGTGACAGGGAGGTGTCAGAAGGTTTAGTCATAATGAGATCTGGTAAGCATTCTCGAATAAACATTATTTACTATAAAATTAAATTGAATACATTATCCAATCAAAAATTAATGTTAGCAGAATAGGTAAGAGAAGGAGGGCATGCATAAGCGTTGAATGTTTTTGCCTTCTGCTTTAATGGGCAGAATTGACTTTTAGCACATTTAAAAACAAGCTTGGGAGGGGTGGATTCACTAGGCAATGGAGCTGATGTATTCCCAATGCATAATTATCACATAACATATATGAAAAAGAAACATAAAATCAACATGATCAGTGATTAAGTGCACAAAATTACTAATGAAAAATAAAAAAGTAAAATTACTACTGTTGAAAGCAAAGATAATACAACATAGCAATAACAATTCGAAAGATTGATGTCGGATTTTTCCAGATATGTCCATCTGATTTCATGTAATGTACTGATACATTGTTATCTGTATCAAGTGAAAGCTTAAACTGAAGAATATCTGTTACATAGGATGCCACCTAGTAATGACAAGAGAAGGTAATTCTAACAACATCTCAGAAGAGTTACTTCCTATAAGGACTACGTTTAAAGTCAATACTGTATATGGATATGAAAGAGAAATTACTTCAGCTTTCTGGGAAGGCTGAATTCAGAAGGTTAACTCCCCATGTTAATATGATTAGGTAATGTATTCACAAGAGCAAAGGATTAATACTAACTTTCTTATATAAAAGTATACCCTTAAAATAATAAATTACGGCCAGTATACTTGCGATATTGGCAAAATATGTATTCAAAGAATGTAAACTGACAAATGTTTCCAAACACTTGCAGTTAGAAGGACTTGCGTCATTGCTTGCTCTCTCCTTGTAATATTTTAACTATAGCTACTACAGCATTTCAAGTTTTGAGAACAAAAGAATAAAAAAAGGTGAGACTTTATTGTTCAAATATGTGCTTTAACGTCATTTGAGTAGTGTATACAAACTCATCAAGAAATACTGTTCAAAATGGATTGGGACTTTCATCCATGAATCACAGATTTTCATTAGTGATAAATCTTGGTAATCTGCTGTAGGTGCAGATGTCAATTCAGAAATTTAAAAATGAATGTATATAACTGGCTAATTAATCTTGTCCATGCCTCATAAGTCCTAGTCCCAACCTTTATACTATTTTGGGGGTTACATTTACTGAAGGTTTCTGGGCGTAACAAGATCATTTAAAACGTGTACTATAAAGTACTCCCAGCCCTGGACCTTCATTCAGCAATCATACATATAGGTCACTATTCAAACTGTGTTTAGATTTTACATCACCATTTCTTACCATGAGATCATTTAGGACAAGGTTGAGTCCTACAAACGTGTTTCCCCCTAGGGTCAGACGTCTGAGGCAGGGTCCCTGTGTGCTGATGAATCCTCGCAGAGGAACATGAGACACCACATCATTCTATGAAAATAAAGTAATCCTGATTTAAAAGATACTTCTATATACAGGCACCTGTCTGACAGGGACACAATCAAGACAAAATTATACACTATATTAATTTTTTAAAATACCAAATTGATCATTTTTGCAGGGGAAAAAAATAATCATAAGTTCAAATATACATGACACAATATTGTTAGATTTTGTGCCAATATGGCTAATTTTATAGGCAGTTTTTCACTTAAAGTATACTCTTATAATTTTGTTTTATATTGCCCTATTATTATGTATATTATATCAACTACATTATGGAATCTCTTTTCATTTTATACTGTAAGAAATGTAAGTCTTGAGAGAGAGAACGAGGGAGGGAGGAAAGGTAGGACTATGAGTTAACTGGATTGGGTTCATGTCTTTAAACAAATGGGGAGGGGGAGTACATCCTAAAAATATTCCCTCTTCACCTAAATCCATTTCAGGGTTTAAAACAATTTACAGTGTGACCCTGCTATAGCACGCTCTGTTATAACGTGAATTTGGACATAACGCGGTCGCGGTGTGGCTCCTGAAATTTCATATACATTTATTTTTCTTGTGCACAAAAAATAATCTTAGAAAGTACAAAAAAAAACATAAAAAGTTGCTTATCCTTTTGGGGAAGAGATCGCATAAGAATAATACAAGATGATCGTGGCTTGGCTGCTGAAATTTTATATGCATTTTTCTCGTACATGAAAAAGTATTTTTTTCTTCTTGAAAGTAAGAAGAAGAAAAAAACCGCATAAAAATTATTCTGGGATTGCGTAGGTCTTCGCCAATGTCGCAAACTGTTTTTGTATTTCCTTATTGGCTGCAAAACATACCATGTGGCTTTTTTATTTATTGGCAACATTGTTGGCTGTTTTATTTTTTTGCATACAAACATTGGTTTGGAGTGCAGAAATTCAGAGGCCATATGAAAGGAAGCCGCAAACTGGATATAAAATGCACTGAAATTTACCTATTGTTACATAAACAAATTCTCTGTCCATACTGACAAACCATCTAAACAGTGCATTGTTATATCATAATCCGCTTATCTTGGCATCTAGCATGAGTTCTGTATGTTCTGAAATATCCGCTTTTTTGTTGATGGCATTTCTGGTAACAAAGATCAACCAGACGAGGCATTGTCTCATAATCTATCTTTCATCGGATTTTCGGCCGCTCACTAGTAATTAATATATTTACAAAGACTGACATTTGTATGTGGATGGTAAGTAAAATTCCTCTTCTTTTCATTCAGAATTAAATCCTTCAGAAAACTCACATTTTCTGTAATAATCCCTGTCATCAGAACACATGCGTCTATATCGTCCGTTGACCCTTTGTTAATTTTCAGATGCACGCGTGGAAGGCAGCATCACGCTGCTGCCACAAATGTAAAAATAAAATAAAAAAATACATCTTACTTATTGGTTTATTCAGTAGGCATGGAGGGACAGTAACTAGAATAGTCTAAACGATGGCCAATTCCTGTTTAAAAATGTACCCAGATAAAACAGTTTGCTGAAATTTCAAAGGAAACAGATTACCTTTGTAGCAACGACTGTTATGAAAACATACTCAGCAAATGGAAAAAATACCAGTCTCAATCATGCAATACAATTATTTGATGTTGCCGCCACAATAAGAAATGGGCATTCGTTTGGTTCTCCAAAGCTGTCCTTTAGCAGTGACTTCAATAGCGCATGCACCCTTCATCAAAGAAAGCCAACTACAATCATTCAACAACAGCAAAGAACTTTTCTTCAAAGGAAGTCAGTACCAATCTTAAATAAAAGTGATGGAATCTGATGGATTTTTACATTTTCCAATGTGACTGGAACCCGTTAACTGTGCTTTGAAAGTTTCCTTTTTGTAGGGAAAATTTTTATGTTTACGAACGCTACCAATAGCGGCTTAAAACGCAAACTAACTCTTACCGACTTGGAACGTACTTTAAAGTAAAAGTGTTTTGTCATTCATTACGTGATTATCTTACGTTTTTCCAATGAATTCAGACCAATATGACCTGTTACAAAATAAATGAATATTTTAAAGCTCTGTGTGTGCATATTTTTGGTGGAATCACTTGTATTGTGGATTCAATGTATATGATGAGGTTCGCAGGTGAGTACACGGTGTTGATATTCTAGTCATGCTATACATTAGACATTTATATATAACCAGGATTTACATATATGTACCAATTCATGGTTCTCTAAATAAAGTAAACTATTATATTATGTCTTCTCTGTTTTCACTACAGGTATATTTCTTATTTAATATGCATCAATTTAAGATGGTAACTGTGCCTACAAAGCACATATTTTACCATCTGCATTTATTACTCCCACCCATCCCCCCCCCAATTTTTTTTGTTGGGGGGTGGGGTACATTTTCTTCAGCTAACTGACTTGGTTGGATATAACACGGTTCGGTATATAACGCGGTCGGGTTTTATGGCTCCCAACTACCATGTTATAGTGGGGTCACACTGTACTTCTTGGATTACTGTATAAAAATAAAAAATGTATTACTACCATAAATCCACTATTACATTCATGTATGTAAGTCTGTCATTTTGTTCTGTCATTCCTTGTTCTGGAATTTCTAAAAGTGTGCTGCACATAATGTGACATCACTCAGTATGTAATCATCATATGTAACCAATGTTTTGAACTGAAAATGAGACATTTTATTGATTAAACAAAATATACTTTGACATTACTCAGTGCACTTGTTACAGACAGATGTTCATTTATTTAATTGTAAAATGGGTGTAGATGTGGTAAATATTTGATTTTTATCTCCTAGTTATAAAGGAATGATGCTTTTAATGTCAGGCTGCACTGGACTGAACAACAGCCAAAATTGAATCATATTTTTAAAAAGTGATTACAACATTTTTAATCACTCTAAACTTGATACAGCTGTATATAGAAATTATAACTGTTAAGTATATTTGGTAAAGTGAGGTGTTTATATCACTGTTTTTAATCATATGTATGACAATATGGGTTGAATGAAAGCAATCTAAAGCTTGATATATTTGTATTTACTTTGTAAAATTTTATCAGACATAATTAAATATATAAAAACCATTTTGCAAATTTCTTTTTACATAAACAAACAGTATTTTTATTATGCATTTGACTGTTCGGTACATAATGGGGTCAGCAGTTATGGACCCCGACTACTGCATTATAATGGAGGACAGCTGTATAATCAAAGAGAAATGCTGAAACAACCAGCTTGTCCAAATCAATAGTGGTATGAATAGTGCAGAAGTTATGATTTATGATACACTGGAACAGAAAACTAAAATGAACTGATGACAATCCAGTTTGATCTTAATTTAGGATTTTAATCTAATTCTTTAATGAGTAGATTATGGTTAAGAGAATATAATAATAAAATACCAATCATAGTAGAGTGAAAAAATTAATGAATTAAAAATTAAGCATGAGCTGGTCACTGCCATAATGTATGGTTGTCTTGCCAACTGCATTTCAAATATTTTGTGTCTAATAGTGTTTAACAGAAAATATTACATTTTGCATGTGCACATGTCTTCAGACACAAAAAGTGATATTTATTTTTGACTGTCCCAAGATTTACATTCATTAAAGTAAGAGTATTTCCTATAGTCATCAAATACTGTACCTACATTGGTAAAAGAGACATCAACATCTTCTAGAAGC
The DNA here is from genome assembly GCA_028554795.2 of Sinohyriopsis cumingii. Lineage (NCBI taxonomy): Eukaryota > Metazoa > Mollusca > Bivalvia > Unionida > Unionidae > Sinohyriopsis > Sinohyriopsis cumingii. The sequence goes on from JAPYKE020000208.1 coordinate 941,141, forward strand.
TTACACCCCTCAGCCAAAATAGTCAGGGTTTCAGAGGGACACTTCTTACAGTAAGACAAATTGATACTCCTGAGATTTGGACAATTCTGTGATATCATCTGTAAACACAGAGTACAAAAAAGAAAGAGTAGGCATGCAAAGGAATAGTGCATCAAAATAAAAATTGGAAAAAAAAGGGATAAAACTGATTGACTTTGTATTGCTAAGTGACGATAATTTACCTTTGAACTTCTTATTCAAGTTCTAAAAATTCATTTATTTTTTAAGCCTACAAATAAGCAAAGATTATTGGAGAAAAAAAAAACTGAATTTGTACATGAACTGGCTGAAGTGGGTTCAACAATATTACAAATTTTCACATAACAAATGACCTAATACAACCAAACTGGGGCACGAAAAGCATCACAAAACCATTAGATTTTTGCCACATGGATAAGACAAAGTATAGTGGCACTTGTACATCACTTACGCTCCATTAGTATATTTGTAAGCTTCTAAAAATACCTTCAGAATTTTACCATTGACCTCTTTGCACAGAGACAGGTTCAGGTCTTTTGTTTTGGAGAAGCGGTTCTTACACAGCCAATCCATATACTTTTCATCTACTTTTGCCCATCCATACGATAGGTCAACATTCTCCCATAGCGAGGGTTGGCTGGTGACCTCATTCCAAGATCGACATACCCTGGAGGCTCTGAAGAAAAGTGAAAATTTTTGTTTGCTTAAAATTTAATTTAAGAGTATTAATCCAAGCAGCACAAAATTCTGGCCTGAAGGATTCTAAATCCTTCATATACTTCCATATAATTGCTAACATTTGTAAGATACTAAGTCAATGGGCATGTGCACAATTTAACCTTCAATGGATTGTTTGTTGTTCTTATGGGGTTTAATGCCATTTTTAAGCAGAAGATAGGCCATACACGGCGGCCAGTATGATGGGTGGAGGAAGTACCTGGAAAGAACCAATGAAGCTACTTGCAAGCTTTCTCACGTACCCACATTAGCCGAGACCAAGACTCAAATCCATGCAGACAGGTGGGATGGCAGTGATCCATAATGACCACTTGGGGCCCCTAACCACCAACGGATTCTGACCCTGATATTATTTAAACATGATATCATGTACAGAAACAGTTCAGTAGAAACTATCTCCAAAGTTAATTGCTAATATGCATTCTCAGAAAATATATTTTGATAGTATATATTTAATAAGAATATCTATTACCTAATCCATTCTGTGTAACTGTAATATTTGTGTGAGTATAACCTTGATTTTTTCAACATGCATATCAACACATGTATAAATCATTAATTTTCACACAATCATCAACTGCTTTTGGACTTTCACAATAATTTGCAATCATATGCAGTTTTAGTTGTTTTGAAGATTTTACACATTTTCAATCAGATACAAGTTTTCCATTAGGTACAATGTTTTTAATTAGGTACAATTTTTCTGTTTGGAACAATATTTTCTTACAGAAATGTCAATAGTTCAGATTCCTATTGTTAACCTCAAATTACATCACTACAATCATTTCAGTCAGATTATAATTGTCCAGTCACATAAAATGTTTTGCCTGCAAACTGCAACTTCAACAGTGAATTAACTAGATTACTGAAATGCTTGCAATGATGAGTTTTAATTCTTTTGAAACAAAAACTAAGCACCTGAATCATAAAATCAACTGAAAACTGACCAAACTGAAATCACATCAGCTTAGCACCCACATCCACCCCAAAAAGGTGAAGATCTTTAACACAAACAGCAAATGAGGATTAACAGTATATATGTTTGAGAAAAATTATATGCACAAGAAATAATTTCAAACAAAACACAATGGATGAATAATAAGCCTTTGCAGTCTTTTCTTAATGAACTTCAGCATGGTGTATGGTTATTAAAGGACTGCTGGAAGCACATTTCAAGCAAAAAGCATCCATAAAGTTTAATGGTAAAAATAAATTATTGGATAAAAATTTGATGTATTCCTATTTATTTATTTCATAACTCTGATCTTTTAAAGCTGGTATCCTACCTCAGATCCTGTAAATGTTGCAGCTAAATAAATGTATGTGCATGTGATTTGGATATTTAACGTAGCTTTAGTAAGTTTTCAGTCATATCGTTATGATATCTGCAGTGTGGCAGTTTATAGTGATGTCTAGCACTGGGGCATCATGCTGCAGACATGTAGCATTAAGTCCCACCCAGTCAAATTATCCTGACACTGGGCCAACCAGTCCTAATGCCAACCTCTTAATACTGAGTGCACAGGGAGGCATCTGCTAGTACCATTTTTATAAGTCTCTGGTATGACTTGGCAGAGAATTTTGCCCCTGACCTCCTGCATCCAGGGTGGATGCTTTAACCACTTATGCCACTGGAGTGGTTTTTAAATAAATGGGACTAATATTAATTCAATCAGTAAATTCTACTACTTTTTTCCTTTCATTCAGACCCAAAACAGTTCTGTGCAGATAATAAACTGGTCAGCAAAAGTAGGTTGCCAGACACACCAAGTGATCTCAGATATTAATGTTGAACCCTCCTCTGGAGAAAATTATACAGAGCAACAACGAGGCTATAAAGCAGTGTATCCATCAAAAATGGACCAAAGATCCATACCATCTATATACAAGAAAATGATGCCAATGCTGGCAACTGAATTCAAGAAAGAGTTCAAAATAATATAAAGCTGCATGTGAAATTTGCTTGAAATTCTAATGACTACTGCCATTGTATGAGTAAAAACAAAAATAAACTGAATGAAAAAGGACAATGACTCCACCACTGAATGATAATTATACATTCAAACAATCTCAAAAAAGTAGATGGCTGAAAATAAAACTCATCCTGGATCTCATCTACATAAAGTTGCATATCAGACCAAATCAACATCCAATAGTCATAGGCATGGTTATGCTGTTAAAAACAGTCTAAGGGGACAGGAAATCACAGGTCATAATTGTTGTATACCTGGATAAAGATAACTTGAAATGGAAATCAGTCCACATGTCATAATTATAAAGGGCACAGCAAAAATGTAGTTGAAATCAAACAAAAACTGGTAAAGTTAGGCCAAAGAAACCACGGTTTGGGAAGATAGGAAATAAGAGGCCATAACTCCACTAAATGATGCAGCTGAAAGCTTGATAAAGTCATGCTTTTAAAACCAGCAGGATCAGTTTATTTTGGTTTAGTATTTTATGGCATAGCAACAGATAAAGGTTATTCAGTGCCAAGGATCTGTTGCATGTTAGCTGTCTTTAGCATTTTTCAAACAATTTTACTTCAATAGCATACCATGTATATAGTGTCCATATTCTGGGACAGTATAACTAATTCCACCATACCTGTTGCACAACAGGAACTTTGGATGGACAATATCCTCTTGCTGTGGTAACCCCAACAAGTCTACCAGACATTCTGCAGATCATTTTGAAAAAAAAATTCAAATAGATTTGGATATTACTTCTGTCAATCTAAAGGGTATGCCAATGTTTCCAACTTTTATTTATGCATCACAACATCTACCAATCCATTTGTAATTTTTCCAGAAACAAATTCAACAGCAAAGGGAAGTTGTTGTTGTTGTAGGGTTTAACGCCATTTTTCAGCACAAGATAGGCTATACATGGCGGCCAGTATAATTGGTGGAGGAAGAACCCTGGAAAACCCCGGGAAGAACCACCGACCCACGATAAGCTACTGGCAGGCTTTCTCACGTACCAACGTTAGCCGAGGCTGAGACTCGAACTCACGCAGACAGAGCAAAGGGAAGACACAGTTACTTTGCATTTGTTTCAAGCACAACTTGCTGCACATCACCGGTGAAGTACTTTGTAAACAAATATTACACAACTTCATAACACCAGAATTCACCGCTAACCTCCTCCAAAAAAAGGTGATGAACAGTTCTTGATGTTAAGAAATCTTTCTAACAGCATAAAAACATTAGCTATTGTTCAATGGGATAAATTAGAGATTTGTTATAAATTTCAATGAATAGTAAACATAGTGATCTCAGACCCCATCTTTCTTTTATCCCTGTGTGAGAAAGCCAAGGTATCCCAACATTATAATTGTTCTTTTGTTTTATATCGGCACAATTTTCAAATATTGGAAGCTCATATACTGATATGCTGACATGTTCAATTGCACATGCTTTAAGAGGACTACATTGTCAAACATTACCAATACTTCATAAAGAATCATTTCTTGTCTTATTGATCACTTCTGATGAAAACGGTCAGTCAAGGGGACATTATTCTGTCCAATCTCCTCTAAAGTTGTGGGGCTATTTAGTTTGGCATATTGATTTGAATTATTAGGTCCAGAGACAACACCACCATGATGTTGTCCATCAGTGTGACGCTGAAAGACACAAAACTTCACATTAAAATGTGTGTCGAGAGTGCATGAATGTATGTATATAATATGAGTGATAAGATGTTAATTTAGATTATAAACTATATATCTGCAAAGAAATTAATCATTATTATTTAGCACTATTTTTGAAATTATCAGAAGAAAATTGAATTTCTCCAGCATATCAAATATGTGGATGATATGTATAAAGTATGTCTGTTACAGAAGGAACATAGAAACAGTGTCTAGGATTTCTGTCCTTGAAAAATATAATTCAATATACATTAATTGATGATAGATTAATGGGGGAAGTTTAATTTATAATTATGTGGTAAAAATGAGTAATTAGTAAATGATGTTCTGGTATACATTTAAAATGCGACTGGTTAATTAATACTTTTTTATATTTATATAAAGAAGGCATCAGCTGATGAGATGTACATAGTGGAAAAAATTGTTAGATACGCTAATATAGCTGGATAAAACATAAAGTCAGTTTTAAAATTCTGCATATAAACAGGATGATCCCCAAGACCAAGCAAAGGACAGATATTTGTGGAAAATCATTTTTTAACCAGCTCTTAATTTTCTATAATGTTTGCCAGCATTATCAATGCTTCATCTTTTCTTACAAATTCAGTTACAAGACACTTATATAGACCATCCATCTATGAAGGCTACTTTCATATGGTCTGCTACACAATCATTGCATACACATTTGACTAAATAATATACACTGACTTGCACCTTGGAAGAAATGGTAAAGCCCCCTCTACTTCCACAACAAAGTGGAAGATTTTCATCCATAATTCCAGGGGTAGATCAATTTTTGTTGTACATTTAATGGAGCTAGGCACGGTCTCTCTTTCAGCCGTGTTTTTCTTTTTGGCATTCCTGACACTGGCATCCTTGTTGGAATCATCTCTTTTCTGCTTTTTTGATGGAATCTCAACTGACTTATGTTTCTTAGCTGTATCTTGTGTTGATTTTTCTTCATCAGAACTTGAATTCTCTTTATATTTGCTGAAAATAAATATAATTAGTTTAGATTGTTCACCTGAATCTTAAATGCATAGTTGAATCTTACTTAAATTAAAAAAAGGGTAGAGATATAGTGTTTATATCTGTATAAATGTTGTTTGATTTAATTCTTGTGCACATTTTTTTTTATCATGCAGTGAAATGAAATGAATGTGTACTACTATTAAGCAATCCACATTGCCAAATTTTTTAGGGCAATTGATTTAGGAGTAGGACAAGTGGATTTTGCCAGCTGCTTGCCAAGTGGCTTCATGTAAAAAAATAATGCTCAACCCTATATATACAAAGAAATAAATATTAGAAATATTACCAAATTAGCACTGTCCATATACAAACTTCACCTTCTCATTCAAAAACTGGCATTATTCATGTGCCTGCCCCTGTATTTTGTATAACATGACCCAGAAAACAGTATTTTTCAAGAATCGGACACAAATCAATAAACATTACATTTCTATTGTATGAATGTGTTATGTTTAATGCCTTGTTACTATCCATGGTCTATGCTATGGGGATAATTAAGGCAAAAGTCACCCTTGTGACTGTGATTTTGCCAAAACATGCAACAAAATAGTTTTATTTCGCCTTCCTTTGATTTTACTCCATCCACTCTCCTTTTGTTTAAGTATAACACATTGTTAATCAATGTAAAGCAATTTTCTTTCCGAAATGAAGATGGAAGTTAGAAAAACCAATTTTTCCTATAAATATATGTTTCTTCTAGAATACTTAGCCAGTCATAATAACTTAGGAGAACTACTATTACTTCACAAATCCAGCCATCAGAGATACTACTGTTAGCTAAAAGGAGCTAAAAGTTCTTTGCTGACCTATGTGGCAGACGGGCAGAGTGACCTCCCCAATAAGACTCGGTGCAAAGCCTAAGAACATGTCAGTTACTACTTCAGTGGAAGGCATGTACTCTGTGTATGTAACTGTGGGAAGGCCATGAGGGTGTATTTGTATTATGATTTGGTAGGATATTCTCAAAGAAACATATTTTACAAGGAAAAATTGCTTTCTTCTTTAAAAACATTACCCAATCATAATACCTTAGGATAATTGGTAAGAGGTGGAGGGAGGTACACTATATTACCCCAAACCCTGGAGATACCATCTTTTGTCCCCTATGGTATGCGAGACAGCTTCTAAGTAACCCAACTGGAGGGGACTCCATATGTCAAGGCGAGCCTTCAAACAGAGAAAAGATTTCCTCCCGTATATCCAACAGAAGTCATTAAGAAGCTATTGATTGATATGGAAGGATGACTGAGATGTGGATATAGGTCCTAAAAGATTGTTGGGCCCTTTGGGATGACAGATCGCAGCAAGAAAAAGTGGACTCCGATCTCCATCCCACAGCCTGATTGATGTAAGTTAGTGAACAGTTTCAGTCCAATGCTGGCTGGTGGCAACTGCTCTAACCTTGTGAGCCAAAAAGCATAATAAATCCATTTGAGCTGGGGTTATTTCTCTATATGCTGAACAAATAACCCACTAAATCCATGACAAGATTGTCTGTTTTAATATATCATCCTATTCTTTCATGAGAAGCAGAAGAAGGCTTGATCTCCCTTGACGCAAAGGATGTGTTCTATTAAAGTATCACTTGAAAGCCCAAAATGGGTCTTGTAGGTGGCCTTGAGCTGAGTTGTTGAGACTGGAAAGAGGTTTGACAATGAAAGTCTGTTTACCCATGGAAGAAAGCTGGTTCTTGGCAATGAAGCATGAAGGAGAATGCCGTCATGAGTAAGATTGACCTGTCTTGTTCGAACTCTTGTTGATGCAAAAGTCTGTTCAGATTTCTTTGAATAAAGTAACGTGTAAATGCATTGCAAAAGAAGTAGATGAACTCTCTCTCAATGTACAGAATGTACAAGATGTTTTTATTTTATTTTTTATTGTCCCAATATATTTGATAGAAATTAAGATATTGATTTTTTAAACGGTATCTGATTGTAAATCATTCATGTGATAGAAACGAACCTTTCCCAAGCTGAAATTGACATCTCCTGATGCTAACATTTTATAAACAGTGTTTATAATGGGTCACTGCCTTGATTTCTGCTAAACATATGCTAAAGCCAAGTCTTTACTGGGGGGATACCATTTAAGTTTCTAAAAGTGTGTGTATGTTTGTGTATGTGTAATGCTTGAAAACTATTGTCTTATTCTGATTTGTGGTATAAAAAAGGACACAATGCCATTCCATCCTTTACTTGAAACAAACTTGTCTCGTGATTAATGAAACAATAAAAAACATACCAAAATACTACAGTCAGAATAATAATTTAACCCCATAAAATTATATGGCCAGTTGGGGGAGGGTAAAGAACTAATTAAATTTTGGAGGGAATCGTACAACTGCAGGTCCCGGATAAAATATAAAGTAAGACAGAGGACCAACATAATATTGTCTTAACTGCCAAAATGATGTTCTCTAACTGTGACAATTTGCAAATTGTTTGATAAAAACCTTTAACACTGAAAAATTTACGCCAAATTAGTGTTGAGAGAAAAATCTGATAATACAGGTGAGGAATAAACTACATGTATTGACAAAAATATAAAATAGTGATAACAATCCTTAAGGCAACTAGCCAACACAGCTAAAATCAATTGTTGGGCAAATGAAATTTCATGCAAGTAGCATAGTTTTGATATGAAAAAGAACAAAAATTGAACTTTGAAACTATTTTCCTCACATCATCATTACTGGGCTAGAAGATCAATATAGAATGGTCTCCCCTGCCCACAAATCTTTGTGAATACCTCAATATTTCCAAAGACTCCCCTGGATTATAGTCAGAATCATCAGAATCATCAGAAGGCCACTCTTCACCTTCCCTCACATTGAAAGAAAACAAAATCTGATTCTTTGGATCTTTCCGAACTCCTAGTATACCTTTTTCATATTTGGGCATCTTGCATTATCTGAAAGGGAAAAGTCGTTCTGGTATGACACGGTCTGATACATTACAGAATCATATGGTAGCCACAGGTTTACCAGGAAAAGAACCATTTTCATGATGGCCATTATGGTAGGCATATTGGATGTAAATTTGACACAGTTTATGGATACTACAGATATCTAAAGTCTTTTGATGAAAACCCCATATCAATAAGACCATACATTCAAAGAAAAGTGGCCATAATGGCTGTCAACTCAGCATCATTTTGCATTTATGACCAACAAGACACCATACAATGTCTTCTGGTGAAAACCCCATGTTGATATGACTTTTCATTTTAGAGTAACAATAACAAGATTTTCCAGATGGCTGTCATGATCAGGACCAATCAGATATGATATGCTGCCATTTGGTTATTTAACCATTCATCTAGAAAAATTAGCAATAGCAATATTTTCAAGGAAGCCACTATGATGGTCATATTGGAGGACAAATCAAAACAACTGACTAGGACTTGTACAGAGAAGAAGAAAAAATGGAAATTTTGATTAAATGAAGACAATTAGTTTGAAATACACTTGTATATTGACAACTTATATTTGTGTAGTACACTCCATAATGTGTTAAATAATATATTATCGATCATGTGTACAAAAATTCATATATCAGTCAAATCGTGTTAGAAAATACAACTAAAATGTATATATAAAAAAATGCTAGTCCTTGTTTGATCTATATCCCATTGTCAATGAACATGTTTCCTGAAACAACTCACTCCAATATTTATTATCCTAGTAGCACCTGACTGTATAGTTGTTTATATGCTACATGTACATATACTGAAATAAGCCTAGATTATGGTTAGCCAGAAACAACTACCATGATGCCAAGTCTACCAAGGGGATGAGGCTATACATAGGGAAATAAGTGAACAAATTAAATACTTTCACATTCTTGTGAGATGTCCCACCTTCATTTAATGTGATGACCAGATATCTATTGTTTCAAAATATTGCAACCTTAATTTGGGTTTTAAACCGCCATTGGTAGCAATCATAAGCATGAACTTATTGTTGAAAAAAGGAAACTTTCATAGCACAATAAATATGTTCCAATCACTATGAAAAATGAAACAATGCTTTTACTGAAGTTTGTTGCCAACTTTCTTTGATCAATGAGCATTGGCTTGCTTTGATTAATGCTTATGTTTTACTGAAGGTGCCACAAAAGGCACTCTTTAAAGGACCAAACAAATGCCAATTTGTAATTGATGTGTCAACATCAAATAATTATAAAACTGACGGAGACAGAATTTTTTTTTCATTTGCTTAGGATGCTTCAAGGTATTCAGTTTTCTTTGAATTTTGAGCAAAACTATTTTTTCTGGTAAATTTTTCAAAATAGACAAAAATTGCCATCTGTCATTTGTAGTCAGGTAGCATGACTATTTGGGTTATATCACAGCACAGAGTACTTAGGCCAGACATCAGCATAAGCAGATTATGATATAACAATGCCATGTTAGGGTGGTTTGTCAATATGAACAAAGGAATTGTTTATGTAACAACAGAGTCGAGTGCAATTTTATACCAAGTTTGGGGCTTTCTGTCATGGTGCCTTTGAATTTCTCAACTCCAAACACAAGTACTGTATATACAATTTTTAACAGCCAACAATTATGTCCCCAAAAAGATCACCCAATGGTAAATTTTGTCACCAATAAGGAAACAAAATCACAATTTGTGACATTGGTGAAGCCCAGCACAATCCCTGATAATGAATGTTACAAGTACATATACATTTTTGGACAAAATGAACCGAAAGGTGTGATCCAGCACAATCCGGATTGAATGTTGCATGCTGTAATGCCACAATGACAGCTACGAATATTGATAAACAAGTCTGACTAACCTCAATTGTGACAATTCCACTTTACATGCTCTTATTTTGACACACGTTTAGTATATGGCTACCATTGTAAAAGTCCATAGCGATAATTTTCGTCTGGGAGCTTGTTGGTGACAGTTAAGGTACAGATCAATCAATAATCAGGATTGAATAGACTTTGGTTAAAAAAAATTAGTGTTATATTTTAAAAGAATAATTTATATTTAAAACGAGTACATGCACATACATGACCCATGTGACTTGTACTATACCAGGGATCGTCCTGGGCTTCGCCAATGTCGCAAATTGCGATTTTTTTTCCTTACTGGTGACAAAAATATCCCATCTTGCTATTT